>VZRQ01010299.1:200619-245218 GCA_013397975.1 Machaerirhynchus nigripectus
GCCGAGCGTTCCTAGGGCCAGCACCGGGCTCTGCCCCCTCAGCCGCCCCTCAGCCGCGTCCACGCTGCCCATTTCATGCTCAGCTGGCACCGCAGAGAAAGCCGTGGTGTTCCTGCTGCTGCCGCTCGCTCTCTCATTGGAAAGGTCCCGCGGGACGAGCCGCGGAGTTTAGCGGGAGCCAAGAGAAACAGGGAGGCAGGGAATGCATGCAGGGACTGTGCTCGGCGCGGCACACGAGAGGCTGCAGAGCCCGAGAGCGGAGCAAAGCAATGACAGCAGCTGCCAGCACATGTCGGAGAGCCAGCACAGTCCCGGGCAGGATTCCTCATGTCCCTGCTTTCCCACTGCTGCCAGCCGGCTCCGGGCTGAAGCTCCGTGACACTCCCCCGCAGCCCGCAGCGCTGCAGGCGGGGATCGGGGCACAGCGGGGCTCTGCTCACCGCGCGGTCCCCACACAAAACCAGCATGTAATGACGGAAAGTTTGCCACCGAAGCCTGCCCTGGCTGGTAACAGCCTGAACACGTCTGTGTGTCCGAGGGGTCCGTGTGTGGCACAGAGTGAGTGAGATCCAACATCCAGTATTGCAGATCATTATTCACTGGCTGGATTTTATCATTCAGCACCTGAGACCCGATCAACACCAACAGGGAGGTCACCTCCTTCCCCACAGACCCAAAAACCTGGGTTCAATGTGGGTTTCAATTTTTAAATTTGAGTGGTAATTTAACAGAGCAATTATTCTAAAGAACACCACACCATGTGCTACTGCAATTCCACAGCACTTGTGCCAGCCCAGAGTGTCCAAGTTTAGTCCTTTCTGTGCAGAAGGAATCACTGGCCATGGAAGTGGTTCTATCCCAGCCAGCCTACCCCTGCCTGGTGATGATTTCACCACCAAAGGGACGGAATGCCATTAGCTCCCTCTTCTCTGTGAACTCCACGGAAATACAGAAATATTAAGATCTGACACTTTCCCAGCACAACCTCGTGCTTTTATTATGTTTGGTCAGAGGTCCCTTGTCAAATTCAGGTGTAATTTTGCAGTACAAGTCAGGGAAGTTGTAGAACAAAGTCAGTTCTCAGAAGCTGCAGGTCCCTGTCAGAGCCTTCAACTTCCACAAGCCAAGAAGAGCTTTTACCCTGAATGTGTCAGAAGTCAGTCCTGTATTTCACTTATTATTTTAGTGCAGATGATGCTCTGTTTGAAGGCCACTCTGCTTGAGACTGTCAGTGTCAGAGATGGGCTGGGCAGCCCAAAAATGCCAGGGAAAGATCACCTCAAAGTTCATGTTTTAAGTCTGCAGAGAACCGATTTTCCAAGTCTCTTGCCCACTTGTCAGATTTATTTTTCTCCCAACACAGGGAGGGGACAGAGAGTTCCGCCCATTCCAGCCCTGATACCTCTGCTCCTGCCTATGGGCAATTCTCCCAATTTTCCCCATTTGTTGCCTACACTGACAACAACTTCAGTCTATTTTATGTGTCCCTTGTCCACATCCTACATGATAACACAAACACCCTCGAGGCCGAACACGCATCTTCACGTGGCTGTGAAGACAATTAATCATCTTTTCTTCCTCACAAATGTTGAGTGTAGCACAGCACAGGACAGGAACATACACTTTTACTGCAGGAACATACATTTTTAGGGTAGTAAAATGGATTTTTACAATAGGAACATAAACTTTTCAAGCCTTCTTCATCAGCTGATAACGATTTCCCCCTCTTCAAAGCTTCTCTTTGTTCTTTCAGCTCTGAAAATACCCTTGAGAATTTTTAATGCTCAATGCAAGCTGTTTAAAGAATTGAAAATTAGCATTGTTAGAAAGAAACTCCATTTCTTTCCTACCCAATGCCCTATTTCTCCCCAACCTTGGAAATTTCCTGTCCACTAAACTGTCAGGAAGGCCTTTAACTGGTACACTGGAAAACTTACCAAAAGGTGCCATTGGTTGCTATATTTTCAGGTATGACAAGCTGGGAAAATTTATGAGATGGCTTCTCATATCCCCAAATAACTGAGACTGTGGGGTGCTGCAGCACGAAGAAATAAACATTTAGGGAATGTTTATGAAGGAAATCAGTGCCTATAAATTACACAGCCTGGGCCACCCCTGGAGCAGCCTTATTTAGTGCAAACAGGGTATAATCAGCAAGAATGAGGCTTCCGTGTGCGGCTCTCCCCTCAGGGTCCCTCAGCCCATCTGACTCCCAATCCCCTCCTGCACCTGGTTGTTTCTGATAAAATTAGAAAGCAATTCCTAACACAGAGTTGGTGCCACTACACATCACTATGTGCAGCCTGGCCTGTCATGGACAAAGGGATTATAGAGAGTGACAATGAAGAAAATCTCTTCTGAGGATGGAAACATATTTGCTGAGGCCAGAAGCATCCTGAAATGACCTGTAAGAGGCAAGAGAGGGATGTCTGAGTGTGGTCCCTACCAAACATTATCAAAGAATCATTAAGGTTGGAAAAGACCTCCGAGACATCAAGTCCAACCTTTGACTAAAGAATGAGCATTTATGGTTTATAAACACAGGGAGCTGAAAAGGATCTTACCAGTGTAAGACCAGCCTCATCACAAATTTTCCTCCTTCTAATAAACAAGTTCTGGTACTTGATCACATAATTCCTACCAGAGACCTGATTTCCTTCTAAGTGGGAAAAAAACCCACCAGCAAATAACCAAAATATTCTCATTCCCTCTACTGACAAATCACATTTTAACCAGCCATGACATGGACTATTCTCCAACTTAATTTGAGTTCATTAAATGAAATCATCGCTCTCATCCTCACAAACAACAACATCCAGCTCTCACTGGCACAGACAGATCAGAAGCCTGGGATTGAATTTCCAACTCTGAAATAATTTCTCTTTGATCTCCTCGGTGCTGTGGGTATTTATGGACTTGGGGATGAGCTGGGGCAGTTTGGGAGTGCACACAATGTGCTGTACACCCCACCAGATTGATGTCTCCAGTGTGAAGTTCTCCAGAGGAAAAAAGCAAAATTTTCCTTGAATTTGCCTCAACTCTTTCCCAGAGAAATCACCACCAAATCCACAAGTTTCCCAGGAACCCAAGTGCAGTGGCTGTGTTGGACCAGAGAGGATCACCCAGGAGTCACACTGTACCCTGCTAGAGACAAGCCCTTACCAGCACCCCCAGCACCCCCAGCACCAGGCACTCGCTGTCCCCTGGCCCCATGGAGCTGAATCGAGCAGGTAACTAAAAATTCCTTCTGGCTGCAAACCAACCTCTGCTGCCAACAGAAATTCCCATCAAACTGCCAATCTACCACTGCAGAACCAGCAAACCCAGGCTGTCTCCAAAGGAAACCACCTTCAGTCACTGGCTGCGGGACCCTGGCGGATGCAATGCCAGGCATGTGGAAAAGGCCCCTGGACACTCCCGGACTCGTGGCCACTCCTGCGTCAGTGCTTCCACCACAGCCCTGCCCCCCAAGGGCAGAGCAAATGCCTTCCACACCCCTGCTCAAAGCAAAGCTCACTCAGCTAATGATGGGTTACAGCCACACTTGGCATGGCTGGAACACAGGAACTCCAGGGCTCCGGTAGGGGTCTGGCACGGTTGGTAATTTAAAAAAGAATAAAAATGCCCCTGACTTTCCACCTTTCTACAAAAGACACGCTTTTCAAAGTCCTGAGCCAAATCTGGAGCGTTTCTGAATGGCTCCAGTTTAATTTGTTGTTGTTTGGATCTGTGTTGATTAACACATGTAAATAAAGGCAGCTGGTGTTACCTCTCTCTATTTCCATTTCACACCCTTTTAAAGCCTGGTTTCACAATTAATTGAAAGCAAAAGGAGATTATTCAGAAATGAATCCTCTCTGGCAGGTCTAGTCAAAACCTGGGGAGACCCAGCCCCCCTCCTCGCAGCATCCAGAATCCAACATCTTGGATACCACACAGTGACACCAAAACAGTGCTGGGAAAGGAAATCCAACCCCTCACGTTGCACAGTCCTCAGTACAGGAGAGGGGAGGATTCTTGTGTCCTCCTGGCAGGAAAACTACATTTGTTCATGTGCAGAATTTCAGCGATCAAAGTACCAATGAAGACAGACAATGAAGAAATGCTTCTCCTGCACCCAGACTATCCAAAAACAGGCCCCAAGGAACAGCCCAGCCATGTTCAAACACCTCCAGCTTGGTGCAGGAGGGATTTGCCTCAGTGTGGAGTCAGGACTGTAGCTCATAAGCCATGAAAGCGCTGCAGGAACAACTGGATAGAAACACCTGACAACCTCCAGACACGCTCTGAACCCCAAAAACTCATTTATGACACAGGTATAAATTGTACAAAGTCAGCCCATGACCACAGAAATCTCCTCCTTGGACTGTGCCGCTGTTCTTCCTGCCCTTTTCTACACCCCAGCCCATCCCCACACCCAAGAAACCCCAAGCAAGCATCCAGGTGAGAATTTTGAAGACTGGAAGTTCACAATGCTAAAATTTTATCAAAACAGTCTCTACCAAATCATAAAGTCATCAAATCCCACAGTGGTTTGGGCTGGAAGGGACGTGAAATCCCATCTCGTTCCACATCTTCCACTATCCCAGGCTGCTCCAAGCACTGTCCAACCACTTGGACACCTCCAGGGATGGGGCAGCCACAGCTTTTCTGGGTAGAAATGCATCTGTTTGGAATTGGATGCAGGCAGGAGACCGCTGCTGAGCTGAATTTGCAGAGCAGGGTAATCCTGAGAGCCCTGTGCACGCTAGATGGCATTGCACTACAAACTATGGCAGGGACCAGGACAGGATCCTGGGTCCTGGAACAGAATCATCCTCCTGCTCCTGGAGCCTCGGGTTTGCATGAGAGCAAAGCCCAGCCCAACTGGGTGAGTATTTACAGGGCCAGGACAACGGAGACGGCTCTGGAAGAGGAACCAGCACTTGGTGGCTTCGGGCTAAAACAAAGACGCAATTAAATTAAAGGACCTGCCTGATTTAATAATTTATTTAAAAGAGAAGTGGCCTTGCCACAAAACAAAGCATCTTTTCTTTCACTGTCTCCCCCTGGGCCAAGCAGGATTCTTCCCTCAGCTGTTGCCATCAGCGTGCGCAGACACAGCGTTCCCCGTCAGCCTGCGAGGGGACCAGAATTTCTATTTATTTGGCTCATTCAAGAACCACTTACACAGAACAGCCACGTGAATGAGCCAGAAATGAGGTTTTCTACAGTCTTTGTCCATCATTTTTTCCCAGGTTGAGTTTATATGCTGGTGACACAGATAAGGATATAAAGCACTCGAATCCATAACACATTGTTTAAGCTTATTGAGAAGTGCATTCATCCACAGTCAAAAAAAAATAAGACTAAGGCAGTGAATATAATTTTTTACACAGCTTTGTAAGATGTGTACAGTTTTTATCTTCCTGCATATGGCATTTCATAAAACTGCTGACTTTCAAGGAAAGTGCATTAAAATCACAGAGTTAGTTATGACTGTCTTTTTTTCTCTGAGCTCCAAAATCCATTACATTCTGTGGGAGGCCACTGACAGTTTTACTCACAGTCTACTTTTCCATTTGCTGGAAACAAGCACATTATTCCTCTGAGGGAACTGAAAATTGATACAGCCCTGTCATTCCAAGCTATTAGTCTCTTACTCACTTCTTCTGTTTTCTCCCCCACTAAATCAATATTAACTTTTTTTTCCATGCTGATAAGAATCAAAGTCACTGGAAAAAATGCCTTATATACCTGAGATATCAGCAGGAGTGTCAAGGGAGGAGAAAAACCAACACAGAACCCCCAGCAACAGTAATTTTGATGGAGGGAAGAGTGCTGTGGCCATGAGCAGTGTAACTGGCTTAAGGGAGTCATTGATCCTGTCTCACTGTCACATTTTCTAAGCACCTTTCCTACTCAGAGTGCAAACACATTTATGCTGTGATTCCTCAGCCTCCTGTCATCCACAGAGAGGTACTTGTGTGATCCGAACTGTGCTGTGCTGAGTAAGATCTGGGATTTTTCACGTACAGAGAAGCAGGGCCAAGAACTGAACTCCTGGAGCAAAGGCCGGAAACACAACTTACCAAAGCACACAAGGGAAAAACAAACGTGCCCTGGAGAGCCTTGGGGCAGGAGCCTGGTTGTACCACGTGTGGAGGGGCAGGATGTGAATACAGCTGAATTCCCATCAGGAAGTGCACTCCTGGCTCTCCTGGGAGCAGCTCTGCTGGAGCACAGCCCCACCAGACCCTTTCCACAAGCAGGGTGCGGTGCTGGGCGAGGAAGGAGGGCTGGAGGAGGCAACTCCAGCATTCCTGACACTCCAAAGGTGGGACACTCTCCCCTCCCAGCATCAAACACCTCCAGCTTGGTGCAGGAGGGATTTGCCTCAGTGTGGAGTCAGGACTGTAGCTCATAAGCCATGAAAGCGCTGCAGGAACAACTGGATAGAAACACCTGACAACCTCCAGACACACTCTGAACCCCAAAAACTCATTTATGACACAGGTATAAATTGTACAAAGTCAGCCCATGACCACAGAAATTTCCTCCTTGGACTGTGCCGCTGTTCCTCCTGCCCTTTTCTACACCCCAGCCCATCCCCACGCCCAAGAAACCCCAAGCAAGCATCCAGGTGAGAATTTTGAAGACTGGAAGTTCACAATGCTAAAATTTTATCAAAACAGTCTCTACCAAATCATAAAGTCATCAAATCCCACAGTGGTTTGGGCTGGAAGGGACGTGAAATCCCATCTCGTTCCACATCTTCCACTATCCCAGGCTGCTCCAAGCACTGTCCAACCACTTGGACACCTCCAGGCATGTGGAGTCCAGAACCTCTCTGGGAAATGACCACAAAACATACTTTTTCAAAGGATGAAGTAGGGTTTGTAAATAAGAATAAATAATGCTGGCCCAACTTGCACAGGTTTACCTTTGCAGGGTGTGCAGGGTCTCCAGAAGCCTGGTCCATCAAAAATGAACGTCCCTGCCCGCCTGCAGTGGCTGACATCACAAGCTGGCACATCCCACCCACACCTGTCCGAGCAGGAACTTGCAGGACAAGGCCGAGGCAGAAGGCAGCGAGGGGGAGATCAGTGTCACCACATCCCATCTGGCAGCTCCTTCCCGTGACAAACATTGTTTTTTATCTGCCTCAACACCAGCTTCTCTTGCTGACAAGAGGAGCAGCAAATGAAGGAAAATCATCTCCCCTTACCTGGCAGAAGGAAGTGATAAAAGCTGAGGGGAAACTTACTCCATTTCCTCCCATGACCCCACAAGGGGGAAAGAGCAGCAGCCACTCGTGTGGACACACCAGGCTGTGTGACAGCCAGCACTGCTGTGAGGAGGCTGTGCCTACATCCCATTGGCATGAAGCAAAGGTCAGGCTGTGACCAAACTGACTCCTGGATGCACTTTGAGAGAACACAGCCACAAGCAAGAGCACTTCCCAATAAAGCCCTTCAGCTTCCCACTCTGCCAGACCTGAGCCAGGGGAAGGTGCAAGCAGGATTTTGTGAAATACTTCAAACCTTCACATCTCCAATCTGCCCCCACCCTGCCTTCTTACCCAAAGAAATGGGAAGTCCTTGTCCCACAGCTGGGACAAATCTGACAGATGTTTTATAACCCAGTAACATTTCTGTACAACTTGAGCAAGTGCTAAACACAGAACTTCCCTCAGCTACCGGGGAAAAGGGGGCTGGAAAATGAGCAGGAGAGCTCCATGGCCAAACTGATTTTCTAGAACAACAGCTTATCTAGGAGTAGAACCCAAACTTCCCCTCTTAGCTGAACATTGCATAAAAACTTCAGCCAGACTAAAAGTATCTGGCGTTAACAGGAAACTCAGAGCTCTGGGCTTTATTGCATCTCCCCATCTCTTCCCATGCACAAACACATCCACACTCGTGGTGCTGTCTCCTGCTGCTCACAAAGCCCCATCCCCGCAGCCCCAGCACATCTGCCCGTGTCACACCGCAGCAGCAGCCCTGCTGGGGAACAAGGACAGGCTGTGCCCCACACACCTTCTCCAACTGCTCTTCCTTTGAAGAAAGGGCTGTCCCAGGGAACCTGCAGGCTTTGGGCAATATTCAACTCACACAAGCATACAGAATTCAAAACATAGCTGACAAGTAATTCACGTGTAGTGGGTCTAAGAACTAAATACTTTCTACATATTGAAAAAAAAAATGACCACATACTGCAAAGTAAATATTGCCCAGACTGAAGAGAAACATTTCTACAAGGTGCAGAACAAGCATAAATCAGTTAAGACAAGGCACCATGACCTCCCTCACACCCACACATGTGATGTTTTAAAATGAGATTTTACATTAATCAGAAAATGCCAGAGTTGCTTGGGTAGGAAGGGACCTTAAAGCTCACCTCATTCCACCCTCCACTAGCGCAGGTTGCCCCATCCCACCTGTAATCAATCCTACAGCTACAGGACACAGACAGATTAGGGTGGGAAGGAACCAAGTGTGTTTGTGATGAAAACACCCAATGACACTTCCAGGAGTTAAACGGTTTCCAGAAACTACCCTGGACCATGAAGGAAGTTCTCCAGAGTACAACCAGGTGATCATTTACACTCACAGCCATTGCCATGTGTTCAGCCGTGATGGGGTTGGGGGAGAAGAGGAGGAAGAGAAAGGACAGAGACAAGGCCTGCTTCTGTCACATCCTGGGAAACTTCCAGGATTCTGACAGAGGAAACAGGATTCATGTATTTATCATCAGTACTGACAGTCTTCCCACCAAAACAGAGATGCCCAAACCTTGGCAGAGGTCCAAACAGGCACCGATACAAGCCCTAAAAATGAGTGGTTGGGTTTTGTTTTCTCTCAACCCAATTAAGGAGGAAAATCTCTAAGAAGATACTGAAACTTAGATCTGAGGCCCCAGAAGACTCAGGAATTCCATGAGGCTGATATGTAAGGGTCCAGCCTCTCTAATTCTGGCACAAGGCACTTCCCAGCAAACACAAAGCTGCTCTAACTCAGCCATTACAAATAAAACAACTGACACCACTGCCACTGATTTTCAGTTCTGAAAAGAAATTTGTTTGGGAAAGAGACTGAAATGATCCCATTGAAATCTTAGGTCCTAAGCAATTATAGGAGAAACTCACGTTTCTTTAAACAAACAAGTTTCTTCACTCTGGTTGAGAAAGCCTTGAAGATACTTGTACACTGAAGGGATTGCACAGAAAAATCCCTAAGGAAAAGTGAGACTTATTTTGAAACTTTTAATCCCCACTGTTTTTTATTTTATTCTGTAACTCGGTGATACCATTTCTTAGAGCCATTACGGTGGTAAAACTGGATTCTATTGTCAGTGGTTGGTCCTGATGATCTGGGAGGTCTTTCCAACCTCAGTGACTCTGTGTCAGTCCAGGGACATCAAACTCATGACACTGCAATGAAAAGCATCCCATGCTCTGAAATATTAATTGTAACCTTTTGACTACCCAAAAGTGAAGGCAGTGGGGATTTTAGAGCTTTTCTGGTCAGTTGCAAGATGCCAAAGTTGGATTCCTGCTAAATTTTGCCTAGAAGTGAAGCTCTTAGCTCACTAAATAAGCCGTAGTAAGGACTCACAGCCAGCCAGTGGGGTACAACACACAATCCTCTGGAGTAAGGAGAGAAGGGCCAGGAAAATGAGACTCTCCTGAAGGCAGAAACACTGTGCCATCCACCCTCCCACATGCCCTGACACTCCACACTGAGAGCACTTCATCAGCACAGGCTTTTTTCCAGGGGTTACACGTAAATGTACAGCAGGCCCACAGACAGGCCAGCTGGAAAACACGAAGCTGTATTTTCCAGAACGCAAGTACACACAGGAATTACCCTGTTACTTGCCTGTCACGGGTTATTTATGCCCTGTGCAAAAGCACTATATCCTGTATGGATCCAAAATCCCAGGGAAGGAAGAAAAATGCTTTCCCAGATTAAAAATGCAGCTTCTGTACGCTGACTCAGTGAAGGGCAGCAAGAACAGCACAACAAAATGCCTGAAAATCATGGTATTAAAGAAATCTTGGAAACCATTAATAAATAGGATGAGCTTTAATTTTGTGAAGTGGTTCATAAACAGTGTCTTGGGTTTTTGATCCATGTGTCAAAATATTAACTGGCTGTGTCCAGAGGATGGACTTGAAGAGTTACAGGGTTAACTGCATAAAGGGTCACAGACAGACCTGTAACTCTGTTTTCATTTTTAATTTAGAAAATTCTGCCAAAATGCCAGAGGCAGGAAATAAAATAGTAGAGATATGAAAAGAAGATTTTTCACCTTTGAATTTCCCAGATGACAGTGCAGGGAAGGTAGGTTGCGAACAACTCGGGTTACACTGGAAACAGGTTCATGTCCTGGGAACTACCCAAGAGCTCCTCATTGGAATTGGAATTGGGCTTTTGGTGTTTAAACATTGAATTCTGTCTCCAAAGGGGCTGGTGTAACCCTGCCCCTGTGCAATGCACTCTTTGGAAGCTGCTGCTCTCCACAGAGAGGCATCACCCTGCAGCCCTCCCCTGGCCCCAGTTTCTGCACATTCCAAGGGAAAAGGTCTGTGGGACTCAATTCTTGCCGTGTTCAAACACACAAGAAGCACGAGGACAAGAGTCATGGCACAGCCCAACCTGGGACAGCACCCTGGGGTCGCCTGGGCTGGCACTGCTGTCACCCTGAGTGTGACTCATTAACCCAGCGATGCTCATTAACCCAAGTTACATGGCCGAGCCCTTCAATCACCAGGAGAGGGAATTAGTGGTCACAGTGACGAATTTGGGAGCTCACAGAGGACAGCTCTGCTTCACACACCAGGACAGACACAGGAGTTGGATCCCTGGAGGTCCCTTTCAGCTCAGGATATTCTGTGATTCTAAGGAAAAACAGAACCTTTCCAGAACAAGCTCCCAAGCTGCTCCATACTGTGGACAAATGAGACATTTAAACCCTTATTTTGCTTTCTAATATTGGTATTTCAATTAAGCTTTGTACTAATAACTTAGTAGCTTCCAAGAGAAAATAATGAAACTATGAATTATCAACAGTTCTGAGTAAAATAAACATTCCTCTCCAGCAAACACTGATACAATACCTTGGCTAAATGAGAACACAAAGGATGTAAAATGCTCCAGTCCTCCCCACAGCTCAAACCACCTTCAGCCATGAGGCCAAGCACATTTAAATGTGAACAAACTGCTGTGAACGCTGGAGCACACACACAGAGCCTACAGACCTCACAGCACAGGGCCTGTGTGGAATGTGCTGTCATCCAGATTCATTATTAATTCTGCATGCAATTCAACTTACTGTTCAATTTACAGGGGCTGTTTTGTCCTTACTCTGATCATCACAACTTGCAAGACACAGACACTCATAATCCTAACAGAAAACACATCATCCACACCTCAGTTGTTTTTATAATGAGAAAATAAACCATTCATCCATCTGATGCACCACAAAGAATTAAAAGAGCATGTGGGTAATTTGTTGTTAAAAATCCAAGTCTTCCCTCTCCCCTGGGTTATCTTAAAATCATAAATGGTAAATTTGGAACTTTCATTTCCAGACTCTCTGAGTGAATTGATTAATGGCCAAAGTTCTGCATCTTTGTGACACTGGAAAAGTTCAGGTCAGCTGGGAGAGGAAAGCAGGGCTCCAGGAGCAAACCCTCACTGTGCCTCTGGTCAGCACCGACCCCAGCAGCTCTGCAGGATCCTCTGCTGCCTTTGAACTCCACTTAGTGGAGCACAGCTGGAAACTGAGGGATACAGGGAGGCTTAAAGGAGTTCAAAGGGATGAGGGACCAGGGGAAATAAAGCCCCACGCAGCTGTCCAGGGTGTATTCAAAGCGCCCATCAGAGCTCAGTGTTCCTGCTAAAACCCATCAATAATTCAAAGTGCACCAGCCTCAGAACTCACTCCTCCACGAAGAGCTTCCAAACCCAATCCAGCTTTTAATTTGAAAGCAAATGGCAAAGCACAACACTGAATCAAACCTTGAGCCAGGGGACTCTGAACAAGCCCTGATGCTTCTCAAGTCTCACACCTTTTATTAAGCCTCAGTAACCCTGAGCTCCCCTCACCTCAGCAAGGCAGCACCCTTGTCCTGAGATGACATTCCCTTCCTTTCATGTAAATCCTTTCTGCCCCAAGGCTCCAGCACTCAGGGGGCTCCCTGCCCATTCCAGCACTGCTACACCTACAATTATTGCAGGACCTAGCAGATGAAGAATTACTAAATAATTTAGCAACACTGCAAAGTGAATTCCTGGGCTCAAGCTGTAAAAATAACAGAAGATGTTTTGATTTTTTAACTACTTCAAGCAGATAAATGGGAACCTGGTCCAAGATCAGTTCTTTTAAAGGCTGAAGGTTTTGACATCATATTTGCAATAAATAAGGTTCACACTTAAATACCACACAGAGCAACTACACAGCTGCACTGCAAGGTAAATCAGAACAGTTTCTGTTGGGATCTAAACCAGGCAATGCCATCTCCCCAGGAAGTGCACTTTTCTAGTCAGTTTGGTTTATAACCATACTTAAAAGTTTCATCAGTTTTCCAATAGAACAGAATGGATTTTAAGGCCTGTTTAAGGATTCTGAACATATATAACATATATGGCATTATGTATTTTTATTTCCAGCTCATATAATACCGGATTTGTGGATGTCTATTAAGAAACCATCTTCACTTCAAATTATTACTTACATAATTCTGAGTGTGATGTTGCCAAAAGCTCACTCTGCAGTCAGAGTTGTCAGTTCTGACTGCAACTCCCAAACCTAGCCCTGAGCCTCCAAAAAACATCTGATGGAGCTTGAAACATCTCT
The DNA here is from genome assembly GCA_013397975.1 of Machaerirhynchus nigripectus. NCBI lineage: Eukaryota > Metazoa > Chordata > Aves > Passeriformes > Dicruridae > Machaerirhynchus > Machaerirhynchus nigripectus. The sequence continues at coordinate 213,463 of VZRQ01010299.1, forward strand.
GTGCAGATCTAAACAAGCTTCTCATAAAAGCTTCTTCTGGGAAATGAACTATTTGAAAGAAAGAAATTCAGGATGGTGGTAGGGAATGTCTTGCACCTTAAAAATACCTCCCAGAGCAAGTTTTTATTAATATTTCTTTTACTCATCTGGTAGGGTGGGAAGAAGAATTGCTGAGTAAAATCCAAGTTTGTTCACTTAGTTTTAAGAGATAAAAAAAGTCAAACTTTAGGGGAGGGAGTCTGGAAGAGGCAGTGAGAGAATCGAATGGTTCTCCATGTAAGTATTTGATTTTCAAAGCCCACAGCCACACATCCACGTGTAATGGAAGCATTCCCTTTCCCCTTGATGCTTCTTTGCCAGGAAAACAGCAGCCTGAGCCTGCAGGTTCTGCTGAGAAAATGGCCAGAAATGACAAGCCAGAGGAAGTAACTGATACCTTTGGAATTCTGAGTCAAGATCAAAGAGCTCTCTGCTCTGGATGCTCAGGAGAGCCGAGGGTCAGTGCCTTGCCTGCAGGACAGGGAAGCAGGAGCCTCCACCCTCTGCTCACACCCCACAGCACGGGATAAAATAACAAACCCATCAAAGCCCACAAACTTCTCCAAATGCCTTCCAGACATCCAGCAGTCCGTGTGGGGGGAGTGTGTGCCTGCGTGCCTGTTCCTCCTCTGAAAAAGAGAAATCTGCCTGAATCCAGACCCTTGGGAATGTTTACGTTCACAGGAAATCTTCTGCCCAAATCCCTCTGCTGCAAGTAAAACAAACAAAGTGTGGTCTCAGCTCAGCAGATCCAGAAACACCCTCTGTGACCCCTGTGCAGCTGCACATCCCCAGCCCTGGCACGGGACAGCCAACACCTCCACAGGGAGCATCCGAACCCCAGCCCAAGGGCTTGCCCCTCCCCATAGGACAGCTGGGCACAGGACAGGCGTGGACAGGGCTCCAACAGCTCTCCCCTGACTTTATACTGAGAGAACAACCTCGAGCTCATCACACCCCAGCGTGACGCTGTGGCTCTGAGCGAAGCAGCGCCCATGTTCCAGGACTGGAAACTACCTGGAAACCAGATCATGGAACCACCACGAGGAAATGATCAGAAGGCTCAGGACACAGAGCACACCTGGAGACAGAGGTGGAGTAGGTCTGGTGTGCTCAAACCTTCAGCAGAAAGATGTCAAAGCCAAGACAGTCAACAAATGTTGCAGGATCAGGTTATTTCCTACGATTATAGACACAGAACTACAGAATCCCAGAATGGTTGGGCTTGAAAGGGACATCCAACCCAAAAGCCCACCCAGTGCCACCCCCTGCCACGGGCAGAGACTCCTTCCACTATCCCAGGTTGCTCCAAGCCCTGTCCAGCCTGGCTTTCAACACTCCCAGGGACGGGGCAGCCCCAGCTTCTCTGGGAACCCTGTGCCAGGGCCTCCCCACCCTCGCAGGGAGGAATTTCCCCCAACATCCCATCCCTCCCTCCCTGTCAGCTATCCCAGCCCTGCCCCTTCGGCAGGGAAAGAATGAACACATTCCTGGGGCGGGCACGGCAGGGCAGGGCAGGGCAGGGCAGGGCACACACCCCAGGGAAAGCCGAGCTGATGAATGAACCTTTAACACCCCCGGCCTGCCCTGCCACCCCCGGGCTGCCAACTCTGCCATCAACCCTCCGAGCTCTGGCACCTGAGCAGGGTCTGAACAAAGTGCCCCTTCTGTAGGCAGGTACAGTTCAAACAGGATGGGAACGTTCCCACCAAAGTTTGGTTTCACAGCTCATCCACCCTCTGGCTTGCCAAACCTCCACGGGAGGAGAAACACAGAGCCCTGCTCCTGCAAATCTCAGGGATCACATCTACAAGGCAGTTATTAAATCACCCCAGCCTGGCATGCTGGCAGATGCATGAGCCCAGCATTACGCTGCATTTTAACACCATTCCTGGTTAACAGGATGGCTGGCTGCAGACAGAAACAGAAACGGTTTCATCCCCCTTCAAACACTACCCGAACTGGGATTATTTTTCTGGAGCCCACGGAATCTTTTCGAGTTTCTAGCATATTTTAATTACATGGATAATACAGCTTTCAGTTTCTTTCACATCGTTAAGCTGCAGGGAAGAGAAATTTTCCAACACAACTCTGTTCCAGTACTAATTAAACCAATTTTAACAGTTTTCTGCAACACGTTGGCAAAGATGATTTATGGTGCTGGCAAACAGCAGGAGGTCGAAGTCAAATTTACAGCTGGGCTTCTTACAGCCACTTGAAAATTTACTCATGCCATCCAACAGCCACAATGAACCCCAAACCCTACAATTCCACAGACACGCTTGCTGTATTTCCAGTGGTAAATGCTGGGGAAGGGAAAACAAGCTGGACTGCTGCAGGAAGTCTCTGGTTTCTGTCCCAAATGGGTCTGTTGTCCTGTGGAGATATGGATTATTCCCTATAAACTCATAAAAACATCCAAAAGAAAAAGGAGAAGGTAAAAAACTCCCAAAAATACCTGTTGTACTGAATCAACAGGTTAAAATCTCATTTGCTTGTGGGGTCTAGCCCACCCTTCCATGGATACAGCTTCACGAGCATCTTTTTAAAATAAAGAACATAGATGGAATCAGACAGAGCTGACCAAGATAAATAAATCCAGGGAAATACAGGGTGCCAGTGAGAGGCCAATCCATGAGCAGCCAGCTGAGCAGTGCCAGCCAAATTGCCATTTCCTTTATGAGAAAAGATGGAGTACTGATTTCAGAGCAGCCAGTCAAAGGGAGCAGAGAGTGTAAAACACCTTCAGAGTGATTTAGCAGTAGCTCCACACGGGAACACCAGCCAGGATCTCCCTCCTGCCCTGGGCATCAGCTGAAGTTATCCTTCCACGACAGAACCCACGCTGGATTTCTTCCCATTTCACCAGGGGAAAAAACAGGCAAGCTGGAATTTCGCAGGTGTGATCTCGTTCCAGGGAAGAATTTTTCTGAGGAGCTTGTGGCAAACTGGAAGCCAAACCACGAAACAGCAGAACCCTAAAAATTGAGGTGAACTTACACGAATATTTTCCTAACTCCTTTGGTTGCAAAAACTCTGGCCCAGAGACTCCACATTTCTAAAATTTGTTGATCTTGGCAAGAGCCTGTGCCAATTTTCAGGGAGTTGTGGCTGGAATTATTAAGTTAATAGAGGCAGCTTCCACCTACACTCTGAACAGTTGTTTTTATATACCCACGTCCTTAAAAGAGCCCTTGCAACACCCCCACCAGCACTGTGGAAGGCAATAATGAAATCACATGGAAAAGACAGGGAATGGGAGGGGAAGTCCTTGGTTAAAAGAAGGGGAACATACCAGAAATCCAGCCAGGTAATTCTGGGAGGAGATTAACAGCATCCAAAGATGAAGGACTGAAAAGGGGCCCCTCTTCACACATAATCTGGGTCTTCATCTCACTCAAATATTCAAAGACAAAGCAAAACACAGCAAAACTGTCTCTCAAAGCCCCAACACACGCCAAAATTTAGGCCAATTTTTATGCTTTTTACTGAGAGCTTGCATCTTTTAGAGGCACTCGGGCAGGGAACTGCTGTTTCATGTTTTGCCTTTAAAATTCAGTATTTTTTTCCTTCTTAAACACTTCACAAAGTGAAATGGATAAATGACATTGCAGCCTGGAGCCACTCATGCTGCTGCTGACTGCCATGCACTGAAGGCATGGTACCCAGGGAAGAGCTGGGGACAAGCAAACCCTGCTGCACTGCAGGCACTGAGCAGGCCTGGGATCAAATCCCTGACAGAGATCCAAGCTGGGCTGTCCCACCCCAGGCAGACACGGAGCAGGGAGCATCCCCATCCCGCTGTTTCCAGCTCATCCACGAGGCTCCTCTTCGCTGTGGCACTGAAACGACCCCAGCTGCCCCCAGCCAAGGGCACCTGCTCAGGCTTTACCAGGTTTGATTCCTCTGCAATCCATCTTAGGAAAACAAATCACAGAGACTCCTTCACAAGCACATTCCCCCCGCGTTCCCCCTTCCCTGGAATATCATTAAATAAAAGAAAAAAAGGCAAACCAAAGGAAGACGACCCCGAAAAGGATCTTCTCAGCAGGCTTTGCTGCCAACGGGCGCAGAGGGACTGGGCTGCTCTTTGCAATGTTTCTGAGGCCCAAGGCAGGACAGGAAGATCCAATTCCAGGGGCAAAGCCCAGCTGCTGCTGGAGGCAGCCCATCAGCTTGGCTGGAGGCATTCCCACAGCACACAGCTCCTGACAGGAATTCCTGGCAGCTGATGCCTGCGCAGGCGGAAGTGATTCTGCCTCAAATACTTCCTTTACCACTGATAACACAATTCCTGCCACTGCCCTGCCAAGGCTGCGCTGATAAGGAGAGGATCTGCAGCCAGTCCTGCTCCCACAGGGATTTATTTTTAGAAGTCAGATACAGCAAGGCAAACAGAGATTGTGCTGTTTGAAGGGATAATTCTGTGTCAAATGCAAGATGCTGAAGTGATATGAATGTGAATTACGGCACTTTCCTTCAGCAAATGGCTTTTGAGGGAGCAAAGAATATTATCTGGGAAGCGTGGAGCTGATCAGCTCTCCATATTCCATTACCAAAACCTACTCAGCTGAAGATAACATCTTAATTCTTTCAAGTGAAAAACAGAATACTTATTCCTGGCAGGAAGTAGATATTTAAGGAATTCCTAATCACTGTTTCTCCAGTTTATATTAATGGCACATAGCACTAAGTAAAGTAAAACCGTGTTTCAGAGAGTTACAGAATATCCTGGGTTGGGAGAGACCACAGGGATCATCCAGTCCCACTCCTGGCCCTGCACAGGGCACCCCAACAGTCCCACCCTGTGAATCCCTGAGAGCATCATCCAAATGCTCCTGGAGCTCTGGCAGACCTTTTTTAGCATATAGTTACTGAATTACACCAATATCTTCCTAAATTATAAAGGAAATGTAACTCAGTCTAGAGTCAGTTCTTAATGCAAACAAAAGGATATGGGACTCTATCTCACATTTTTAAACTTGGTGAATTTGAAGCTGCCTCAATAGGTCCCACAGAGTTTTGATGAGTTCTTTTCAGTTATTTATTCATAAATTTGATAGAAAATATCAGATATAAAACAAAGTTTGCACTTGATACATGCAAAGTGCTGCTGTTGGACAGTGTGCATTTTTATCATTTCCCAGGTGTAATTACAGACTCTTCTGCACAAATGCAATTTAACCACGTGGAAATGACCTTCTGTCTGTACAGAGATTTTTATGTAGACTTACCACCAATGTGTTCAATGAGTGAGAACCAGGTCAAAAAAGTTAAAGGGCAGATACCTTGTGTTTTATGTAAACTGAGAAGAAGCTAAATGAAGAAAAAAGTAAATTGAGAAGAAACATTGCATCTCCTGGGGAGACAGACCATAGGGAGGTTGAACCACAGTTCTGAACACTGATCCCCTGTCAAACTAAAACACATCTATGAGGCAGAACCTGCGGTTTCATTATAAATTAAAAATCAACGATGCAGCCCTTAAAACAAACGCAGTAATGAACATCAGGTATTTTAGCAAAATGCCAGTGAATTTTGGGCACTGATGCAATCTGTGAGGCTAAACCTGTGAGGACAGCTTTGACATCACTGCCTTTGGCTGGTAACCAGCAGCTTCCTGGGATGCCACACGTGCCTGGCTGGCCAGCCACAGGTATGGGTAAGCTCTTGCTGTTGGAAGCAGCGTGGCAGGACATTTCTGAAGAGAACAAGCCCCCCAAAATGCACCCAGCCTCGCTAGCACGGTGCCAGGATAAGAAGAGAACAAATCCCTTTTTATGCCTCTCAGCAATTTAATTTAAAATGATCTCATGAGGTGAAATGCCAGGCTATTAATACCTCCTGCACCATGAGACCATATTATAAGTGACATAAACGTTACAAAACAACCTGAAATTCGGCCAGGCTGTTAATAGACAGCATTACACAATTCCTGACACGGACAGATAATACTGTATTTCTCCTATGCAAATTTCTCACAGTGAATAGATTTTGAAAGCAGTTTACACCCACCACCCCTCAGATGCAACTCAGTAAATTCTCTATTAGGTGCCAAGCTGTCACCTCCCATCACTCCAGCCCACTGCTATTCTCTGCTCTACCTTGGGAGCACAAAGGAGCCTCCAACTTGATTAAAATGCATGAGTCCTGTGTGAACCTATTTTTAAATCTCCCAATTAATACTGCTGTTGTATTAACAGCTTTCATTTATTTTACCATTAATACTGGTGCTCTAAGGAAGCGCTGCAATGCTTTATCTTTTCACATTTCAGCAGCAAAGCTCCTGTTCTCAAAGAGATTTTTCACCATATAAAAAAGTCCTGACACTGTGGGGATTTATCAGAAACCTTGCTTAGGAAAAGGAAGCAATGAGAGGCACAGAGAGCCTGAGTCACCTTTCTTAGGCACAGATTTTGCTTTAGGTACACAAACAGGTCAACATGTAGGGTTTTCCAGAGGCAGATGAGGTGGAAACAGAGAACTTACCCTACAACACACACACACACAGTCTCAATTTTATGGCAGTTCCTCTCATGCTGCCACCAGCCCCTGTTTCCTTCCTTGTTTCGTAGCACAGACACAGAAAACAGCTCAGGGCTGAGATAACCAGTAACAGCTCAATAACCAATACCATTTTTATTTCTGTGCTACATCCTTCTACAATTTCTGTTTTTCAGGCTGACCTCCTCTGGTTACAGCCTCTGGTCTGGTTGTGCCAGGGGACCACAGAGCAGGAGCAGGGGAGGCTGCAGGAGCAGCAGTGACATCACAAAAGGCAGTGCTAAACCACTCCTGCATGTGGGAACTTCCCACCAGAACACACTCCAGGAAAACCTGGAAAGGGTGCATTACCTGATTTCGCTTCTGCCTCTCACAAACATCAAAATGAACCCTGCAGGTGTGCCCTGCCTTCCTGAAAACATCCCAGGAAGTGCCTGAACCCACAGAAGAATGAATTGTTGGTCATCAAAGGGGTGTGCCATGCACAGCTTGTGCTCCCTTTCCAGCTGCACATTGTGCTGAACATCCCTGGATGATGGGAGGGAGAACACAGAGACCCCAGGATGTAAAAACCACACCTGTGTGGACACAGACCTGCTCCAACATAAAACTTCTCTCCAGAATGACTGCAAAATCAGCTGTGTGAAACCAGCACATTCCCAGGAGACAGGAAGCAGGGACCCAGAGCAGCCCCGCTGCTCCTACACGCAGGAGATGAAAAGAAGCGGTTTCCAGCAGAGAGGACTGCTCCTGTTTGCCATTTCCCAGGGAGCCCCATGGGAACCCAGCTCCCTGCACTCCATCTCGTGCCCAGTGTTGGTGCCACCGGCTCTGCAGAGCCCACACAGCAGGAAAAACCACCCAGAGCCACCGCGTGTGAGCAGTGAGTGAGAGAGAGGCCCTGACCGGGACCCGAGCTCCTTCCCACACGGAATTTCACAGAGACACAGGAAAAACCCAGCTGCACAATTCTGCTTGCAGAAGTGTCAAGTGCGGCAGCATGAAAGGCTGTAAATAATTCACTCGGTATTACAGGAAATGTTTTACAAATGAAAAGGTTGTAACCTCCTTTTGGCTACAAGGCTGGCAGATGCTGGAGGCATTCCTGCTCCTCTAAGTGCAGAACAAAATGTGTCCTGTTTGTGAGAAACTCCTGGGTCTCAGCCCTCCCTGGGAAATGCTTCTGCCTGTATTCCTGAGGGAGGGATCACAGAGGAGCAAAGGCTGCACACTTGCAGAAATGCAGCTCAGGCTGACGAGCAGTTTCTGGTATTTTGATGACACAGCTGCTGCAATGCACAATGCAGAGCGAAGGGAAGGGGTAAATTTGATTCATTTATATTTACATAAATACATTCACACAGTTGTTTAATCACACACACTCGCAAACCAAAAAACACACACGCGGTGATTACAGATGACTCAAGACTGAATGTTTGATACAGTCTTAAAACAGTGACATCAGCCAAATCCAGTGGAAATCAAACATCTCCAAGCTCAAAGGAGAGCTCCACATGACAGAGTACAGATTCTGCCCCACCACATGGAAGCAATTCCAAATGAAGTCTCTAGGGCTTTAGCTTCTCATCACTTTCTTATCACTTAACATTTGGCAACAAACCAAATAAGCCTCAGTGAGGTCCCTCTGTGCCTCCCCACCAGCCCAGCCAGCAGCAAGCACACGGTGTTTTGTGTATAAAAGAAATCCAAGACTCACCTGTATGTTGCCAAAGTCCACGTTTTCGTAGTGGAAATGTGCACACTCGGCCATCTTCGGGAAGTGCCCCTTTGTAAAGGATAACCTGGAGCACACCAAGAGCACGCCATGAGATGGATGCAGGTCACTCAGCAGAGATAAGCCACAGGTACTGATAGAAAACAACAACAACTTTCTCATCCTAAAGCCAAGGGAACACGGGGATTTGTTGATGTGATGCACCAAAACAGTGGGGAAAGGAACCAAGTGCGAAAGGAAAGCTGAAATGCCAAGTGGCTTTTGCACTGCAGCCCTACAGAGCCGTGTGTGACATTCCAGCAGCACCACATCCCACTGCAGCCCTACAGAGCCGTGGGTGACATTCCAGCAGCACCACATCCCACTGCAGCCCTACAGAGCCGTGGGTGACATTCCAGCAGCACCACATCCCGCAGGATTCCGGACACGGAGCAGGGACAAGCAGCTGCACCTCACAAATGCACATCCACAGCCTTACACGAGACACAAGGAAAGCAGAACTTTACCTGTGAAAGGCATCACAGCCCATCAGTCCCGGGGGGATGTATCTGAGGGTGCAGAACAAACTCTATTTATCCTTTGCCTTTTGCAAATTCAAAAGTAAGGCATAATTATTCCCAAGTGTCTCCAGGCACACTGGTGGCTGCCGGGGAGCTCCTCTGGCTCTGCAACATGCTCCTGCTTCTGCTGAAGCTATTATAGACTCCTATAGATATTCCTGGTGGTGAGCCAATGAGATTGTCATTATCTAGCTCCCTCTTCCCACAGGAATACAAGTGGGAAGTGAGATGCTGCATCTGGCTGCTCAGCACTGGAACAAAGAGCCATTTCCCTCTCAGCAGAGCACAGAGGGGTGAGCTGAAGGCTCAGATCCATCAATCTCAGGGAGTTCTGCTCCTCAAGTCAGCATTTTTAGCAAAGTAATATTGATTATTTCTGATCCCCGTTGCTGCAAGCATAATGACTTGGTTTACAGTCTCTGGGAGACAAGCAGAGACAGAAATACAGCTTGATCCCACAGGAAAAATAAAAACAAATTGGGAGATAAGGGAAGAAAAAATATCCCTTAGAAGGGAAAAATCTGTAAAATCCATTCAAATGAAGTTACAGAGGGCAGAATGCAAGAAGAAAAGAGCAAAAATATCAGATAAAAAATACATCTAGGCCACCCACTTGTCCTGGTTTAGCTTTCCAGAGCATAAGGAGACAGGGAAAATTACCTCATTTACACACTGCCTGGGCTTCTTTCGAGATTTTTCTCTGTAGATGTTCTATTGTGGGGGGGTTTTTAATTAATCACTTTCAGGAAGAATCACAAAAGAAAATCAAAAACACTGCAAAGTGAGGTTCAAAACTCCACCTAGCTCTGTTTCTATGGCCAGAAAGAGGAGAGAGAGCCAGCAAAAGCTCTCATGCCCAGTTTTAGGTTCCATTAGCCCAAACTGCCTTTGTTCACACAGATTTCGGTTGCTCTGCTGAAGATGCACCATCACAAATTGTTGCTGAACGCCCTGCACTGCAGCTCAACAGCTAAAACTCAGCACAGCAAAACCAGAAGGCCAGGAAAGACAGGAAAAGCACAGAACTCTGCTCTTACTTTTTCACATTCTTCACCTTCATGCTGGCCGTGCTGCCGCAGGACCGGAGCGGCAGCTCCCCCGGGATGTCCGGAATGTCGGCGCCTCTGGCCTGCAGGGAAGGAGACAAGAAAAGCAAGGGAGTTAAAGCAGGGCTGCAGGCTCTGGGCTCTGCCTGCTGAGCAGGAGCCCCTCTGTTCTGCACGGGAGTACAAACCTCAGACGTGCTCCAGTTGAATTCTGCCTTTTAACCAGGGAAAGCTGACCCTTGGGATGGGGATCAGGGAGGGGACAATCCCTTCCTGCCCCAAGCCTTGCTAGCCCTTGGTGTAACTGTGAAATCCAGTATTTAATTCATTGCTACTCCTGCTTTCTAAAGCAGAGATTTTCAGAGGTGGGAGTGAAATAGGTACTCCCAAACTCCACACTTGGACTCCTCATTAAGTACCTGATTTTCCAGACATCTGTGCATTTAGACTCAGGCAGAGGCACTGCAAAAAGCTGGACAGCTCACACAGTGGAAAACAAGTTAATGACAGAGCTGCTTATATGTGGGAGGTGAACTTCTAAAAGAGATGTTTGAAGCTATTGGTTTAAGTGCTTGAGGATATTAAAATTCCTTAATCGCCAAAATTCATTTACTTCAGTGAGGCCAGAACTCCAAACTCCCTCCTTTCTGTTCTGTCAAACTTTCCCATCCCCTCCTTCCTCCAGCTGCCTTTTCCTAAGCCATGAGCTCTGCTGGCGTTGAATTCCCCATCACAAGGGACACAAACACTCGGCTCCATGGGTTTCTCTCACTGTGATCCAGAGGAATGAGAGGGTTCAGTGAGGCTTTTAAGGAGAGAGCAGTGATCAAACAGCAAGACCAGCACAGACTTCACAGAGCAGGAGGAGAGAAACAACTGATTCTGGCCAGAGATTGCCCATCAGTCATGTGGGTGACACCCCTAAATGAGCTTCTTCTGCTTTATACAATGCACCAAAAACGTGAATAATGTTCCAAAGAGTCAATGCTGAACCAAGAGGAAGAAGGGCACTTCAGTGTTACTTCTCTTACAGGCCTGGAACCAAAAAGTATTCCATCAAATCCCTTTTCTAATGACAGGAGCAAGCAGATGATTGCCCTGATGTTACATCAGTCTCAATGGTTCTGTGCTGGTCCAGCAGCAGATCTCTGAGCAGAGTTGGATCTGCCCCAAAGCTGTGACTGATAACAGAACACAGCTGCACTCTGCAGAGGGAAATAGGGAGAAATTGGTCTCCACTCCCAAAACTTTACAGTTGGCCCAGCACAACCCAAGCTAGCAGCCCATGTGTGGGATGAACACCAGGACAATCTTTGTCATCCCCCCTGAAGCTCCCATTTCACCCTGACATGGGTCACCTGTACCTGAGCTTCACCACATCACCGAGAGCCTCCGTGAGTCAGTGGCATCCTCCTGCTTGTTTTCATCAACCAGAGCAGTGCCAGAGAGAAAGGGATTCATCCCACTGAACCCCAGGCAGGCATAGGGGTGAGGCTGCAACCATGTTATCCATGTGAGGGTCTTGCTACAGTCACCAGGGACAGGCTGGTACTTCGGGTCCATTCCCCTGCTTCAAAAACAGGAGGAGAACCCTGGTATGGTTTGGGTTGGAAGGGACCTTAAAGCCCATCCAGTCCCATGGGCAGGGACCCCTTCCACTGTCCCAGGCTGCTCCCAGCCCCAGTGTCCAGCCTGGCCTTGGACACTCCCAGGGATCCAGGGGCAGCCACAGCTGCTCTGGGCACCCTGTGCCAGGGCCTCCCCACCCTCCCAGGGAACAATTCCTTCCTAACATCCCATCCAATTACTCTACGTCAGTTTGAATCCACTCCCCTTGTCCTGTTGCTCCAGGTCTTTGTCCACAGTCCCTCTCCATCCTCCTTCTCAGCCCCTTCAGGCTCTGGAAGGCCACAGTTAGGTCATCCTGAAGTTTTTCTTCTCCAAGCTGAACAATCCCAATTCTCTCAGCCTCTCCTCACAGCAGAGCTGCTCCATCCCTCTCATCATCCTGCTGCCTCCTGTGGAGAAAGCCAAGCAGGAGCCCCCACTCCCCTGGACACGGGGCTCCAGGAGGAGCCTGGCTCTGAGCAGATGAACAACCCAGCACCTGCAGCCACCCACCAGCAGCTGCACCCACCCAGCTCCTGGCGTTTCCAGCACTGCCCTTGGAAAATCTGCTCTGAGTGAGCTCCACCCTTTGAGCACCACTGAATAAACCTGAGACCAGGTCACCCACTCTCTCACGTGCACCTCCCACAGCCCAGACCATAACCAGTGCTCTGATCCCACTGTCCCACAGCTCTGCACAACAGGCACAGCCACTCACCAGAGGAAAACAGGAGCAGGATTTGTACACTTAAATAAACCTACCCGGGGCTGACTGACTTACTGAGCACACAATCACTTCAGGATGTAATGAGACACTTGAGAGTCTCATTCTGAATTTTAGCATTAAGAGGATCACCAATTTAAAAAACCTTACAGGTCTTTTACATAAGAAAATAACGAATTACAAGAATAAATGTGCCGTTCCAAAAAGCTGCTTTTAGGCCGAGCTGGATGTGCTCGCTTAACTTCCTAAGGAACAGAATTTCTGTAGGAAGAAAAGAAATTTTTCTTCTCCATCAGCAGTAGGAGCTGGTGGGATACAAAAATGGATAAACAATCTGACAGAAAACGTGGGCTTCAAGCCAGTTTGTAGCAGTGGGCAGAGAGCTCCCTGGATCTGACTCAAAGAGGCGTAGGCAAAACTGACACCTCCAGGAGCCCGAAATGCCAGCACCTCTCTTGGAAAAGTTCCATTATCCTCTCCTTCCCAGTGGAGTGATGGCCAAATCGAGCTGGATTTCTGCCTCTCACATTTCCTGGACCCAGTTAACTAGACGACAGTGAGATGCAAGGCAGTAATTAACTCCGGGGGCTTTTCCAATTAGCCCTGAGCTCCATGGACTCCGCTGCAGAACAACCATCTCTCCAAGGCTCACAGGAGTGCAAAGGCACAGAAAGGTAAGGGCACAGAACTTGTACAAGCTCAAATCCTTATTTAAGAGGTACCAACACCAGAAAAAACTTGGTGAAGAGACAGATACCAAAAAAGAAACTTATTGCAATTTTAGAAACTGTATTATTCGTAAATAACCACAACTCCTTTCCATTCAAACCAAAGATACACAGCTACATAAAATAGACGTTATTCACTATGTTGCACCTGTTTTGATGCAAAACTTGGCAAGCAGCATGCAGGTTACTCTCCCCTCGAAACACAAACAAAACCCTCCAAATGAGATTCGTCATCTTTTGTGCCTCGTGTCACAGTAATTTAATTTTTAAAATCATTTTGAATCAGTTGGATTATTTACACCTGAAAATTAGCTACCTGGCATCATCAGTGGCTTCTCACTTCCCTATCCTCTATGCATCGCTGTGCTGCGGAAACCTGGTGATTGCAGAGCAGATCTGTTTATGCAAATTGTTCAGTCCCATTTGCACAGCTGAATGTCACTGCTCTATCAATCTGCTCTGGTCCAAAACCTGGTAAACAAATTAGAGCTCAACCCAGAACTCAGTGCATTGATTTATCAGGAGCCTCATTCTCTTACCTTTGCAGGGAAGGCTTTGGAGCAACACCACCGGCTTGCCCTGAACCAAGAAATCCTCCTTCCAAAAGCTGCACTTGGATCAGCAGCAGTTGAGACAATATTGCAGAAACTCAGTATTTTGTCACAGACACCTGCAGGGATTGCCAGGCAGGGAGATCCCACTAAAGCCTTCCTGCAGGGAGGAGGGAAGAACGCCTGCCTACCTGTCCAACCCTCCCGTGGATCACGGAACCCTCAGGGGTGGGAAGGGCCTTTGCCATCGGGACCATCACCCGCTGCCACCACCGTGTTCACACCAAACCGTGCCCTGAGGTTCCACGTCCACACGGTTTTTGAACACTTCCAGGGACAGTAACTCCACCCCTGCCCCGGGCAGCTCTGGAAGGGACAGCCCTTTCCAGGAAGAAATTGTCCCCAGTGTCCAACCTGAGCCTCTCCTGGCCCAGCCTGAGGCCGTTCCCTCTCCTCCTGTCCCTGTTCCCTGAGAGCAGAGCCCGACCCCCGCGGCTGCCCCCTCCTGTCAGGGACTTGTGCAGAGCCACAAGGGCCCCCCTGAGCCTCCTTTTCTCCAGGCTGAGCCCCTTTCCCAGCTCCCTCAGCTGCTCCTGGGCCTCCAGCCCCTTCCCAGCTCCATTCCCTGCCCTGGACACGTTCAAGTGTTGCTCCTAAACTCCCTGGGAATCCAAGAGCTCTCACAAATCAGGCTGTTCAGCTTTAAGCATTTGAAATTATTCTAGTCTTTTTATTTATAGACATGATTTAGAAAACTTCAGCTTTGTGCTCTCTAGCACACAAAACCTTAGTCATAAATAATTTATATCTAGCGATTCCACTGCATAATATGAAAGGATTTTCTCCTAAAAAGTCTCCTTGCGTTTATCAGAAAACATGTCAACCTGTCTCCCTCACATGCAGAGACGTAACACAACCTGAAAATACGTGTGAAACCCAACACAACAGTCCAGTGAACACGATGGGATGAAGTTTCCACCTTGGTATCCTCCACAGGTGAGAATATTGAACCAGTGCAGAACCCACAGCCCTCCTCCTGCTGCCTCTGACTTACTCTGGGATGCACAGAAACCCTGGAATCCCAGCAGTAATCCCACGGCTGGTTTTCCACAGGACTACAGAAAGACCCCTGAGGAGGCAGGTGGCTGAATCCAGGTGAGGTTTCTGAAGGCAGGGATTTAATCCAAGGTTATCACGAAGCAAGAATAACTATTAGACAGGCACTAACATTTATTCATCTTTCCACTGTCAGTCTCTCACCAAAACCAGTTTGGAGGGACCAGATTGCTCTGGATTCTGTCAGCACATGGCCTTGTTTCTAAAAACAGCAGAGCTGATTCCAAGTGCTGCTTGGTTTCCATGACAGTCTTTCCTTTACATCATCTTCATTTCCCCTCGATTTTCTTGAAAGGGGAAAAAATACAAAGAGAGGAAAAAAACCCAAACCCCCTTCAGAGCTCTCAAAACCCCCAAAGCTTTGTTTCAGTTTTACTTCTTTGCTGGAGAACAGCAGGGAACAGAAATGTTGTTTCAGGAGAAGTCATTACCCTGTAGGGAGCCGTAATTTCTTCGCTTGGCACGAGGAGCAATGAAGAGGCCTGAAGTGGGAGCACACGTACAAGGACATCAACAGCTACCCCAAATTCTGGGTACCAACTCACTGCACAGCTGGCTCAGCATCCACTCCTTCAGAGTTTGCTCTGCAGCACTAGAAAGTGTCCCACAAAAATCCCTGCTCCCAGAGGTGGAAGGTGATGGCTCCACCAGCACCATCCTGCTCGCAGGAATTACTGCCCAGGAATTCGCCTGGAACACAAGGAAGGAAGAAATTTGGTCCAGCTCAGCTTTGACCCTGCAGCCTTTAACACACTCCAGGGAGACAAATTTCTCTCTGCTCTTCCTTCAGATGTTGTGACAATACCCTATCTCTCCACAATAAATAAATCAACGAAGGAAAGGGAAAATGCTTCACTAAACTGAAAGTCACCACGTCCGAGCTGCTGCAAATAACTCCAGTGGAAAGGTCCCAATTCTGCAGCATTTATCCCTAAAAGGATGAAGATGTACTGAGCACAGCAAGGCTCCAACTGGGTCACTGTTTGGAATGGCAGAAATATGTGGGAATGGATGAGGAGACAATGTTCACCCCACAGAGTCAGCGGTACCGGGGCACGTCTTAGGTTGCAGTGTAAGATGTAACCAAAAGTGTGTATTCTCTCACCATCTGCTGAAACCAGGTGGGGCAGGGTTCTTTATCTCTTCTTCCCTGACACATCCCTGGTAACCCCCTCTGGGAGGTCTCTCCTGTGGATGGGCCACCAAGCCCCACTGCGTGACTCTGACATTACCTCAGCCCACTGGGAGATGCTCTGCGCAGGGGGAGGAACCAAGCATTCCATCCCGGCTGGAATCTGGGGTTTGGAACAGCAGGGCCAGCCCTCACCTGCTGGATTCCCACAGGACAAGAGCTACACAACCACCACTGGACCTTCTGAGGCAGACCAGAGCCTTCTCCAGGATCACTGCTCCAACAGAACCCGAACTGCAGCCACCCTGCCTGACAGGGGCCAGGCTGTGTCCTGACTCTGGCAGTGTTTCTGTACCACTGCATTATTCTTAGTTTTCCTATTAAATTGTAGTTCTGATTTCGAGTCTCTCACTGGTTTGCTTTCAGACTGGTACAGGGCAATATGCTGGAAATGCAAATATTTGCCAAGTTCTTCGTGTTACCACTTCCCATGGGTTCATTTCGTGGAACCAACTTAATTTCCTAAGTATTTTCATACAGCATGGCTCTGTCACATTAACACATTGCAGCTACATTTTTCAGAGTTGCTTAAGATATTTGGACACATTTAAAGTAAAGAAGCAACACCTGGTTTAGGTACCCAGGTCTGACAATTCCATCTTAAACAAAAATACGTGCTTGTTATACTACAGCAGCTTTACCAAAGAACTTAAAAATAACATTAAATATCCCCCTCCAATTCTGCACTTCTTAATTGACCAGGAAGGCTGTGGGCTCCCCATCCCTGGAAGTGTCCAAGGCCAGGCTGGACAGAGCTTGGAGCAGCCTGGGATAGTGGAAGGTGTCCCTGCCCGTGGCAGGGGTTGGGACTGGATGGGCTTTAAGATCCCTTCCAACACAAACCATCCTGTGATTCTGTGATTTTAAGGATATAAGGAGTGCTGTTCATGTTCTCATCAGCAGAGTGCAGCACAGGCACGTTCAATAACACCCAGCACGAGGATGTTTTTCAGAGTGGGAAACGCTGGAACCTTTTAAGTTTGGCAATTGTTTTTTAATTGAAGTTATCACTTAGCTCCTGCCTTAGTGCAAACATCCTTTCTGGCTGGACGGGTGCTTTAGGTGCAGAGCTCAAGGCCAGGATGGCTCAAGTCAAGTACTGACTTTAATTTAGCTCTCAGTTTGGGGATTGTGCAATGTGGAGAAACACTCACCCAGCCAGAGATGCCTTTAAAATCTCATGGCAACTGAGATAATGGGATAGAGGGAAGGAGTGAAAAAATGACAAGTGTTTACAGTAAGGAAACTTTGAATATTGGCAATGCACATCCTTAATCCCATGTCTAAGAAATCTGCATTCAATAAAGACATTTCCATGTGTATCATTTTGTGAGTTTAGAACTTTTAATTCCATTTTCCACGTTCCCAATTCCGAATTGCTCCAACTGCATGGCATGTATAAAAGGGAATTCTTCTCTTTTTTTAAAAGGACCACACAGAATGTGCTTTTTCTACTCCCTGCATCTCCACTAAAAAGGGGGGGGGGGGGGGGGATAAGGAAAAGCAAAACAAAAAAAAACCCCAACACTTTAAAGCACTGCCATGAGCTGGCAAATTCAGGGAAACCTCTCATTCCTGGGACTTAGCATCACACAGGAGTTAGCCCAGGGCATCCATTTACCAGAGTTTAAAGGATCAGCCTGGAATGAGCAAAGAACAAACTCTTAACTATTTGTCTGCCGTGTTTTCAAATAAAGATCTGCAGCTCACAGATATGTAGGTCAAACCTTTTCCAGCTCCCATGTGAAACCACTGAAGTGCAATCCAAGACATTGAACAAACAGCTTGGCAGCCCTGAGCACCTCCTTTGGCACTGCCACTGTCACTGTGACCAAAACTCACCTCTGCACAGCAGCTCGGTTTTGTGCCATGGCAACATTTCCCCAGTGAGCCTCGAAGAGACACACAAAGAGACAGATTTTGGATTTTCACTGATGCTCTGCATGTGAATCCAATGCACCCAAGGGATGCTGGTGATTCCCAGCCAAACAGTCCCACACTTGTGTTTCCTTTCACAGAACCCATCATTTTAGGGGCTAAAACGGATGCAACCAAGCACAAGTGACTGGCCAGCTACTGAGGGCAGCATTAGCATGGTCGCTCCCTGCCAGCCCTGAGTTGGGAGCTGACATTCCCAGAGTGAGGCCTGATTACCATTCCCAAAGCCCCGGGCCCAGGAGCTGCAGGGTACAGTACACAGCCTCACACAATGGCAGAGTGCCTCAGGAATGTACTTTCTTTAAGAACAAAAATCCCACATACAATATGCGTGGGAAAGGCAGCCAGGGTTAGAGTCCTACTTCTGTACAGCCTACAAAATAAATTATAGAGAAAAGCCACAGAAAATAGAACATCCAACGAGAACAATACTTCTGATTCCAGTTTCTTGTTGGTAGAAAAAAAGACCCCAGAGATCCCAGCTACTGCTTGATGCATGGAGGGAGGAGGGGATCCTAACCATGACTTGGATGTAAAAGGACAATTTGGAGCTTTGGGTTGTTATGGTAGAAACCAATTTCTCTTCACACAAAACCCAATAGAGATGGATTCAGGCTCAAACAAGCAAATCCCACTCTGGAAAGTCCCCTGGCCACAGCCAGTGATTATGCAAATAACAATGTGATGTTATGTTATAGGTGTAAATCGGATTAGCAACTCAGGAGTTGTCCCAGTGCAGCAGCAGCAAGATGGGGAAGGTGGAACAAACAGCAGCCTGATGTTCAACCCTGGAGTCTGAGTCAGTACAGTTACCAGGAATTTGTATTTCTGTGTGTTAAGCCAACCTGGGCTCAGCTTTTGTCCACAGAAAAGAGCTGTTTCCAATGGCGTGAGCACAAAACTGGGATCCCCTGCACTCCCTGCCCAAAGCCCTGGAACAACACAGCAATGTGAGGAATGTGCCTGCCTGGAGCACGCCATTTACACCACACACTGTCCACGAACTTCTGACCAACACAACAAAGAGTCACTATCCAAGGGCGTGGGGAAAGCTCAGCCTGGGATCACGCTCCAGGCTCCACAAACTGGGCAGGACTCCTCACTCCTGCCTTCCAACAGGAAACGTGACACGTGCTGGAAATGTGAGGTGACACCGCTCTCCAGAAATGACCTGGTGACACTCAGGTGAGGTCACAACAGGACACCTGATGCTGCAAGAGCTGGGAAGGTGCATAATGACCATGGAGCTGCTCCCAGGGCTGGAGCCCCTCTGCTCTGGAGCCAGGCTGGGAGAGCTGGGAATGCTCACCTGGAGAAGGGAAGGCTCCAGGGAGAGCTCAGCGCCCCTTCCAGGGCCTAAAGGGGCTCCAGGAGAGCTGGAGAGGGACTGGGGACAAGGCATGGAGGGACAGGACCCAGGGAATGGCTTCCCACTGCCAGAGGGCAGGGCTGGATGGGATATTGGGAAGGAATTGTTGGCTGTGAGCATGGGCAGGCCCTGGCACAGGGTGCCCAGAGCAGCTGTGGCTGCCCCTGGATCCCTGGCAGTGCCCAAGGCCAGGCTGGACGGGGCTTGGAGCATCCTGGGACAGTGGGAGGTGTCCCTGCCCAGGGCAGGGGGTGGCACTGGATGATCTCTAACGTCTATCACAACCAAATCCATTCTGGAATTCTACAATGACCTCTTCCTCACATCTCCAAGAACATGAACTCTGAAGAAACCGATGGTGAGAACCTTCATCCACCAAGGCCACTTTCTTGCATTCATAAAGTTATTACCGAAGAATTAGGATTTTTTTTTCTCCTAAAGGTCTGTATTTATGGGGAAAAAAAAAAAACCCAGAGACTGAGACATAAAAACGCATGCACTGAGAAATTAACCCCAAACAAATTAAGCAGCCACTGCTACATGGGAGTGCAGCTGTGACACACCAGGTGATCTGTGCACAACAGCCCAGCAGCAGCCAGGGAAGCACCTACAAACCCAGGGAAATGCTGTGCCTCAGCAAGAATCAACAGGTGAACTCTGAATTCTGCATCCACCCTAAGAGCAGCTTCAGGTGCTTTCAGGCTGTGAGTATTTGGTTGCAGTACAAGTCACAGAGCAAATCAAGAAGAAGCAGACCCTAACATTTCTTTAGCTCTTGGTGAAACAAGAGGCTCACCAGGAGCACTGCTGGCCTGAGGGCAGGGTTTGTGATAGCCTGGTTTGAAGAGGTAAAGCCAATATTTTAAACTCCCACCCCAATCCTTCAGCCCCCGGCTGCTCTCTCCTCCCTCCTCTCATTGCAGCTGCAGCTGGTTCAGTGGTACAGCACAAGTCCCTGAAACAATCCAGATTAAAAGAGTGAAGCTGAACTTCCTTTGGGTGTTACTCCTGAATGAGATTAATTCAGGGATTCACTTCCCAACTCTTCCTCCCTGGAAGTGTCCAAGTCCAGGCTGGATAAACCTGGGATAGTGGAAGGTGTCCCTTCCCATGGCAAGGGTGGCCCTGGATGTGCTCTAAGGTGCCTTCCAACCCAAACCATTCCATGATTCCATGAATAATCTGTGCCCTGGCAACCATGGTATTTGATCAAATCCCAAAAAGCATCGTGCAGCCTTACACCAGCACAGCACTGACCAGGACTGTGCAGCAAGGCACAAATGCAGGGAATGATTTAAATAAAAAGTCAGGCTAAAGATTACCAACATCTTCAGGGAATAATTCATCACCTTATAATAAAGAAGGCTGAATCATGGCAAAAAAAAAATTAATGCCCACAACCTTCAGAAAGACAAACTCTGACATGATTTGTTTGTCCCTTAACTTAAACTGGGGTGGGGAATGGAAGGGGATGCATGAGCAAACTTGATAACCCTTCAAAACCTGTTCCATCTTTTCCCTGTATTATGGTAACTAAGAAGACATAGACACTGATTAAAAAAAAAAAGAGCCAGTTAAAATGAACCACTTACAAATGAGGGACTTCTTTCTCTTCCTAGATGTTCTGCCTTATTTTTAAGCAGCTGTGACTAGGGAAAAGTGATTGACACTAAATAAATTTTATCTCCTAAATAAGTACATTTCAAGCAACTGCGGCATTTCCTGCAATCTGACAACAAAACAGGCATAGAAGGAGATCAGCTCTAGAACAGGATGGGAGGGAAAGAGGTGGAAGGTCGAGACAGTGTAATCCTGACTCCAGAGCTCAGGGGAGGGAATGACCCGGAGTAGCTACAAGAGCATCCCCAGCACCACGGGGACAGCACCAGCAGCAAGAGCAGCCTGCCTGAGCCAGGATTAGGGAAGAAATGCCCAACAGGGTGCATTAAAATTGGTGATCATGGTGCACAACAAACTGCACTAATCCAGCCTTAGCAAATCCCAATTCATTCCTTCATTTTGTTGCATAGGAACAGACTTTTGGATATTTACAAACCACAGTTTGGATCTCCCGGCTCAGCACTGCAGTGCCAGAGTGCACACACTCTAAAGGCTGTAAATGTAACCAGAAACCACTGCTGCTCTCGCCTATGGAAACAAAATGATTGCTGTGAATTATACTTCCTGCCAAAAAGTATCCATTCTTGATTAATGGAACCTATTTAATTGGCAAACCCAAATGGAAGCCAATGTGGAAATTAAGTGGTTGCCCCAATTTCCGAAGATTCTCGGGGACAAGCTCCGTGCTGGGAGTCAGCCTGTGAAATAAAAAGGCCCCTCTAACCAGGAGGCAGAGAGGAACCTCACACAGCAACAGAACCCTTGCCAAAAGCCTAACGAGGGAAAAACCACTGGATTCCTGCAGCAGTAACGAGGAAAAGCAAGTTATGTGGACTGAAAAGGAAATACAGGTTACTGCTGCAATGCCAGACCAGAACTGCTTTGACCAAAATATTGTTGCACCTGATGCCTCCCTGCTGTGCTGGCCTGTCCCAGAACATTTGTGTCAGATCAGTGCCTGTGCTGCCCACACTCCCTGGATTTCTACCCCGTCCTCACCTCTGCTGTGCCCATTCCCCAGCCTGAGCTGCTGCAATTCACACGGAGGTGCTGCCCGGTGCTGGGCACAGAAGACACGCTGCAGTTTCTGCAAGATGAACAACTTCTGACTCACTAATCCAGGCAAGTCAAGAGCCTGAGGACCTTCAGCAGCACAAAACCAACCCCCAAACTCACAGCTAACATTTTCCGTAGCATTTAAGAAAGGCAGTGACCCCTCAGAGCCAGAAGCCAAATGCTGGAGCATTTAGGTGGAGAACCATCTAAGCCAGGCTCTGAGCCTGCCAGAGCTCATGCAGAACTTGGACAGTGCTCTCCCAGCACAGGGTGGGATTGCTGGGATTCTTGGCCCTCGGGTGCAGCACCAGGAGCTGGGCTCAATGACTTGTGGGTCCCTTCCAGCTCAGGAGATTCCATGATTTTAAAGTCCATTTCTACTGAATTGTCCAAGCCCTTCCAAAAATAGCAGAAAAACCACAAAATTTCAGCTTCGTATCTCCTAAAACTTTCCCTTGCACTTGGGAGCTTAGAACTTTAGACTTTTAAAAAGAACTTGCAGCTGGGCAGTCAGAGTTCAAAAGCACTTTTTTCCCCAAAAAATTTCTCCCATGCTCTGGAACCCATCTGAGAGCAGGATGAGCCTGATAAAACTGACAGTGACTTCAGAGCTCCCAGCCACATCCTCAGCTGTAAAATTCCGGTGTGGGCTCGTACCCGTACAAAGCATGAAAAGACACAGGGAAAAAAAATCCAAAGTATCAACTGTAAGATGTTTAAGGGTATCATATCTACATATCTCAGAAGCTAAAATTAGATCATTTCAGTAAAAGACTATTTGGAAATCACTACAGCTGACAGGGCCAAGCAAATGGATTCACCACGTTTGTTTTTATGCAGATTTTCCCACAACTCCTGGAAGTATTCATGTTAGCCTGCATCAGAAACAGGCCTGATGTTCTGTGAATTAAAACCCAACCAATGAACCAACACTAATTAAAACAGAAGCCCCTTGTATTCTATTTTTGGCATCTATTCTTGCAGAAGCCCCACTCAAGACCTGAGGCAGAATTGGCCAAGTGCTGTACAAAGAGTGAGAAACAAACACTAAGGACTTAAAAATCTCTCTTTAAACCCTTACAAGGCACTAATCTCTGCATACATTCATAATTGCATTTAAAAATAGTTTTTTCCTCACTCATGTCCCAGATTTAACAGATATATTGAGGTCTCATTAAAAAGCCTTTATTACCTTCACAAGCCACGGTACCTTCCCTGCCTGGTACCAAATGCTGAAAATACTACAGATCTCAGAATCCCTCTGACCTACGGCCTAAGATTATTCCAGGACTTCATAGGACAGGCTCTAACCCCTGTGCCTTTCTAAAGCATTTATAGGCCTGCATTTCTCCTAAGAAAATTCCACCAGCTAAGCCTAAAATGAGGATGGGTACCAGCTGCAGCTGCTGCCTTCTTGTGCACTTGTCAAATTCACAGATTTGTGAGACTTTTCCATTTGTAATTTAGAGGTTCCCCTTTTCCAGGCAAACTGGTTCTACACCAGCAACAGCTGACTCCAGCTGTCACCTCATGACCCTGTTATGGACAAGAGAACTCCCAGATCCCCTGAGATCCCAGCCAGAGGTGCACCAGGGGGGAAATAAACCTTCCATGGGCTTAGAGACTCATATTCTGAAGGCTTCCAAAGCTCAAAGAACTGGAAGAGTGCAGAAAAGTGACTTTTTCAGAAGCACATAGAGAATCACAGAAAGGCTTGAGTTGGAAGAGCCCTTAAAGCCCATCCCATTCCACCCCTGCCATGGGCAGGGACACCTCCCACTGTCCCAGGATGCTCCCAGCTCCATCCAGCCTGGCCTTGGGCACTGCCAGGGATCCAGGGGCAGCCACAGCTGCTCTGGGCACCCTGTGCCAGGGCCTGCCCACCCTCCCAGGGAACAATTCCTTCCCAGTATCCCATCCAGCCCTGTCCTCTGGCAGTGGGAAGCCATTCCCTGTGTCCTGTCCCTCCATCCCTTGTCCCCAGTCCCTCTCCAGCTCTCCTGGAGCCCCTTCAGGCCCTGCAAGGGGCTCTGAGCTCTCCCTGGATCCTTCTCCTCTCCAGGTGAGCACCCCCAGCTCTCCCAGCCTGGCTCCAGAGCAGAGGGGCTCCACCCCTGGAGCAGCTCCGTGGTCTCTCTGGACTGGCTCCAGCAGCTCCAGGTCCTTCCCCCGATCTCCAGTGTCAGGTGAACACAGCCTCACGTGGCACCTTTCTGTGTCAGCACAGTTGCAATGGGTGCAAAAATGAAGATTTCTGTATTTATCTCAGCATTTTAATCCTGCTTCCCCACAAAATTTAGACACGTGGAACACTAAGGCAGCAGGACAGAGGGTCTGTAAGCACAGCAGCCTGATGGGGGGAGAGCTGTTGGCTCAATGCTTTTAAACCCTCCAACTTCCTGAACTCATGAAGAGGTGATGGGAGCAACTCAGGAGGTCAGTAACATGTGGTAAATGTAATATTAAGCACAAATATCAATTTATGCTAAAGTTAATGCGGGCTGAGGACAGCTGTTTTGTAGGCTCATGTGAGAAATATTATATAAAGGCTCTTTCACAACTTCATTTCTTGTAACTTAGAGCACTCAGCAGGGCCTGACAAGGAAAAGATACCCCTTTCCTTTAAAACAACGTTACTGTCTCGGAGAAATGTTAGAAAATCCATAAACTGCAATTTTCTTTGGCTCACACCAGGCCTTTCAGCCCCAGAACTCAGAAGTGTTCTATGAAGAAAGTCAATATCATCAACTGCATTGTCTTAAGTGGAGCAGAGGCAGAAATCCCGGGATGTGTGAAGGTTACCCAGCAGGTGCAGCCCACTGGGAACTGGGGGCTGAGACAGCCAGAAAAAAATGTGCCTAATACACCCAAATTCTAAAAATACAGAGCAGGAGCCAGGCGGGAATACAAAATATAGCAATGCTTGAGGGCCCCCAGGCAGCTGCCTCCTTACCCAGCTCCTGGGAACTCTGCCCAGCCAGGGCTGCCTCTCCCTCAGCCTGCACCTCACCTGCAACACAGAGCTGCACTGGGACACTGAGGAAGAGATGCCCCATCCCTGGCAGTGCCCAAGGCCAGGCTGGACAGGGCTTGGAGCAACCTGGGATAGGGGAAGGTGTTCCTGCCCATGGCAGGGGGTGGCACTGGATGAGCCTGAAAGTCTCTTCCAGCCCAAACCATTCCACAGTTCTGGGACTTCCCCCAAGCAAACCAGGTTTCCAACACAAAATCACTTGTCCTCCTGCTAAACCACAAACACAAAACAAGCAGTGTTAAAAAGCAGGTGGAAGTATAAATAATAAACTAAAGAAGACAAAAGGACTGAAGTTACTCAGGTGCCCAGAATGAACTGGCAATGACAGAAACATTAAAAATAAGACCTTCTGTCACCTTATATTTACAGTATAGGAGGACATTCAACCCTCACACATTTAGGAAGACCTTCAGTTTATTTCTTGTTAAGAAAATGCTCTGGAAACACAGCACTTATATAAATTATTAATAAGCACTTTGAAAAATATTGTGGATAAAAGCAGGGAGGAAGAGTAGGGACAACTCATTCATGTAACTGTGCATGCATAAATTGACTTTTCCCAGTGAGAGCAGGCACCAAGGCAAAGTTCAGGAGACAAGTGCCAGGACTCGCCCAGCTCCCCGCAGTGCCCACTGTCTCAGCCTTGGCTCACCTGGCAGAAGGTGAAATTCACGTGAGGTGACAAAGCCTGGTGCCCGTCAGGGCTCCAGCAGCAGCTCGGGGAACCAGTGGAGAGAACTCCTCCATTCCCTGGGGGCTGGGGCTTCAAGCAGCAACAAAAGCTAAAAACTGCATCTTCAACACAACTAAGCAAAAATTAAATGTACTGTGGCACTCTGAGAGTCACACAGCACAGAAGGAGCAACCTCTGGGACAAGGCTGAACCAGAGGCTGCTAAAAATGCAAAGTGAAGGGATAGAGTGAGGAAAGGAATCTCAGGCTTAAAATGATCAGGAAAAAGGCAGAATATTGAAGATGTGCTGCTTAAACAGAGGACAGTGACAGTGCTGAACAAGGTCCTGCAAATATTTACATCTAAATACTGCCCCTGACTGGAGGTGAGGCAGAGGTTGAAAGTGGAAATTTGATTTGCTCAATACAGTAAACACAAGAAAGTGAGGTTTTTCTCCCCCCTCTTTACACTGTGTTTCGAGGACCCTGAGGTCAAACCACCACTGTGAGCACAAATCCAGCCATTCTAAACACAGGTTCAGTGGCTTTACTGTCCTTCATCACACCAAGGCACTCTGCAGCAATCCCAGCTGGGAATTTCCCTGTTTATCATCCTCTCAATCTCTTCTCCACTGGACCAGTCAGTTTTGGCATTGCTGGCACAGAGCTGTGCAAGAGGACACGTTCTAAAACCCAAATTAATTGGGCATAAAATAAACACTGAGCAGTGTCCATAAGCACAAGAGCCTCAAGCAGGCGAACATTCCCTTCACTGCAAATCAACCAGGAGAAAAACCAACAGCAAATGAGGTATGCCAGGAAACCTGTGTCACAGGTGAGGACACTGAATTACAGCCTGACAGCTCTGAGACACACCTGGAGGTCACAGACAGCAGAGAGGTGTCACACAGTGACTCCCAGCAGACTCCAGGGTGTGGGAAGCTGCGAGCTGGGAGCAGGTGCTGCTGCCTGAGCAGCACTGATGGGAACAGACAGTGCTCCCAACTGCAGCCAAGGTGGAGAGAAGGCAAAGCACAGCCTCACATGAGGAAGAAAAAAAATTACAAAGTGAAAAGTGCAAAACTTGACAGGCTGGGAGAGCTGGGGGTGTTCACCTGGACAAGAGAAGGCTCCAGGGAGAGCTCAGAGCTCCTGTCAGTGCCCAGCGTGGGTGGGTGAGAGACTTTATACAGGCAGAGGGTGGGAGGGGGAATGGCTTCCCACTGCCGAGGGCAGGGCTGGATGGGATATTGGGAAGGAATTGTTCCCTGGGAGGGTGGGGGGCCCTGGCACAGGGTGCCCAAAACCCCCATATATATTAAGGTAATCCAGGTGTCTGTGGCCCACTGCCCGCCTAGGTGCCTTCTGTGAGATGAGAACAGCACCTTTGTGTGTGCTTTTCTGCAGCTCTGGTCCCTCTGATGGCAGGTTTGCTCTCAGGCTGAGGTTTTATTTATGTAGACTTAGCCAACATTTTACTAAAATCTCATTCCTCCACAATGCTACATGCTTCAAAGAGCATGTTTTTACAAGAAGTTCCCTTCATGCTCAGAAGTCTTGCTGAAAAAGAGGTTAATGCAGACTGAAAATCGTTGTGACATTATGGACCTTTTAATTGCTTACCAGACCTGCTTTGGGGCACGTATTAATAGGGCAGAAGCGCTGTGAAAGCTCCTTCCCTCTCCTTGACAAACTGCCAGAGGAAGGGAAGCATTTTGGCCTTGTTCAAAGTACTGTGCAATCCATTAAAAAAGCTGAAACTCGGAGTATAAATGGACTAGAGGAGCAGAGTGTTGAGAATGGAAAATAATGGGAAGAGGAGATGTAAGCCAGGTGTTTTACCATGGCGCTGAGCGTCTCCTCCCAGTCCGGCCTCTCCCGGGGGTGGATGCTCCTCTGCAGCTCTGGAACAAAGTCATCTTCTTCTGCGTGCACAGAGGACTTCATCATTCTGGAAAGGAGGACAGAAGTTGGATATTCAGTGACAATCCACAGGTAATTTCACACCCAGTCTGTTACAGTGCTCAGTTATGTGACAACGTGAAGTGACTACACAGCCAGAAATCCCACAGACTCCTGAGTTTCCCCCACTTCCTCATTATACAAGCAGGACAAGAGTGTGAATCTTGTGGAGAGAAATCTGCACTTCCTAACCAATCAGTGGATAATTTTGTTTAATCACTGCACAATTTGCAAGTCTCACAACACAGAAAAATGCAGAGGAGTGATTTTCAGTCCACTTCAGAAAAATGGCTCCTGCTGCCCAGGCAAACAGCAAGAGAAACACACATTTGTACAGGGAAATAGACACATTTGATTCCTCCTCCTGGAGGTTTTGCCTGAAATGGGGTTAAGAGTTTCCAAATCTTAGTCTGACTCCACATCCCAAGGCCTGATCCATTAGCTCTCTTCCCTTCCTGATCCTGTCTGAAGAGTGAGCACCTCAAATCAGTCTGATGTGACCAATTGAAACTTTTCTTCAGATAGAAGCCATCTTCCAAATACCCTGTGCAGGTTTTTCCAAGCCTGCACAGAGATTAGAGGCTCAAAATGAAAACTGAGCAGGAATTCATAAAAGCTCCTCAGCCCCTCCACTGACAACACTCTGTAGATCTGTATTTTTCTTTCACTTTGTTTGTATAAATGTGCCTTTGCAGAGGTTATGGCATAGACCTGAAGTACCAAAGGCCTGTTCACAGTCTGATACCACCCATTCCAGTTTCATTCAACGTGGTATTTGGGCAGGCTTTTATTCCCTTACCAGATCACCAGTTATTTATTTGGGATAAGCGTTTTGATAACCTGCAGTGCACAGGCAGGGGCAGAAAGGGCTGGTTTCTAACCCTGCTGATTTATGCACCACTCGGCTGAAACACGCCTGGTAAAAGCCAGTTAATAAAACTCCTTTGCTTCAGATCCAAGATCTGAAGTTCTGAAACCCCAACACGCTGCTTGACACTGGGCCAAAGCATTTAACTCTGGTTTGTTCTCTCCAAGAGGGCTAAGGATGAAGTAATTAACACTGCAGTAATGGCACGGCTGGGTTAGGAATTACAGCCCGTACAGTTTCATCCCCAGCTTTGTGATCATATTTCTGCTCCAATAAAAAACACAGCCCAGAGAAAATGAGCCTCAAAACCAAAATTCACAATGCCCCAGGGAAAAGCTGCTCACTGGGTTTGTGTGTCCTTCCCACCCCAAACACCACCCACTGTCCTCAGGAGGGAAAAAATGCACCTCCCTGGGAAAGCTGCAGAGAGCTGAAAAAAACCTGCATGAAAATACCGTGATTTAGAACACAGAGGTGCAATGTCAGCTCAGAAAGGAGACCCTCACCTTTGCAATAGGTGTTTAAACATTTTGGGGGGTTGAATGACTAAAAATTTCCTGCTTCAATTCTCCTTTACACACTGAGAGGAGGACACCTGGCCTGGCTCTCACAGCCCCAGCTCCACCACAGGAGAGGTTTCCCACTTAATGTAAAGCAAGGGAACCAAGTTGTGCAACTCAGATACAAGAGATAAACCAAAAAAGAAAAAAAAAAAAAGAAAAAAAACCCTCAACTTTTTAAATCAATGCCATGATTTTGAAAAAGGCTAATCCTGAGGATTTCTAGACACTGGGGTTTGACCATATTGCATCTGAATAAAAAGATCCTCAACAAATTATCCCACAGCAGCATCAGTGTAATTCCCTGAGGTGAGGGAACGGAGGGAGGGGTGATGTGACCAGACCCACCTTCTAGAGCAGTTAAAACAATGGCTTATCAAAGTGCTCCCTTGTTTAAAGACTTGAAAATAAGGGGACTGCATTTACATCCTAATCAGCACTCGGAGCACAAATGGATTCCCTGCACAGCTTCTCAGGCTTCTGGCAGTTCCTGCCAGGTTCCTCCTCTGCAATGTGCTGGCTGCAGTGGTGAGAGTGAGTGCAGAGGATACTATGTCCTAATTTAAAGTAATCCAGGGAACCAGGCACACGTTCAGGGCCTGTGCCCTCACTCTGGATCAGCATGGCTGTCACAGCACCCAGCTCTTCTTACCACACTCCAATCTATCCACTCACCTTGGTTCTTTAATCTATGTCTATAAAACTCCACGACAAACGCTTCCCAAACCCTTCCCACTGAGATCCCAAAATGCAGTCCCATTATTCTTCCTGTGAAGGTGTTCTGGACTTTTACTGCAAATTAGAAGAGCTCTGCATGCAAAACTGAGCCTTTAAAGCAGCCAATTCTTTGAGCATTTGCCAGACTTGGAATATTCTACTGCTGAGGGAAATTCAAACTTGGTCACAACATCACAGAAATATTGGAAACGATACTGAAGATTTCCTCTCTGACACAATTATCAGCCCTTGATAACCATCTGTGCACCCTTATTAATCTTTAATAGCCACTACTTAATTCCCTGCCATCCGAGACAGAGCGCAAGGAAGGCTGGAGATGCTGCAGGTAATATTAGTCCTTTATGGATTAAGTCTGGTGGCTTTTCCCTGCTCATCAGTGGCCTTGATGAAGGAAAATACCTTTGTGAACTTGCAGCAATGAAACAGGGAGAGGAGTAGGGCCAGAAAGGGGGAAGAGTAGGAAGGAAAGCAGCTTCTGGACACACTCTCCTTTTTACAAAGTTTCCTCTGGGCATGTAAAACCTCAGAGCAACAGCTGGGAAAGGAGCTTTCCTACCAGCCAGGCAGAGGGAAAACCCTGGCCTCACCCCAAGACAAGCTTGGAATACTATCTATAGGTATAATCACATTCACACATTTTTATATGCACGTGTATTGTGTATATTTGACATTATTTTAACTTATAGAGCAAATAAATAGCACAACCTACACATGTCTGACTCACCACACATGTCAAGCTGTAACAAGACAAATTATCTTGTTTCTGCCATGGATTCTTTTCCACAGGAGGGGAAAACACCTCAAATCCCAGGAGCACTTACACAAAACACTGACACATGGACCTTGTAAACATTAAAGGCCAAACAAACTAAAGGAGCTGCTCTGTAACGGCTCCATTTGGGTATTTCAGGGCAGACGTAAATGAGTGAGAAGTCACCACAAAATTTAATCCTGGCCATTAGAACAGAAATATAATTTTATTTAAAATGCCACTTCCTCGACCTCTCAGCAGCTCTGCCCTTGCAGTGAAATGTGACACCGTTATATTAATAAAAGTTCTGGTGTACAGAGGCCATTAAGCAATTCCTCTGCAGATGAATGAACCCTTCTTCATTGTAAATTGAGAACCAAATGTACTGGAACAAATGTTTACAGGACATTTCACAAAAGGCCCAGCCCACTTCCACACCCACCCTTTGACGTTCTCTGGTAGGTCAAGTTGATTAATTTAGTCAGAACTTGTACATTTGTACCTGACACAACTGTATCGAGAGAACATCTCGTGTCCTCTTCCACCTTCTCAAACCCAATTAGCAGCTCCCATCATTTGCGGTATTTCTGTGCCATATCAAGAACTAAAACCCTCCGGTGCCTTATCAAGCACCAAGTCCTGCCTGCTCACACTAAGCTGTGTCACAGGGCAGGAAACGCCTACAGGAGATCTGCAGGGTGATTTGTATAAAGTAAACTCTACCTCAAGTAAATGTACACTTTATATTAAATAGATGAATATGCAGCTTGATGTCCCGAAACTCCACAGTTCCTGCTTGTTTATAAAATTGTGAATTTTAAATACACCTTTTCACTAGACAAGAACCTCCCCTATGGCTTTGAAGGAGTCCCACATCCGCAAATCCAATGTGTTTTCCCATTTCTGTTTGCACAAGAGAGAAAGAATCACACAAAGGGGGGTTGTGGCAAGAGCTCCTCAAGTTAAACAAGGACAGAACTCTCAGAATACCTACAAGACCTTGTGGGACCCCCACGAGGTGTCCGTTCCCGTTACTCAGGCTCTCTGGCACGGCACCGGCGCCACAGCAGAGCAGGGACAGCTGTGCTGGCTGAGGTGGCCTGTGACACCCCAGCGAACGCAGGACACGGGGCGGTGACACCTCCTTCCTGCAGTGCCACCGGGGGGAGAGCCCTGTCGGGCTCCTGCCCGTGTGTGCCCGGGCTCCTGCCCGTGTGTGCCCGGGCTCCTGCCCTGCTCCTGTGTGCCCGGGCTCCTGCCCGTGTGTGCCCGGGCTCCTGCCCTGCCCGTGTGTGCCCGGGCTCCTGCCCTGCTCCTGTGTGCCCGGGCTCCTGCCCGTGTGTGCCCGGGCTCCTGCCCTGCCCGTGTGTGCCCGGGCTCCTGCC
>VZRQ01010299.1:245396-260903 GCA_013397975.1 Machaerirhynchus nigripectus
TGTGTGCCCGGGCTCCTGCCGGAGCTGTGTGCCCGGGCTCCTGCCCGTGTGTGCCTGGGCTCCTGCCCGTGTGTGCCTGGGCTCCTGGCAGAGCTGTGTGCCCGGGCTCCTGCCCATGTGTGCCCGGGCTCCTGCCGGAGCTGTGTGCCCGGGCTCCTGCCCATGGGTGCCCGGGCTCCTGCCGGAGCTGTGTGCCCGGGCTCCTGCCCGTGTGTGCCCCGGCTCCTGCCCTGCTCCTGTGTGCCTGGGACACCCCCCTCGGGCACGTGACGTGTCCCAGAGCAAACCCCAAACACACTCTGGAGCTGTTCTCCTCTGTAGGGACACCAGGCCTTGGCTGCTGCCCCACCTGGGGCTTTTCTTCCTGACCTCCACCCGAGAGGTGAGAGCCGACGAGAGCTGATTTATTTGTTATTTATTATTTCCATCACACTGCTGCTGTGCCTGGAGATCGCTCCCCCGAAACGGCTCTGCCCTACAGAACCAACAATTCAATAGGATTTGGTGTTTTCCAAGACATAAATTTTACCCCAAAGGCTACAATTTAATGAAGGACTGTGCTGACACCAATCTAGACTGAAAACCAATGAGCTTCAAACACTAGCTGATAAAATCTCGTGGGTTTTTTGCTCAAATAACTTGCACAAAAGGCAAAAATAACCCATCCTAGCCTGGGTGGAGCATCCCTGTCCTTNGAGGATTTGGAGCTCCACAGAAAGTGGTGTTTTCCAAGACATAAATTTTACCCCAAAGGCTACAATTTAATGAAGGACTGTGCTGACACCAATCTAGACTGAAAACCAATGAGCTTCAAACACTAGCTGATAAAATCTCGTGGGTTTTTTGCTCAAATAACTTGCACAAAAGGCAAAAATAACCCATCCTAGCCTGGGTGGAGCATCCCTGTCCTTCCGAATGTAACGAGTTTTAATCCCATAAATCACAGCTTGGAAACCTAATCCAGCAGTGAACCAACAGAGAAATACCTTGGAAACTCTGCTTCAGAGGGTTTAAAATAAGTCAGTCAAGATGTAAAGTGCTGTGGATGTCACCCTACAGTATATGACAGCAGAATTAAGTCAATTTTTCACACCTCATGAGCGGCCCATTGCCACCAGGAAAGAAAGAAAAATTATTAAACAAGAACTGAAATTTGACCCAAAGTTTATAAACACTTGGGCAAGAAGTTGGAATCATGTGACAAACACTGATACATCTTCATTTCTGACCTGAGACTTATACCACAAACACACACAGAAACTAGGAAATTACATTAGGGAGATGGGGGAAACACCAAAATGCACGTACCCCTCTCAGCCCAATGTTCCAAGTAAACTCTGTGTCCATGAAATTCCAACTAATACAGTGGAAAGGAAGCAAATAATCACACAATATGGAAAGCAGAGTTAGCTCACGAGCCCCGGGAAAAATGAAAGAAGAGATGGGAACTGCAAGCTGACAGGGCTGACCTGATGAGCATTTAATTTCACATGTTTCAAATCAGCTTTGTCAACACCTCCCTGATTACATTATGTCCATCTGTATTATATAAAACAAGATTTCTGAAGTCTGACTCCAGGATCACACAACATGAAGCTGGAAAAGCCTGGCAAGGTCAGCTCCAAGCCCACCTCATAAATAAACAAATACTAAATGGATTGTGTTTAATCCTTGGCCACAGGGTGAGAACCTGGCACAACTGAACGGTTGCTGTGATTGACTGGACACTGTTGAAAGCTGTAATTGCTACTTTTAATGGAAGCTCATCATCGGAGAGCCAAAATTCAATTATTTGGGAAGGCACTGCACAAAGAAAATTAGGAGAGTAACAGTACATTACAGTAAGAGAATATCTAAAAATCACTGGAATGAAATGTCATTCAAAGATCAGCGCAGAGCAAACTGCACTTCTCTGCACTCTGGGTGCTCCCAGGCCACCCAGGGTGCATTTACTGCCTGGCTCTGAGCTGAGCTCCTGGGTTCAGCCTGGGGGGTGTGGAGGTGTGGCGGTCTCAGAACTGCGACCGAGGGCAGCGCAAGGCAGGACATGGAGACGAGCTCCCTGTGCTGTGCAGCTCTGTGGTTCAGGTGCCCTTCGCAGGGAATGCAGGCTTCCCTGGCACATCTGTCCCTGTGCCCGAACAAAGGAGGCTGGGAATCTCCGAACTGTGGGAATGAGGGCTGAGCAGGATCCCCACTGTTACAATGGAACATTAATCCCACTTCACTGGTTGGGATGGCTTTCAAAAATTAACCACGTTGGTTACAGCTGCAAAGATAGCTTTACAATACTTCAAGTGCCAAATTTTCTCATTTTCCCAATGTTCAAATTCCAAATTGATGGCACACTGTGCCCAGGGAGCCTGAGATCACCACTGCACTGGGATGGCCTGGAAGGGCTCATGGGATCCCCAACACCAAGTGCTGTCACTCAGCTACAGAAGGCAATTGCTCACCACAAACCACCTCACACAGACGTTTCGTTCTGGGGTTTCTGTTCCTACCAAGTATGTTTTTAAAGAAAAGAATCACTTCCCGTTTGATGTGCATCCCCACCTGTTAAAGGGGATTCTCAGCTGCCTGAAATCTCTTTCTCTAAGGAGGGAAAAAGAAACTTTACATTTTTTTTTTCACATTAACTTCTCTTCTCAAATAAAGAATATATGATGTTAGAAAAACTTTTTAAAAATTAAATATAGGAAGTTTTAAATAAAGATCTTTCTGCAGTCAGCACTATCACGTGTGATACCCTAACCCTTCCACTGTGAATGTTCCTCTGCAGAGGGAGGCAGACAAGGCCAATGGCACTGCAGAGATTAATTAACATACTGGTTTCCTGCCTTGCTCCAGCTCTCTGGACATGCTTTCATATAAGCTCCAATACAGTCAGACAATTTATCTTTGCTCAGGGGCTTTACTGCGGCTTCAGACTTCCAAATATACGTCTTGTTTATTAACTGGAAGAACATTTAAACCACATTTTCTGAGCTCTCATAGAAAGTTGCACAAACAAGACCAGATTACCTGGAATTTAAAACCTGTGGACAAAAGGGCAAGTCTGGGCAGGACAGTTTCCATTTTAGCAAAAAAAGGCGTCTTCAGGTACCACAGGCAGCCTTTCTCAACTTGGGAATCAGCTTTTTATTCCCAACTGACTTCTTGGTGTCCCCAACACTCCGACCATCTCCCAACCCCTCCTAACCCTCACTGCACAAGCAAAGCCCCCAAGCCCAAGGGGGAATGTGGCTTTAAACTGAAAAAGGATAGAATTAGATTAGATATTTGGAAGGAGTTCTTTTCTTTGAGGTTTACACTGGCACAGGGTGCCCAGAGCAGCTGTGGCTGCCCCTGGATCCCTGGAAGTGCCCAAGGCCGGGCTGGACAGGGCTTGGAGCACCCTGGGACAGTGGAAGGTGTCCCTGCCCATGGCAAGGGTGGGATGGGATGGGCTTTGAGGTCCCTTCCACCTCAAACCCTTCTGGGATTTTGTGATTCCAGAGCTCGAGGGCACTGCCCACGTTCTCACACAGCCACAGGGTTGTCCCAGCAGGACCCTGGCACCACTGAGCAGGTTCCAAGGTGCCAAACAACTGAACGTTTCTCCCACCCATGGAGGAAAGGAGGGAGGATGAAGAGGAGAAGCCAACATTGCACTATAAAACAAACCCTCTGATTGCTTCCTTTCCTCCAAGCACAGTTCTGTAGGTGCACAGTAAAAGCAACCCCAAACCACCTTCAGTAAATCTCTAAATCTGAAAGCAGCAAAAAGCAACTGGAGGCCAACAGACTCGCCTTCTTTTTATCCTGCCCCTCCACCATATTTTTGGCAGCCTCTTGTCTCACCTGGGTGTGCTTTATGTCTCAGCTCAGTAACATCCATCTCCTAGTACTTAAGCGAGTAAAGAGAAATGTACTCCACGCTCTGGGAGGGACTGGAACATGGAACTAAGAGCTTTGTGCAACTGGGCTGTAAGAATCTGCATTCAGGTTTTGCATAACTGGCATTTCTTTAAGCACTTTATGAAAAGAATAGATTCTTGGAATATTCAGCTTTTACAAGCTCTGAGACATGTTATTAGTTATTAAAAAGCTTTATAAAATAATCACAGAATCCTCATGCTTTTGCATACGCATTACTGAACAAACCTGCTCTTTTATTTGGCAACACATAAAAGATGTTATTTTAGTAGGTGCTCGGCACTTTCTTTCAGAAGAACACAGTGACAGTCAATAAAAAAAATTCCTCCGGAATAGGTTTTTCTCATCACTTTGCCCAGGACTAGAAAAAGAATTAGGAAATCACTGAACAATCAGAATCGCTGAGCCCTGGCTTGGATTGCTTCTGTTTGACTCAAGAACAAGTATAAAAGTATTAAAAAAAATACCTCTAGGGAAAAGGGCACAAACCTCTTATTTACCATTAATAAACTGCTACAAGCAGCTCTGAAGTTGGAACACAGCAGGGAGATGGGAAAAGATGCTGCTCCCACCTTCCCTGCTCTGCTGAGGAGTCTGAACTTGGGCACATGGGTAAAAGTTCCTCACAGGGCAGTGGGATGTCCTGCCTTGGGGCCTTTCCCACTGCCACTGGCCATGGTGGAATGATCTACACCCCACAGCAGGGCTCCCCCTCACTCCCTGTCCTCCCCCAAGTGACACCAACAGGGACCCTCTCACCGAGCTCTCAGCCAGAACCTGTTCCCTGCACGTCCTCTGCAATCTCCTCTTTTTGTTTGTCTTGGTAAGACCAAACTGTGTCCCAGCCAGCCCTCCTCAGTGCCCAGCAGGTGCTGTTCTGCCCCTTGCTGGACACTTCAAACTTTACCATCCCACGGAGCAGGAACAAACCCCACCTGCTCCCAGCTAATCCCAATGCGGCACCCGCCAAAGGAGACCCCAAATCGTAAAGAATGACCTAAGCCTACACCAATGACGTGCATCTGGACTGATCTGGGGCTTGTTTGTGCCAATGAAAAGCCATGGCAAATTCAGTCTTCCCTCATGGAAGCACATCCTGGATAAACAGTGCTTCCAGCACACGGAATGATCAGGAGCAATCACCTCATCAGTTACAACCAGCCTCGCACGCTGCTGAATGACACCTGCTCAGAACATCAAACAACATCCAGAACTCGCCCAGTCAGAGAGCTGCTGAGCAGGGAAACCCTTCTCCAAACTACAGCATTTATATGGAGCCAGTCACCTACCCAGAGCCACACTTTCTATCGCCCCCACACCTTCTATCCATCCAACACATCCAAACTGCCTCTGTGTGTGGTTATGGGGCGCTCTGTGCTTGAAACCAGGGGGGAAAACCCACCCCAAGCAGCCTTGCTAGTGAATTCTTACACAGAAATGAATGGAAATGAACTCTGGGACAGAAGCTGAATAGCTGAACAAATAATAAAAGATAAGCATAAGCAAATAAATAAAGAGCAGTTCCTGTTACTCTGACTTAAATAGTCTTAAATGATGGGTGATCCTTCTATCATATTTACAACAGCACTCCTCCTACCCTGCTATTATCCCTGCATTTCAGTAGTATCAAAAGCAAACAGGAGGCTGCTCAGTCCTTTCTCCATCTAGGAATCACTACTTATATATTTCACTATTATTATTCCTACTGGATAGCTCCTGACCAGCTAAATGGAATTAAATGGAGGCCTCCAACTGCAGCAAGTCATCATCAGGGACAGATTTAGGCAGGTGGGGGTCACACGGGCAGGGAATGTGCAAAGCCACACTGTAATTAATTCTCAGCAGCAGAGCCATGAATCCAAGCAATTCCTGACTCCCTGGGCTCAGCCAGCACCAGGACAGAGCTGCCCTGCCGCCCCTCTGCACGGGCCTGACACAGGGAACGGGCAGATGGCAGGGGAGGGGACAGAACAGGGGGGACAAGGGGGAGCAGTGCCTCAGAGCTGCCAATGAAGGGGCACGGGGGTCAAACCCTCTCGCAGGGTGTCACGGCTCATTTCCCTTCACCGCCAACACACCCAGCACTGACTGAGGCTGTAACAATCAGAAACACATTCACTTCGGCTTTTGGAATAATTTACAACTGTTAATTAGCATTTTCAGTGAATAATAAGACCCCCAATAACCAGGAGGGAGCTCCTCACCCTCCCTTGCCTGGCTCTCAAGGGTCCAGCTGCAGCCAGTGCTGCCCGTTTTCCCCTCAGTGCCACAGGCAGCGTGGGGCAGAGGCAGCCGAGCTGGCACACATGGCTGCTCTCAGGGGAAACCCTGCTGCTTGCTTTCCTGCTGCCTCACAGATGAATACAGAAAGAACAATTAGCCAAGCCTTCAGTCTAATTTAGATGTATTTTTCTTTTTGGAGGGGAGCATGAGATGGTACATCATAAACCCAAACCTTAACTCTAAAGCTGCTCAGAGGAGCACAATAGTGAAACACCAGGTGCAACCTGTATTGTATGGACTTCTGATAAAAAACACTGACCCCAGTTATGCAAAAGCTGTACTTGGATATGCCAGGAGACCATAAAACATTAATGCAGGGACTGTCTACATCAAAGCAGACAAGAGGTGAGGAAAGAGCATATCTCCATCCATTTTCCAAAACCCAAAGTAGCCTCAGCTCACCTAAGTTGTCCAGTGTTTCAGAGCAAGACTGGCCCTAAAGCAGGAAATAACTTCAGTTTCCCAGTCCATCACATAAGGAAGTATCAGACACCTTATCAGGGCCTGGAGGAACAGGGAGAACAACACCCTCCTGTGCAGGGGATCTCACCCTGCTCTCACTCAATCCTTGCCAGGAAATGTTGTATCCTGATGGAGCAGAGACAGAGCCAGCCCAGGTCCCAGCAGGCCATCAGGGCGCTCTCCCGGGGAACACGAGAGCCTCTCCCAGAGGAGGCTCAGGAGCTGAGCGCTGCCCCTTCCCAGCCTGTGCCTCTGAGCATGGAGGGTTTATGCAGCACCTCCTCCTCAGCCCTTTCAAAGAAGAGAAAATGAGAAGGGAAAGCAGCAAGCTACACACAGCAAGCCTGAGCAGGACCACTGAGCAGGGAAACGCTGGGCTGCAGGGAGCAGCATCACCACAGAGCTCGGAGACAGCACCTCCAGCAGCCAGGAGGCTCCGGACAGAGCCCTGCCAGGCTGTCCCCAGGGAGCAGCTCCCACCTCCACCTGATGGCCAGCAGAGGGGCTGGCCCCCTCTACAGACATTGCCCTGGAGGAAAAGGGACCCCATTCCAAACAGGGCCGGCGTTGTGCTGGGCCAGGAGAGCTGCCAGGCCTGGGAGTCAGAGCTCCGGGGCGGGGACAGCAGCACTTTGGGTCACCTGCACAGAGGTGATGAGGGACATCACCACCTCAGAGACCTCCTTCTGACCTGGGCCACCTCCTGCAGCCACAGCAGCACTTTGGGTCACCTGCACAGAGGTGATGAGGGACATCACCACCTCAGAGACCTCCTTCTGACCTGGGCCACCTCCTGCAGCCACAGCAGCACTTTGGGTCACCTGCACAGAGGTGATGAGGGACATCACCACCTCAGAGACCTCCTTCTGACCTGGGCCACCTCCTGCAGCCACAGCAGCACTTTGGGTCACCTGCACAGAGGTGATGAGGGACATCACCACCTCAGAGACCTCCTTCTGACCTGGGCCACCTCCTGCAGCCACAGCAGCACTTTGGGTCACCTGCACAGAGGTGATGAGGGACATCACCACCTCAGAGACCTCCTTCTGACCTGGGCCACCTCCTGCAGCCACAGCAGCACTTTGGGTCACCTGCACAGAGGTGATGAGGGACATCACCACCTCAGAGACCTCCTTCTGACCTGGGCCACCTCCTGCAGCCACAGCAGCACTTTGGGTCACCTGCACAGAGGTGATGAGGGACATCACCACCTCAGAGACCTCCTTCTGACCTGGGCCACCTCCTGCCCTCTGAACCTCAGGAGGGCTTTTGCAGATCAAAGAATGCCAGAAGGTTTGGGTTGGAAGGAACCTTATGGATCGTGTAATTCCAGCCCCTGCCACAGGCAGGCTGCCACTCACTGCATCTGGGTGCTGCCCAGCCTCGGGATCCTGCCCTGCTGCCAGCCCGTGTCTCTTCCTACTAACTGAGAACCTGGACATCAATCTGTGCTTTACAAATGCTGGAGCTGAGTCCTGGGGCATGTAAGGGTGCTGCAATGCCTCATCATGCAACATCACCCTAATCCCCTGGGAATGCCAGAGATCAGGAAAAAAGAATAGTTCTGTTGGTTGTTGTTATTTCGAATTAACAGCGGGGGAAGCATCTGAAACACAAACACTTTGGGGAAAAATTTATAGGTCAGG
Source organism: Machaerirhynchus nigripectus (assembly GCA_013397975.1). Taxonomy (NCBI): domain Eukaryota; kingdom Metazoa; phylum Chordata; class Aves; order Passeriformes; family Dicruridae; genus Machaerirhynchus; species Machaerirhynchus nigripectus. The sequence continues at coordinate 253,706 of VZRQ01010299.1, forward strand.
TTTATGCTTTAATTTTAAAAGCACACTATGAACAACAGAATATAAGAATTACAGAAACAACCTGTGACTGAGAACAAGGACATTTTAAAACTGAAAAAAAAAATGAAGCTTTTTAAAACAAAACATTTTAATTGCATTGCTTCAAAATTTTGTGGGCTTATGAAACCTCTTTAATTTTATATCAGGCCAGACAAGAAAGTCTCTGAAATACCAACCCAATTTTAAAGGCAGAAGGAAGGAGGGATAAAGAAAGAGGAAAACAGTGAACTACATATTCATAGTCAAGTCGAGATTGAAAAGATACTCAAGGAACAGAGGACCCCTCCAATACATTAGAGGGGATGAAAAATATGAAAGGTGTTGAATTGCCTAAGCAGATGCCAGCAGTGCAGTGCATGGAAAATCAAAAGCAAACAAGGTTTCCTGTCCCCTCGGCTCCAGGAGAACACGTCTGCATCCACCAGCTGCCTCTGCACACAGAGAATTAACAATTTCAAATGTGAACATCACAAATTCTGTTCAAAATGTGAACAGGAATAACAGGGCCCTGAGCACAGGACAAATCCTGCCCCTAGAACATGCCTCACTCACCCTGATCACAGAGGAACACCATGGGAGCAGCTCTGCAGGAGTGCCTGGATGGAGTGCAGGTACCCTGCATGCAGGAGGAAGCAGAAAGGGACGTGACAACCGAGTCAGGACTTCAGAAAGCAAAGCTCACAAATGACTGGTGAGTTGTGCAATGACTCAGCAGGAAGAAAAGAAAAAAAAAAGGAAACAAATACAGCAGCCGATAGGAAAGTTTGCAGTAAGGACAGGCACCATAAAAAACTAAGCAAAGAAATAAAGAGACAGAAGCAGAGCTCCCAGGCTGGAATTCTGCTGTGTGCACAGAGCTGTCTCTGCTTTTCCCGATCCCCTCCCAGCACACCTGAGCAGGCAGAGGAGCAGGAAAGCCTGACTTTAACCCCTGCCTCCCCAGCACCTGCCAGGCTTGCTGCAAAGGTGCTTTTCTTGGTGAGCAATGTGAGGGGAAGCCACAGCCCGGCCAGAAGTGGGGAAAGCACGGAGCAGACAGAAGGCCAGCCTGGGGAACCCAGGGAAAGGAGCAGGAGAGTCAGCCTGCTGCCCTGCCAGGCCCAGGACCGTGGGCAGGACAGGAAGGTGACAGAGCATCTCTGCACCTCCTCTGTTGTCCTCCTGCATGACTTCCCAGGAGGGCTCGGCCGTGTCTGTGGAGGCTCCACAGCTCCTCCTGGAATATAAGATTAAATGTAATCTGTTAAACAGAGATAACGTGCTCCAACCAGATGGATGAGCAAGCCAAGCTGTGCAGATTTCACTGCTCAGTTTGAACATATTCTCACTCACGCTCTCCTCTACAAACCTTTATGCAAATAGCTTTTCAAGAACATTTAATCCTCCACCCTCCCACATTCCCACGGCAGCATTGCTGTCCCTTCAGTCTGGACCCCAGAGAGACCTCAAGGCACCTGCCTGGCCCGAGCCAGGTGACATTCAGTGACATTTGAGCAGATGCTCACACGCTCCACAAGGCAGGGAGAGAAAGGAGATGTACCAGGTAACTGCAATTCCTTTCCAGCATTCCTCCCTGGCAAACCCAGTCCCTTGAAAAGCACCGTGTCTTATCTCTGCCTTTCAAATCTCGCCTGGCCTGGTTCCACTGGTGTCAGTTCTGCATCTCTGCCACCACTCTGCTTCTGCACCAGGGTAATAAAAGAGGAGAGGATGCCAACAGCTCTGCTGTGCAGCAGAATAACTCTGTGTAACTGTGCTGGCTGCAGCAGGGAGCTATAAAATCAGAGGGGAGAAAAGGGCAGCTGAAAGGTAACAGCACCAGGAATGACACTCGGAATGTTCTCCTTTGCCACCACCCCACCCCAATGGCCAACACAAGCTGTGAAAATTAACCACTGAGAAAATTTACCCCTGCAAGGCAAGGAAAGCTGGGGCTTCACGACTGGCACACAGAATTAGGTGTGTTGGAAGAGCTGGCAGTGAGGGATCGAGGGGGACCCTGGCCTGGTGTATCACAACCAGTTACAGTTAAAAACAGGAAGCCAGGGTGAGGACAATCACAACATCTGCAACATCCTCCTGACATCTGTGTCAACATTCAGCCCCCCCAGCACCGCGGGCACAGCTCAGGGAACTCAAATGGTCGGGATGAACAAGGACAATCCTGCTGAAAACACAACCCACCTTTCAACCCTGTTTCAAAAGACCAACAGGAATAAAATAAAATTTTGCCCTGAAGTAGTTTTTCTACTTGAGCCATGCAGCTTTTCACAATTAAGTCAAAATGTTCCTGTAAAACAGCTATTTTTGTTACTCCTCCTTTAAAAATGGTATAAATAATGCACAAGAAGACTCAGCATTGCCTGAGTCAGTGAAGCCTGGAATAAAACCCAAGAGTGCCGGCTGCTGTCTGTCCTCCATAAAAGCCTTCTCTCCATAAAACATGACCATGGACACTTCTTTAACCCATGCTGACAACCTGTTTGCACACAAACGCTGAGGAACAGCACTCCCCTGCCCAGGAGCTCCCAAAACGCTGTGCTTCGGGGGAAGGACTTGCTGGGAAGGGCTGAGGCAGCACACGGTACAGCAATTGTTTGTTTGCAGTATGACTAAGGTAACACTTCGTTCCACTTGCATCACAGTAGAGGCTGCAATATTTCACTGCAACCTTTAATTGTCCTGACTCATGCTGTCAGTAATAAAATACCCTCTCGGGAAAACAAATAAATAGACAAATAAAGCCTTAATGATTTGGTAAAGTACCCACCAGTGAAAGCACACTGTCCATTACTTTGAAGGCATAAAGAAAGGTTGCAGGTGTGATGTGCTAGAGCAGGTGATGAAGGGATTTACAGCTTTGTCACTCTGACAGGAGAAAAAAAAACAACACAGAAAGAAAGCGTGGAGCAGCTTTTGAAAGCATTTTTCTCAAGCACCCAAAGGGTCATCTGGAAAATGAAAGCATTTCTATTCCACTGGCACTTACGCAGAGCAGCAGGATAATGAAGTGACGGGGCTATTGCCCTTCCCAGAGCAATGAGATCTTGCTGAAAGCAGCACACATTAATCTCAGTGCCCAGGAAAAGGGCACTGAGCAGTGCTCTGCCAGCCCCTTCCCCCCTCTCTCAGTAACCAGGATGATTTTAGAACTGACACCTGCAACAGAGACTTTTTAGTGGTAATGACTACCTCGGCAGAAAGAGAAGGCTGTGAGAGAACGGGTAAAAATAAAAATATAGTGAACAAAGGAGTAAAATTACAAGATATAATGCAGCCTCAGGGAATAGAGCAGCCTGACAGCAGCTCTTCCAAAGACTCCTGGTGAGGATGTGGCTTACAGAGCCACGGAACAGGTAATGAACCGTCCTGGAAAAGCACCTGCTCCTTGCTCCCACATCACCCCCACACTGTCAGAACGCTTGGAAAAGACAGTTCCTCTTGTCATCAGGGCAGGGGAAAGCCCAGTGCCACAAAAATGAGCCTGTAACCATCCCTCAGTCTCCTTTCCAAAGAGGATTGGGATTCCCTATGGCCATGGCTCCGGCGTTGGAATCTGCCTGGTCCAGGAGCCGAGTCCCTCTCAGTTCATGGGAAGGTTCATTCCTGTGCCAGGCTCCTCTCCCTGCTCTCCCCAGAGCGGGGCTGCTGGCTTCCCACAGGGATGTGACTCGGGGATCTGTGTCTCCCTCTCTGCTCCCGGGCAGCTCACACAGTGAGACTCTATTCCATGTGACAGCCCCAGCCACAGCTCCTTCCCTCCTCTGAGGCTTTTTGTTCCCAGAGACAGAAGAGCTCACTGAAATGTTCTCTGCAAACTTTGTGCAGAAATTGGGGTGGGTTTTTTAAAGTATTTTTTTCCCTTATTTGGAAAAACACTTCATAAACCATGGAAAACACAAAATGGGTTGGGCTGGGTTGGGTTGGGTTGGGAGGGACGGAGCTTAAAGACCACCCAGTGCCACCCCCTGCCACAGACAGGGACACCTTCCACTAGAACAGGGTGCTCCAAGCCTTGGGCACTGCCAGGGATCCAGGGGCAGCCACAGCTGCTCTGGGCACCCTGTGCCAGGGCCTCCCCACCCTCACAGGGAAGAATTTTCCCCCAATATCCCATCCACCCCTGCCCAATAGCAGCAGGAAGCCATTCCCCCTTCTCCCAGCACTCCAGGATCTTCAATTCAACCATGAAAGTCGTTCAAGCAAAACCTAAGTGATCTCTAAACTATCTAAGTGACCTCTTCAAGCTTGCTCTGCTTTATTTTTCCTGCAGTAGCTGAACAGGCAACACCATCCAGACCCGATGCCTCCCATTATGTCATGGAAAATCCACAGGAGAGAGCACAGTTAGTGAAAAAGACAAACCTTTCTGTTTCTGAATGGAGATTGATATCTTTTTGTATTCCCATTATATAATTAAAGCTTTCAACACACTTGTTTTACTGTAAATGCAGCAGTAATTAAATGTTCTCTAAAAACAACATGATTTTATTTTCCCTTGCAAACAGATCCAGTGCACAGCTAGAACAGAAGATTTCCTACCACACAAAATGTGTCTGCACGTGAAGCTTCCTGCTAGGCCACACTCACACCATGCCAACACTTCCCACTTTCCCAGCTCCCACAAACAGCCAGCACCAACCCTGTGCACACAAAGCATCACAGCCATCACAGGGAATGGTGACAGGAAACAGGGAACCAGCCCCCTTCTAAGAGCTGATGTCTTGTTTTCCCCTGACAGGCTGCCACACACTCCTTTCTGCACAGAGAGCCAGCCAAGGTCACTTCACTCCTGTTAGCACACTCAAGTAGCAAAAAGCATCATTTTTATGAAGTTCTGGGTTCATGACAGTGGCAAAAGGTATCCCCTGGTGTGCTTGTTTTTCCTTCCTGTTCTGTTGGCACAGAGTGTCAAACATCAGTGGGTGCTGTTTCTCTGATTTACTGACTTAGGGAGTGTTTTAGGATAGCTGGGAAGGGGGAATGTTTGGGAAAGGATGTTTGAGAGACAAGGCATCAGTAGCCTTATAAATACCTTATTTATGGCACCAGCAAAAGCAAGAATATTTCACCCCATCAGAATACAGACCTGAACATACTCTAATGTACTCAATGACTGTTGGCTTCCTTTGAATTCCTTATTTCTCCAAGGAGAGCTGTATCCCAATTTTTAGGAAATACACATGCAAAGGTAAAATCAAGAGTGGGCAAACAACAAGTATCCAGAAGGACCTGCAGTTTCTGTTTCAAGATTCCCCCCTCTAACAGTGCTGAACACCACGAAAGCTTCTTCCCAAACCAGTATTTCCCGTTTGCTCCCAGTGCCACACAGGTGACTGAGCTCCCTGCTGATCAGCACTTCCAGAACCTGATGGATGATGATAAAACACCTCTAAAGCCCCAGCTACTGCAGGAATCTCAACACTCTGGCCAGAGCTCCACACATGACTTGGCAGCCAAAGGGCTGGAGCACAGAGAGCTCAGGAGGTGACGCCTCCAGACTCCATCCAACACCACAGCATGCATTTCAACCATAATTGCACAACTCCTTTTTGCCAGGAAGCAGCAGTCTGAGGTTATTTGCTACGAGCCTTCCTGTTTCTGTGCACCCAGGCTTTGCTTTGTCCTTAGCAGGCACCAAGGAAATTCTGTGTCTGCACAAGAGAGGATGCGCCCAAAACGTTCCCTTCTGTTCCTTCATGAGCCGCTGGGGATCCGTCAAAAACGTTCCCTAGGCAGAGGCACATCCTGATTCAAAAAGGGGCCAGGTACTAATTAAACATCCTGTGTGGGCAGCAGCAAGGGCTTTACATCTGTGGGTGTCTGTTTCCAATGCCATATCTCATGTCCGTTCCTTGTCAGCTGTAATCAGACCCAAAACCTCATCACCAAGCCTGCGTCGGGCAGAGCAGCACCCCTCTCCCCGAGCTGCTGTGCAGTTCATGGGCATGCTACACACTGCAACTTCAGGCAGCATTTCGGTTACTTCAACAGGATACACAAAAATAATCCAAAAATACAGACCCATGTCGCTGTCACTTCCCTGTGGGAGGCACAGAGTAACTCTACAAGGCAGGGAACATTATCCCAGTGCCTCTTCCAGCACCTGAAACTCCCCCTTGACCCAGGTAGAAGGGAAGATGAGGTTACCTGCTGGTCCTCTGCAAATATTTATAAAGCCCTACACAGAGCAGGAGATGCTGCCACAGAGCCTCACAGTTCTGTGTGGAGCTGTACTTTAAATCCCCTCCAAAGAGAACAAATGTGTGCACATTTATACACATGCGTGCAGAAAAAACGTCCTGCTGCTGGTTTTCAAGGAGCTGAGGAGAAATGGGGAAATATTTTTACTGCCAGACCGACTCCCAGGCCTTACAAGACCTGTACAAATGTCCCTGGGATTGGCCATGACCTTGAATTACAAGCACATTAAAACAATGTTAGAATTTCCCACCATTTCACTGCAAATCTCTCAGCATTTCATATTTTCAAAGCTCCAGTCACAGAGTCAAACAGTGATGAAATATTCTCAGTTTTCAGTATAATTATTAAATTATCTTGTGGAGGAAAGGTGAACAACATGACCCACCTTGCACTTAAGAACTCAAACTGGAGGGCAAATAAAATTATAATCAAAGCACACCTTGAAAGGCATCAGTTTTAAAGTCAGACTTGTGATTTTCAGGAACTTGATCGCTGGTTTTTAAATGCTGGAGGGGTCAGTCCTACCACAGATGAAAAGTCACTGTAAAAGGTCAGCATTTCTTTAAGATGAGTCCTTGGCTGCAGCAATGAAGTGTTTTGCTCCCTCTGCTCAGGCTCAGGGCCCGCAGTCAGTGATGGACCACGGGGACCCTTCGCTTCTCCCCCCACCCCGAGGTAGCCACAGGCAGAGGAATTCCTACATTCAGTGCCCTGGGCAGAGGAAATTCAACATCAGTGGGCAGAGGAAAAGCCAAAACCTGCCCTGGGAGATGACAGGAACGTGTTTTAACCAAACAAATTTTAGGCCCAAGTGCAAACTTCTAAAAGGTCAGTTCACTGCACTAGAAAAACCAAACAAGTACATAAAGGAGAAATCCATACTGCTTCCACTCATGGACTTGTGGGGGGAGGGAAGGGAAGGGAAGGGAAGGGAAGGGAAGGGAAGGGAAGGGAA
>VZRQ01010299.1:270601-297460 GCA_013397975.1 Machaerirhynchus nigripectus
AGCCCCGCCGCGCCGCTCCGGAGCCCCGGGTTCAAACCCCCCCCTCCCCAAAGGTGCGTTTATAAAGGAAAAGCACAAGGCAGCTCGCGGGTCTGGGCTCCCACTGCCCTCCCTCAGCAGCACCGATTCGTGTTTTCCTGAGGCTGCTACAGGCATTTCAGGTGTAACCCTTTCCCGGCTGCAGGAGCAAAAGGCATTTCTTTGTCCTGAGCACCTCCATCCCTGTCCCTCGGATTCACGCAGGGATGTTTTCACCTGCTCTGCGTGGTCTAAACCCTAAATAACACTTAAACAAGTGACCAGTAAGGACCATATGAGCATGAGTTATTCCCAGTTCTGCCAACTGGCTAACCTTGGATATATCACATTAATTTGTTTGCTGTTCTGCTTCCTCCTTTTGGAAAACAGGGTAATATTTACTGTGTTCCCAGAGGAGACTTGTAAGCCTTAATTTATTTCTCTGTTTATACAGCCAGTTTGAAAAGGAGCTTTGTAGAAGCTGCTATTATAATTTCCAGTTCGTACACCAAACCAGAAATGAGAAATAATTATTACAACCCAACTTTCAGAACTCATTAAAAGACTGAAATCCTTCACCAGACCACCAGTGCAGCAGTGAGGATGATGAGCTCTCCATCCGAGGCACTGAGGTCTAGCAAGTAAGAGGAAAGCCTGGATGAGGGATGAGTCTCAGTCCTGGCTTGGCCATCAGCTTGTTGTGTGACCTTCCTCAAGCCACATTAATCTTTCTGTATGGTACAGAATGCAGAGCTGTTCTCATTTCTGTGAAATGGCCCAAGATTTTCTGTGTTGTTACACTGCTACTCCTGCCTGAAGCTCAAAGGTACAAGCTAGAATTTGTAGCAATACTGGATATTGTCCGGCCGCAGCCCATGGAAACTCCATGTGGGATCTAAAGGTGTTGCACACAGTTCCTTTCAACTCAGTAGGATGCTGAGGGTTATTAGTGTAAGTGAAGAATTTGGGGGGTGAAATTCTGTATGCTCTTTGGACTCAGCAAGACACCAAGTTCAAAAAGACAAAAAGATTTCCAAAAACAACACCTTTTTGTTTAAAATTCAACAGAAGAGGCTGCACAACCGCAAATTATACAGAACAGTCAGTCTAACTGTTCTTCTTTAGTCTGTAATGCTTGCTAAATGCTGTATAACCAAGTGACAATAACCCCGTTCATCAGCCCTGATGCCTGAGGACACAGCCAGGCCAAGCATGAGCTCAGCACTTACAGGAGACAGCGAAGATTCGAGCTTGGCAAAGCTGCGCAAAGTCAAACAGGTTATACCCGTTCTGTGCCTAGAAAGCCTAATGATACTTTCCAAATCCCTCTTTCCCAATGCTAATTTTTCTTTGTTTCACCAAAACAGACATGCAGGAATGGGACAAGCTAAAGATAGAAGAATTTAATAGGAGACAACATGCCCATTTAGGAAAAAAAGCTGTTCTCATTTTGCATCAGTGGCTGCTGGGCTGCAGGAGCTGTTTAAACACCCTTCACCTGCAGCTCCCAGTGACAGAGACCAAGGGATACTGGGTAGATCCATCCCAGGGATTATAAACCTCAACTGGTGAGCTTGACCTCTCTGACTTGAGTGGGGAAGTTAATTCAAACTCCAAGACAGGAGAAAAGAGAAGCACACTGAGAAGTGAAGGGTTTGCATGAAGTGATGGGGACAGAGCCAGGGCAGAGGTCCCCAGTGGTCCAGGACCCCAAAACAAAATGAGAACACAAGGTGAGAAACCCTGTGGAAATTCTCCACCCAGGTGTACTACAATAAAATACTGCACCCTAAGGTGACCACAGATAGAAGATAAACCTCTGCTTAAAGGAGCGAGGCTAAAACCCACTCCCATAGTTCTGGTGAACAGTGTTCAATCCAAGCTGAACGCAACAGAACCAACAACGCAAACCCGGAGCTGTCACATCTGAAAGTGATAAAGCATAAAAACACAACAGACACTGTCCGCACAGCATCTGCCACAGCTAAAGGTCTGCTACCCTGCTTGGAGGAGTAGAAAGAGCTGTGGGGGGAAATTGGGGCAATGTATTCAGTACAGCTGCAGGAGACCCTGGCAGCGAGCAGGAAGCGATGCCAGGTGCGAAGCAGGTGCACACAGTGCACACGGACTGAGCACAGGCACTCGCTGCACGGCCAGGTGTCGGGGGCACGGCAGAGGGTTGGGCCCTGCTGCTGCTTTCCCTGTTTCCACGCTGAGATCCCACCTCCAGCTCCTCCTGCCAGCTCCTTTCTCCTCACCCACGGCTACCTGGTCTCCTGCACTTTGGCTGCAAACCCGCCGAGGCCACAGACTTTCTGCTCTGTATCTGTACATTTCTCAGTGCAGCACAGCCTTTTTCCAAGGCCAGGCCTCAGGACTGTAAGGCTAGACAATCATAAGGATTTGGTTTCACAGCTAACTAGAACAGTACTGGGAACAGCACTGTGCACATCCAAGGGTCACATTAAAAAAGGTGGTTAAGGTGTCTCTTAGCCAGGCTCAAAACTGCCATGGTTTGATGTAACCTCACAGGTTTCCTGCACATGAGGTGGGTTCTTTCTGCTGCGGGTAAGTTTTGACAGTAATGGATCATTTTTCTAGTGCAGACAAGATCACTCTCCCTATGCTTTCCCCTTATTTAGGGCTTGAATTATCACAATAACAAAATAGAATTCAAAGTGTGACTGAAACTGGGGGTTTGTTGCTGTTTTTTCAACTACGAGAACAGAGCAGAGGTATCACTAACTGCAAGCTCTAATTTGCTGTTAAATTAGCAATTGGCTTGGAAACATTTTATCTCTTAATCCTTGGGGTAACAGGGGGTGGCTCAGAACTGAATTCAAAACAAATCTCCAACCTAGAAAGCTGCTCTATGACACAGTTGCACCCATCACCAATTTATTTAACTTCAGGTTGATAGAGCTCACACGGATAATCTGATTTACATAATGATTCAGCTTTCTACTACCTAAATAAACTTTGGGAAGCTGCAAGAGCAACTCCTGTTTCAGACAATTCTCTCCTAACAGAAACTTCTGTCAACCAATTAAAGAACAGGATTGTGCAATTCTTTACCACTTCTCACCTCTGCCAGTACTTTCTTTCCACCTTTGATAGCTTCTCTGAGTTTAAACACGATTCCATTTAAGAAGATAATAGTTCCAAGCAAGAGAGGATTTTAAATATAACCTCTTCCATTGCTTGAGGTTATCTAGGCAGAGAAAGACCAAGGATGCTGCAAGCCTTCCTCCCTTGCTTTTTGCATAATTTTTCATTAGATTAAAAATGGATTACCATTAATAATGTATGCATGATAAGACACTGTAGGATTGCTTTTGTTTCCAAAAGTAAACTAATTTAATGGGAAAATAGTTCAATGTTAAGATATACAATTTTTTGAGTAAATTATTTGAAGCAACACCATTCTTGTAGGGTATTTTACAACCACAATTTTAGCTGAGGTGCTGCTCAATATGCACTGAAGCAAGTTCAGGAAGCAAAGACCAACTGGACAGCTGGAACCAAGAAACTAAAATATTTAAAAGAAAATCGTGCTGCCAGCCCAAGATGAGAACTATTTCATTGCTAATTAATGATATAGGTCACAAACGGCTCTCTCCTGAGGACTATGACAGGACATTTGCCTCCCCCAGCCACAGAGCGCAGTTGTTCAGGGCCTGTTTAATGTAATTTTATATGAAAAATGGTGGTTTTATACCAGAAGTACTCAGTGAATCACAGCACTGTGAAAGAGAAAACCAGGCTGCACTTTGTGACTGACAAAACACATGTAAAAGCCTTTCAAGCTCTGCCCACAGCAGAGGCTCCTCAGGCAGGGTTAGGGCTGGGTGAGGCTCTGAAGGGCTGACTGCAGCTGTGCTCCCACAGGACGCAGAAGTGCTGAGCAGTCACCTCCCAGTCCCTGACCAGAGGGACATTCCTGCACATTCTCCCATGCAAGAGGTACGCCCAAGGCTCCACTTTAAATACAAGTGTACTGCCACTGCTGCACTCCCAGTTAATTATCTTAAGGGCCATTTACCCAGCCATGAGTTACTGCACCTCCAGACCTCTGTCCTGCTGAATTCCCTGGTACAGACCGTGGGTTTGTGATGCCCCAGCAATCTGCTGTAGGTGTGTTACGGATTTCATAAACTGCAGAGTGAATGTGTTTATCAAGGGAAGGAGAGGAGAAACAATTTAAGATCTCAGTGAAAACCCAGCCCTGCAAACACCTCATAGCAAGATGGTGATTGGGACGTGGAAACCCAGCTCCACTCACACTGGGTTCAGAACGTGTGACATCTTCAGCTCCCAACCCAGCCCTGTGTTTAAAGGTGTCAAACAGTTTTTGCTGTAATGCAGGCTGTAAAAGGAGCACTCAGCAGCAGTTATTGCTAGAGATGCCAAGCAAACACAGAGAACTGAGTGTCCCACCTCCCCTTCCTAAACCCGAGCCAGGCTGAGCCACCAGGTGCTGTACCTGTGGAAAGACACTGGCACATTCTGTGGCACTCCTGCACAACAGCAGTGCTGCAAAGCCTGACATTTCACAGTCAGACCCCCACTGAAAACTCAGATCCTTTCTTACGAGTTTGTATTATAAATGCACAAGTGTCAAGCTCCAATAGGATACTCAGACTTCAGACCAGACACAGCACACGAAGAAGAAGCGAAGGAGCCCCTACCTGGCTCCAAGTCCTGCACAGGACACACAGCATGTGTTTTTAAGTCATGAACCACAATCTTCACTGGTGGAATCCCTGACAGAAGAAGAAACAGGTACTCCCTGCAACTTACTGTCAGCGAAACCTAACTCCAGGGTAAAGGGGAACCAGCCTCACGGAGCAGACACTCAACCAGATGGGTAATTTCAGCATTCCCACACTGCCTTTCTTCCTCCCCCAAACAGCCTGAGCAAGCTGCTGCTCAGGACAGGTTTGTGCTTGTCCTGTGGTGCTGTGCCCAAGGTGTGTCTCTGTGTGATCCACCTGCTCTGTTCAGCACTGTCCATAATCCCTCAGCACCTGCCCTCAGGGAACAAGCAGGCACTCAGAGGCATTCCCCTCAAAAGCGTCTTAGACATGACAAAAGAGAACTCTGCAGTGCAAAGGAAACAGCAACCTTGGTTAAAAACTTCCATTTTCACAAGTTCACTCTGGAGAAATAGATCATCAGTCCCACGGCTGCTAAGGAGTAGCTCATTCCTTGGACTCGTTTCCACCTGGCTCAAGACTTGAAAACCTGTCTTACTGAGCCTAGAGAAAGTGCAAGATAAGCTGCAAGGACAAGAAAAACTCCTGAGGGATGGAGAGCAGAGACGTGAGAGAGGGAAGCAAGCACAGTAATTATCACACACAAGGTCTGAGTTTCTCCAGCCTTGAAGAAAACAGGAGCAGGTTCAGCAGCAGGGAGAAGCAGAGGCAGCAGAGAGAAGCAGAGGCAGCAGAGGCAGGGAAGAGAGGTGTTTGAGCTCCTGACACTGCTGTGAAGAGCTCTGCCACCCTTAGAATTCGTGGCCAAGAGAGAAACTCTGTTCATTAAAGCTGGATGATGGAAGGGGCCCATGAGGGAGAGCCACAGTTTGAGACTGAATGTGGTGGAAAGTGGCCAAGTCAGAGCAGTGGGAGAACAGATCAGATGGCAGCAGCACAGACACATTTCACTGCCCCCAGGGCACAGCTCCCCCAGGTAACAGCATCTGGCCCCCAAAAGAGCAACTCATGGAGCAGCTTCTTCTCCCGAGCAAGAGCTTTGCACTAGCAAGGACACAGAAAGAACATCTCACAAGTGGTTTGAGCATCCTTGTATCTATAACCAGAGTAGACTGCACAGGAGTTGAAAACTTTCAGATGCTTCCCCCATCTGTCCATCCCTCTCCTTTCATCGTTCCACATCTCCCCAAGTCCCTTTCAGCCTAGCTGCTTGTTAAGTACAAGCTGATCCTCTCTTTTGTCATATGAACTGAAAAACGTGTGTCAGTTGTGAGCACTGTGGGTAGTCCAGACCACCAGAGCAGTGCACCTTTAGGCTGCAGGGAGGTATCCCATGGGATTGCACAGTCCATCCTCTGCAGCAGGAGTGATTTGACTCCACACCTGCATAGCAGAGAGCTTCCCACCTGGGAGAGCTGGGAATTGCATTAAGCATCTCTAGTGCAGCTGCCAGGCACTCAGTGGCTAAACACACAGTCCTGCAAAGGGCTCTGGTTTGCTTTTGCCCCAGGTGTAAAGCTGGCAATGAGCTGCTCTGGTTTTTTATCAGGCAACCACGATTTGACTCACAGGAATATACTGTAATAGCTCTGGCAATAATTCTGCCTCTATCTCGCCTCAGTCCCCACCTGGATGAAAGCTTTTATTTAAAATATCCCCAAGACAGTTGCAAGGACAGAAAGAGAGAATTTCTGCCTTCTGTGTCACTGCCTGCTCTTATCACATTCTCCTTTCACTCTGACTGACCCTCTCTGAAACAGGGCTATGGTTTTGCCTTCTCAGACAATAAAGTTTGCAGATACTGTGGTTTAAGTACCTCCATCTGTACAATCTCTCTCTTATACTCTTTCTAATCAGGTGCAGGCAGTTAAACCTTCCTTCTCCACATGCAACATCCAAGTACTTCATCCAGTAAAGGATATTGCTGATGTCCTCCCTGAGAAAAGCAGGGAACCGAAAGTCAGAAGAGGAATGATTACTCACACATTCCCAAAGCTGCCTGTGTAACCTCTCAGAGCTCACACTCGGTGTCATGCCAAGCTCTCCACATTAACCCATAAAAGAATGTGCACTATTTCCTCAGAGATCAGTGATTTCGGACTGCTGAGGAAGTCAGGGACACATCCCAGGAGGTGAGCCTGTGAGTCCTGCAGGAAGCTTCGCCTGGCTGAAGCTGGATTATGCACAGACACTACTGCAGCAGGAAGGTATCTTTAAATGACCCCTCATGACCTTTGCCTTGCTCTCGTATTATTAGAAGACATTTTCAGAATCGTTCCTCCTCTACTTAAGTGTGTTTTAAGCCATATCAAATGCCCAAAAACCTGACACCCAACTTTGGCTTTGCCTTGCTCTTCACACCTCTCTTCATTGCTTTACTTCATCAGGTTCCTACTCAGCTGCTTTCTCTTAAGTTCTCATTCTTTGTTTCCTGCTCTCCACTTTATCACCCTGCTTTCCCACTCACATCCTTCATTGTCCTGCTGTTACTCAGCCCTTCCACAACCTCTTATCCATATTCTTCTTTCCGTTCTTTCACTCCTTCAATATCACAAAATGTCCTCTATCTCCTTTCCCAAGCATTGCTTTCTAAGAAACTACTTTATCCTGCTACAACTAAAAAATCAAGTCTTTTCAAGCAAGTCTTGCAATTGTTAAACCCATGGAGAGAGGTTGGAAAAAGCTGAGGAACACTGCTTGGTTTTAGTTTTTAACACTGTCTTTCTGCTGCCCCTAAATCAACATTTTATGCCCACAGCTTTGATGGGCAAATGAAATGCTAACAAAATCCAGCCAAAGTTAAATCAATTATCCAGAGGTCTGGACACAAGCATTGACACCGTGACACCAAGAACACTTTACAAAGTACAGGATTTGCTCTCCCAGGTCATTTATCCAGACATGGGACACATTGTTATGCTGATAGAGATTTATTTTCTTGTCCCTGGAAAAATGGCTGTGCAAAGCATTCCCTCTCTAAGCACAACACAGGTGACAGTCTCTCCCCTGCTCTGCAGCAAGTTTGCAAGCTGAAGAAGGGAAGGAATCCAGTTAAATCAGCTGGGGCTGCTGAAGGGAGACAACACACAGTACTGTCAAAGTGGGAGGCACAGGAGAAGCAGCAGGAAGGATCAGCACAATGTCTCACACAAAATCCAGACAGTTCCGCACCGCAGGGTAGGACTGGGAAAGGAAATTAGGAAATTCTGAAGTACTGTTGGTATAAACCTGGATTTAAAGCTTGTGGGTCAAGCAGCATCACACAGGTCACCTCAAATTGGGAACTCACCCTGATACAAGGCTCCTTCCATCTGTGTAAGGATAATGGGGCTTTTGGGAGGTAAATAAATGAAATGGGGGAGCTACACTGGAAGCTCAGGAGTGACTCGGAGCAGTCTGCTGATACCTGGATGTGACTCTCACAGCTTTGGGAAGGGCTGGAGCTACACAGAAAGTCAGGGAGCTCAGAAAGCCCAGGGAAAACCCAGCAGCATGGATAGGAGCGTTCAGAGCCCTCTGGAAGAACCCGTGCTCTGCTCCCAGCACTGGAGCACCAATTACTTCCAAATACAAGTAGCTGGAACACCCCAAATAAATGAGGTGTGGAGTTTGTCCTTCACAGAAAGTGCTGTCTCAACACAGAGAAACAGCCAACAGGACAGAAACCCAACATGCAGAAAGTTCCAAAATACAGCTGAAGCCTCTCATTGTTCAGGGACAGTCTTATCTTCGCCTGCAGGGCATTTATTTGGTCAGTCCCAGCTCTGTATCTGCAACTTCTCCTCCATCCCAGTGCTACAAACACATCAACCAACACATCTGTTTTATGAGGCTTGAGTGATACTCTTGGAAGCTGTCACTCAGCATCTCTCATGGTGACACTGACTCTGCACTGAGCAGGACGAGATCCCCGAGATCCCCGGGACAGGACTGTTCTGCTGGAACTGGGGGGTTATTTCTGTGTTTCAACACTGGAGAAGGGGATAATGCATGGAAATGTAGATCTTGTGTTACATAACACAAATGTTGCAAAGCAAGAAGTGCTGGTCCTGCTCCTACCCCCCAGGAAAACCACTGCACCTCCAAGCTCCAGCTCATCCTCTGATGTTCCAAGGTAAGGAGCAACTCTGGCTACCACTCAGAAAAATACACAAACAAGGCACAGCATGCATTTTTATCCAAATCTTTTCATGAAAAATCATTGATTTTGTTAAAAACTGGACATAAATGCTTTTTGTTAAAAGATAAATTCTCTATTTTCTCGAAGTACCGCTTCTGGGACTTTTTTCAACACCACTGAAAGCTTTTTAACACACCACACAGTTAAATGACAATAAAATGGCTGTTTTGAACATGAAGGAAATTATAAATTTTCTGAAACAGAAAGAAAAGAAGATGAAAGACAAATCTAATTTTCTCTCATTATAATCCATTGATGCACAGATTTTTGTTAATTGCTTTCCTTATGGGTATAATCTAAACATTTTAAGCTATAATAAACCTACGAAGCACCACAGGAAAATAGTAGACAAAGATCTTGGGGAATCTTTTAGCAAATTTTTCATTAGTTTTGCATGGAGAACACTATGTGAGAAGCCTGGGTTTATGTTATAGCCAGAAAACATCAAAGTGTTAAGGCCAGGGAAAAGGGACACAGAGAAAAGGATATTCCAGCCCAGCTCCCCAGGCCCAACATCCAGAATTCCTAACACTGCCATCCCTGGAAGTGTCCGAGGCCAGACTGGATGGGGCTTGAAGAAACCTCATCTAGTGGAAGGTGTCCCTGCCCATGGCAGGGGGTGGGACTGGAGGGGCTTTAAGGTCCCTCCCAACCCAAACCATTCTGGGATTTCATGATTGGTTTGGTGTGAAAGGGAATAACAGGAGCTGTTAAAGATGTGTACTAGAAAAATGAGCTCTAAGATGTACCAAAAATATCTTTGGGAAATAAAACCCAAGGTGTGCCCAGTGTAATTTACCCCAGAGTCAGGAGAGCTCAGCCAGGCTGGTTTGCACTGCAGGGCTGGGGCACCCCCGGCCACGGCCTCCACACCAGCCCTGCTGAACACACAGCAGGAAACCTGGGAATTGTCCACACCACGCTAAAAAGATGGGAATTATCCCCACCAGGCTAAAAGGCTGCTTCCTCATTAAGTTTCCAGAATGTAATGAGCACACAAGATGTAAAATCAGCAGTTTGAAACCCAGTCTCATCACCTGTCTCCACGACATAATGCTTCTAGACATCCCCACATCCACAGGTAACTGAAATTAAACACAAACTGGAAAATAGATATAAAGCATTTTCTCAGTAATTGGAATGAACTGGGGATTTCATGTGCTTTTTGTCTTCATGCTCACAGTTTTGCAGCAGGGCCGGGTTTCTTTTAGGCAGAGCCCTTTATTCTCCATATTCACACAATGTAGCAGTTGATCATTTGGTTATGAGCAAACCCCGGTATTTTACACACATGCAGTCTCTTTTTAACATATACTGGACATATTTCACTCAGCAAAAAGGTGGCATGTTTACAGTTATTACCACTCCTTCCCCCCCAAGGGGGTGTCACAGATTAGTGGTAACAGCTTAAATCGCCAGGGCGCAGATCAACACCCTGAGGCTCCCAAGTGATGATTCAAGACCCTCCTACAGGTACAAGATGAAGGATCTATAAGGATACCCCACTGTTGCCTGCCTTGCTGCAGCTGGTCTTGAAGAGCCTTTTAAAAACACATCTCGGTGACTGCTTGGAGTTACAGGCTTGTGAGCAGTGCTTGGGAGGATGCTGCTCTGGGGGAAAAAAGAGACTGCAGACAAACCCAGCCTGAGGAGCAAAAGAGGACACCACTTGTTTGTATCCTTTGCAGCATCCTAAATATGGGAAAGTAACCTTCCCTTAAAGCCACCTCGCTGGTCAGGCCACTTTGGTTCACAACCTCACTTTCATTATTTCACAAAGAACTGCTACTGGCATAAATCAAATTCTTCACAGATTAAAGAGAAGGAACCCAACATAAGCTGCTAACTACAAGCTTTTCCTGAAAAGCACTACCTGAACCTTGGCTTAAGGCTTATCCCCCAGTCTTTTAGGGGAAGAGGGACAGGATTTCTTAGACATCCATTGCCAGTTATTTTAAACAGATCTCCAGCATCTATTCCATGGATGTGAGGGCTCAACAGCTTCAAAACTTCAGGACAAATGAATCAGGAGACAAATCTTTTCAGGAGAAAAGAATACAGGAGAAGAGTCCAGCACCTGAGGGCTTACTGTCATTAAAGAAAGCAAATAAACCCACTTTTCCATTCAGTGAAAGTTAGTTCCAGTCATGTCTGGGAGTACCAGCATTGACTGAACTCCACAGTTCCAGCAGAAACATTCACCAAACAGAGGAGTCTGCACAGAAAAGAAGGAGAAGAAACAAAGGGATGGGGCATTAAATGACTTGTCTGAGCACACAGTTAATTACTGTGGGATATCTGTCAGGTTTCCAAAGTCCCAACTCTGTCTCCCCATCCCTCACAGGCCATGCTGGCTCACCGGTACAGATTGCTCTTCCTCAGTAAAGCAGGAGGAAGGAAAATCATCATGTGGGGCCAGCAAGGAGGGCAGACAATCTCCTGCAGATTTTGTTGAGCCAAAATAAGCCCTTCAAGCTCACCCCTGAGCACTCACAGAAAACAAACCAGCAACAAATTTTTTCCTAGACTGTGAAAGGAAATGAGTGTTTCCTTCAAGCCAGTATAAGATAACTGTAAATAGTGTAGCAGAGCAGCACGTTGCACATCAGCAGAGAAGCCTTCAGTGAATCATGGGCAGCTGAATACCAGAGCTCCTACACCAAGCACCAGCACTTGCTACTGTGAGCAAGATGCAACTCCCCACAGTACCTACCCAGGGTGGCATGGCAGGGTAAGGCCCTTGGGAACACACAGGGATCGTGTGGAATCACTTGTGCCTACTTGTCCAGTCCCACCAGAGAACCCTCAAACCCAACACCTCTGGGTGCTGGATTTCTCTGGATTTCTCTCCAGGAGGAACAGGCTGTCCCTTTTTGAAATCTCAACAATCCACACGTGGCTTTTAAGATGTCTTGGGACTCAGTTTCTGTAAGAGGAACGGAGGGAAATGAGTAAGTCACCATGTTTAAGTCAAACCTATAAAAAGAAACACGAGTGTCAGACTCCTGGGTGACAACTGTGGGGGTGGCAGGTGACTCATGCCCTGGCACAGGCACGCTGTAATTTGGTGCAAAGAAGTCATCATAATCAATATTTACAGGTGGGTATTTTTATAAAAAAGACTGCACATTTGCCACAACAGATTTAGAGACTGCTCTTTGAATATAAATAAAAGCATCAGATGAAAAATCCTGCACCCCCCCTCATAAATGCCTTCAAACATAAATACATCTTCAAACCTGACCATGCAGGTGGACATTTACCCTGGGTCAAAAGCATCACTAGAACATCCCCACTGGCACCAACACCCAGAACCATGGGGTGAGAAAATTCCTTCACGGCAAGGGTTGTTAAACACTGGCAGGGGCTGCCCAGGGAGCTTTGGAGTGCCCATCCCTGGAGCTGTCCAAGGAAGGCGTGGACATGGCACTCAGAGCTCTGGGCAGGTGACACGGTAGGGATCGGGCACAGCTTGGACTCGATGGCCTGGGAGGCCTTTTCCAACCTGGATCCAACCTGATCCTGGCAGTTGTGACCACTCCATGCGGGAATTACGACACTTGTTTGTAAGGATCAGCGCTATTATGCAACTGTTAAATATGTTCGTATTTCCAGCGTGAAAACAAACACTGCCAACAACTCCTCAGGGATGAATCCTGGGAAGCACCAGATAGATTCCGAGCACAGGAGGTGATTACTTGGATGTTTCTGACAACTTCGTGCCTAAGGGCTGCGACTGTAAACCAGCACTGGTGCCAGAGCTGGTGCCTCTGCTAAGGGCCTCAGATCTGCAGTGGCAGTAACAGTCTTTTTTCTGTGTCCTATTATATGGGAAACACACAAGAATTTTACAAATGAAATTAGGAAAAAAACCTAAACACACAAGAAACTTAAGAAAATCAAGATCTTGTAAGGGAAAGAAAATTTAAACTCTACTCATTGCACAACAGTTACATATAGAACGCATTTATTTCTCAGGATTCTAATGCTCACTGCAGGCTCTCCAAATGATCAGCTTTTGCTTGTGGATTTGCTCTCAATATATAACCTTATACATAGGTTCTATACAGGGCTTACCTGCAAGAAGGCCCAATATTTGCAAATTAAAAACAAGACCATCCCAGTCATTTTAAATCACTACAGAAAAGCTCACAGACACATCTTTTCCAGATCAAATAGAGGACTCACAGCTGATTTCATTCCAATTCTGTTAGTGCCAAACACCCAGCATTCCAGAACTATTAAATTGTGTGTCCAATTATCACTCATAGAGTTCAAGGAGCTGCATTTAAATGAAGATTATGAAAATGAAAGGGACTCAAAATGCTGTTCTGACTAGAGAACTGAGCATTGAAAGTGATAGTTGCTCAGGGAAAGCACTTCTAAAAATGTTAAGTCTTACCAAGTGTGGTTTTAATAAAGATCTAAAGATTGCCAAGGTCTTCTCTTGTTGTCCCTCACTCCCACCCCATGACAAAGTAATCTACGAGAAGCAAAAAAGGTCGAGAAACAAAGATTTTCAGTAAGAGTGGCTTTGTGCATGAATGGGAGGGATATATTAAGGGGGAGAGAAGAAAAAAGGAGAAAATTTTTTTAAAAAAGAAGGAGATAAAAAGAAACAAGCAACCCAAACAATAGTGGAAGTTAAAAGCATTAGAAAAAGCTTGCCTCTAAATGGGGAGCAGACGCTGCAGAAAGAAGAGTTTGGGCACGCTGAAGCACCGTAATTTATGGAAAAATGCAACTAGGCAGCTTCCCTAGGTGCAGCCCCACACCCTTGTGAACCAGCACACCCAGGTGCCTTTTCCTGCCTTGACACTTCTGGGGCAAGTTCCTTCTCCCGGAGTACACAGTGACCAACACATCAGCCTTGGGTTACAGCTACAGAATTGCTGCCTCTTGTGTTTCTATTCCCGCAGAGGCTGTGGCTGCCCCATCCCTAGAAGCGTCCCAGGCCAGGCTGGACGGGGCTTGGAGCACCCTGGGATCGTGGAAGGTGTCGCTGCCCATGGCAGGGGTGGAATGAGATGGGCTGTAAGGGCCCTCCCAAGCCAAACCATTCCTCAACAGTTCTAGGAATGGAGATCCACGCTCCCTGTTACCCTGGTAATTCTAAACAAACCATGTGCCACAACCTCAAGTTCCACACAGGAACAGAACTTACATTTCATGCCTAGAATAGGATTTTGAAAGGGTCAGATGGGTTAAAAGTGACCCACTGGGCAAACCACTAATTAAAATAATGTTTCCAAATACATCTTTAGGCAAAAGTTTGAAAACAGCAAGTCATGTTCCTCAGCAATCTTAGTCCCAGTGCCTGATTCCCAAATGATTTCCCAACATTGCTTCCAAAGCAGAAAGAGCACAGAAATATTTATTACAAAGAAGATCAAATAAAAATCACTTGGCATAATTTTACTATCACACCCAGGAGTAACACAAGTGAAGAAGGAAAATGGCTACAAATATTCCTGATTTAAGTTCCTACACAGCAGACAAACTGATGGATCTGATGTATTCAGCAATGTAACCTGTCTGTAACAAAATTTACTCCAAAACATTCCTGGGGCAGCAAAAGTAATGTTTGAGCCCGTTTGGAGATTGCAAGGATATTTGCTCAGTTGGAAGGCAGGAGCAGAGCTGAGCTCAGACCCTGGTGCAGCTGAGGACTCTCTGCCTGCCAGGACAAAGCACAGGAGCCCAGCCCAGCTCCAGGGAAGGAGCCACAGTCTCGGGCTGGCACAGAATCCTGGATCACCCGAGTTGTGCCAAGCAGTGTTCTCCCTCGGGAAGGTGCACAAAGAAGAGCACAAAGTGCTGTGCACACGAGCCCATGTGGTGCATCAGCCTTGTCTGCCTTCAGTCCTGTCACACAGCCCATCTACTGGCACAGGATTTCCCTTTTATCTCAACTAAAGCTTTTAAAGCAGACTAATGCAAACGTTATCCTTGCTGTGACTGCATTCCTGGGCATGGGACACAATAAGCACTGATTTACCACAGCTCTCACATTAAAACCTTTACGGATTTCCTGTCAAGTGATGCAGTACTTAATTTGGCCCTTTAAGGTGGGTTATATATGAGAGTACTACAAGTAATCACATTCTGGAGAATTATTTCGGATCACATTCCTGGTCACAATCAAATAGATGGAATTCCTGCTCTGCTCCTCCAGAATTATTGCCACCATATAAACTCAGCCTCTCTGTTTTCATGCCAAACTTACTGTTGTCAACAATGAAAGCAAAACCCGTATTTAGTGCTGGACTGGTTCAGCTCTTTCTTGTAACTTGATCTAGATGCAAAGAGTTTAGAAATAATAGTAATAATAACATTTAAAATAATAATTATTTATAATCATCAGATAAATAATTGTATTGAATATTTAAGCCAGCAACCATCTTAAAAATTTCTCCTGGGTGTCTCACAATGCATGTAATTAGGAATCTTTCAAAAAATGATCCAAATTTTCAAATTAAGTTTCTGTAAGATTCCACATGTTTTTATCATTGTTGAGTATCATAACACTCCTACAGGAATAAGAAAATATAGGAAGAAGGAAGAGGAAAAAAAATAAACTAGAGCTCGCAAAAAGGAGAAAACATTGCTCTTCTCCCAGTGCTTCTTTACAGAAAGGCTGATGAAATTAAGCAATATATACAGCCCATGCATTCCAACAGAGGCTTGAAATGCCACTTTAAGATAAGCCAAGAAAAAAAGAAAAATCCAATAAAGTAATTTTAAAAAGCCCATATTACTGAGAGACTAATGTTTTCATATTTGGAGTCGCGAGCTCCTGCTTTATGTGGCATCTGAGGACCCAAATGGATTATTTCAGTGTTTTCCAGCATTCTCAGTAGCCTGTGTTCCTCCACCTTCTCCCTTCCACATCGTTCTTCAAACTTGCAGCTAATCAAAAGAAATTTCTGGGATCTTCACTTCCATTTTTAGTGCTGGCCTAGTTAAAAAAACCAAAGGGAACCCAGCAATAAATAGTGAGACAGGCTCCTCTGTTTTTGTTGAAAGGGTAAAGAGAAAGAATCTCTGTTCCTCCTTGATCAGATTATTGAGGCAAACAGGCTCTTCAAGAGCTGTTAGCAATGCACCCAGCCTGGTGTGAGGTGTGGAGGGAGAGGAGATGGGGAAGAAAGCCATCCTGGAGCTGAAATGCATTCAGTGCAGCACCAAAGCACACACCCAGCCACGGCATTCCTGGGAAGTGCTGCTGGGACACCTTGGCTGTCACTGAACTCCTGCCCAATTCACTTTGGGTGGATTGAGTTAAACTCTCTGTGTGTGATTCCTGAACAAGCAGGTACCTCTCAGACTGTCCCAGTTTAAAGTCCATGAAGTGCAATTCTGTGCAGGAGGGGGATTTTTAGAACCCTCAGTTGCTCACAACACCCTGATGAATTTTCCCAGTGATCGAGGATGAATGGCTGGTAACAAACCTTGACAGGTCACGCTGAGGCAGCTGGCCTGGAGCAAGTGAAGCCTTGGAGAAAAGGAACTGCACAGGCACCACCAGATCCTCCCCACGGAAATAAGTGAAAACCCAACTCTGCCTGGATTTGCACTGTCCTGAATCTTCCTTTTCCATAAGAACCAGCCTGCTTTATGCCAGTGTACATCCAAGATGACTGAAATAAAGACTGAGTGACAATTTAAACGAGAACACAAAAACTTGGGAATTACATCAAGAATAGATTCCATCACCACAGGATTTCACCTGCTCAACACCACAGTGGGATCAGGTACAGAGATCAGACACTCTGCATGTAAAACAGTCTGCATCCGATTTCTTGGACAAACTCAGTTTCCCAGCGACAACTTGAGGCTTTCAGTGTTCTGGAAGAGACCGAACTGAGGCTTCTCAAGATGGATTTGCTGAGCTGTTCCCAGTATCCTGAACTGCAGAGGAGAGGAGAGGCTGTGTGTGCTCAAATAATCCCAAGTGAAGGGGCCCAAACACTGCCAGGTGTCTCTTCTGCAGACAGCACTGCCAAGGAAGTCAAGGACTGTCCTACTCTGCAAATCATTGGAAACTGGAGAAATAACACCACAGATTTCCAAACCCCTCCCGAGTGAAGGCACAGGGGTAAATGAGGTGACAATCCCTGCATCAGTTCTGAAGGCCAGGACACTGTTTCCCTCCTGGGACAGCACAGCCCCTGTGCAGCATCCCCAGCTCTGCTGCAGCCATCCCCACCCCTTGTGCTCTCTGCTCCAACTTCAAGGGTCTAAAATGCATTAATTACAATGTTAAATGAACCTGCACTTGAAGGGGGATCGGGGGGAGTTAAAAATGATGTGCAGGTCCCCATGGCAGCAGCCTGAAAGGACAGGCTTTACAATTCTGCGATCATTTCACCAAGGCAGCCCTCCTGCCTCTGAAGCATTTCTGCTGCAGCTTATGCGGTGTGCTCAGCACTTCTATTTATACAGACGTGACTCACCTTACAACTGCCTCACAGAAGGCTCCTCTTCCACCTTCCCTTCAAGAAACAACAACAGCAGGAAAACACTGAAAGTAAAATCTCTTCCTAGAGTTCATCCCGCCCTCGTGACAGGGCTGTAAAGACAGGGTGATACACAAGGTTTGGAATGCTCAGAACTGCCATGGGGATCTGAGGTGAGCACAGAGGGGAACTGCTGGACCAGAAACTCTCACCCTGATCCCACCTGACACTGCCATATGCCCAGCCCCGCAACAGCAGAAGTAATGGGAAGATCCAAACCTCATCTGCATTCAGAACATTATTTCAAAGGTGTCTTCAATGGGCAGACATGTCACACAGTCATTTTTTTACTGCAGTCCCTGAAGTAAACTGTTATGTTGCTTTTATTATTATATTGAGGACATTCCTTTAAAATCAGAAAAATAAGGAAGAAAACAGTGAAGCTTGGCTGGAAAGTTGGGTAGACATGTCCCTAGAGACCTCCCATCTAAAGTCTGGGAAAAAACAGCTCTAATCTCCTCTGGTACTCCTTAGACTGGAAAAGAGAAACACTTGCAGATGGTGTTCCTGAGGGGGTGTGGGAGGCAGGGAAAAATAACTTCTCCAGATTCAGCCTTCCTACAATGCGTAAAGGTAAAGGGAATCAGATTTCTCTCACTTCTTTAAATTCTACATTTTGGGCGTGTTTTTATTCAACCCTGGTTGCTTCCTTCTCCCAGTTCCCTGGATTCCCATCCAAATGCTCCCTCTCCACTGCACCTCACCCACCACATCAAGGCAACACCGTCCCAGGGCTGCAGCACTTCATCACTAAAGTCCCACAGTCCCCACTTCCCAACAGCTCTTTCCTCCCAAGAGCTGCCCAGCAGCTGTACCAGGAGGGAATTTTGCCTCTTTTCTCATCTGTGTAACATGGTCAGAAGAGCCAGACTGAGTCACACACACCAAAATGGACATTCCAGTGAATCAGGGACTCTTGGTTACATGTCCGTCCTCCCACACAGGACTAGGAGCTGAGCTCGTGGGTTTAGCTTAACTGAAACTGGGAGCCACAAAAAGTCACAATGGAACAATTCCCAGATTCATTATCAATATCAACTATCAGCAATAAGGCTGATTTGATCAACAGCTTCACACCAAAAAAGCAGTTTGGACAGAAAGAAGCAGAAAATTTTCCCATGCTGTCCTCTCTCATGTCCCAGCTCTGTCAGTTAATTCAGATGATCCTCATCTACAGCACTGTCTTTTGCTTAAAATTATTTCCTGTCAACTGCATTGCTGGTAAAACTCCTGTGTTCTAATAAGAAAGGTGTTTTGTTTATTTGTTTCAAAAGCCCAATACAAAAAGATCGAGTTCTTCCTTTATGCTGATCGAATGCCCCAGTGGGCAAAGCTTGATAGTAACAACCTTCACTGGGAAGAGACTGAGTTGTTCTCCCCCAGCTCTCCAGCTGTAGGTAATCCTATGTCAGCCACGGAGAAAGAGGTGAAATCCAGCTTGTGCTCCATGTGAGCTGAAGTGCCAGCATTCCTCAGTGGGTGCCGGGGTCACTGGGAGCCACCGGGAGCCCTTCAGTGCAGGTAACCGTGTGCTGCAGTGCTGCTGTGAAGGGAAAGGCCAAGACAACCCCCCCAAACAAACCATTTCTCATGCTCCCTGTGTGTTATAGTGTAAAATACAGTTTTCTTGGATGCTGAGACTCCACCATCAGCCCACCCTGGAAGAATTCAAGGTGAGCTCTCCCATTTCAGCCCTGCCAGATGCTGTTGCTAAGCTCATTTTGAAGGTATTCAGCCACAGATACATCACAAGACAATCCAGTATGGACACCAAAGGAGCCCAGACCTAAGAAATAGGAAGGAAATGCTGTCCAGCAACTCTGACTCCTGTCTTTTCCAGCAGGATGGAGTGGAATTAAAGCTCTGCCATCAACAGAGCTATTAAGGAACCAGGAGGTGCTGCAGTTACCTGCAGACTCACTCAGAACACAGGATGACTGTTCTGGTATAGAAACTGCAGAGGATGACCTTGGATTTCCTCCTGAGGCGAAATCCCATTTGAGCACGCCTCACCTCCCAGCCGCTCCGACATTCCCAGGGCCATCACTCAGATGTCCTTGGCTTCCATGGGCAAGTCCTATGAATGGAAACGGAACCAGGGCAGAGGCTGCTGAACACCATTTTGCTTTGCTGCTGCCTAATTAGATGATGCTGACTAATCCTCTGCATTAGTTCACAGTGAAAGGAACCCAGCAGGAGTGTTAGGATGGGTTTGAAAGAGCTAAAAGCCATGAATTATTTCCTTTTACAGAGAGCATTTCACTTGTACAAGTTGCTTCCATCAAGTGTTCCTCTCTGAGATTATATTCCCCACAAAATGTCTCTGTGGCCTCCAGTGTTCCAAGTTCAAAGAACAGCAGATGGAAACAGAAAAATGAAGAGAAAAAAGCTGGATGCATTCCCCTCAAACATTTTCCATATTGAAGCAACTACAATGAGAAGTGATTTGCAGGACTGGCCTTTTAACCTACCATTAAGCAAACAGGGGCTATAAATGTTTGTTCTCCTCTTGCAAAACTGAAGATCTGTGACTAATGTACCCATAATGCAGCCCCTGAGCAAGTTCACAGAGAGCAGCTCACGGGTTCAGAGTGGGACATGCACAAGCACCCCTTGCAAAACTCAGCCTCACACTTGTGGAGTCCAGTAGGGCTGAGAGAACCTCAACAGACTTAGCACTGCCAGAAATTACACCTAAAGTATTCAGATTGCCTTTGTTTCCTCAGAGATCCTGCTAAACCACAGGTGCAAAAGACACAAGGTGAAAAGAAAGGCCACAGACAGAAATATTCAAGGATAGGAAATCTTTTATAATATTTTTTTTTAAGCTTTAACAGGATGACATCATCAGCTACCTCATTACCTGAGCTGGTTCCTATGGCAAGGAGAATCCAACTGCTCAAGCCTTCTTTTTTTCTCCAGGCTTAGCTTGGTTAAGTGGTGATCCATAGGAAACACAGGAGTGCTACTGGAAAAACGGGGGAAACAATGGCAGCTGAGTCAGCCAGGGTGTAGGACAGCTCTGGTTAGGAACTAACAATGCTCTGCAGCCGTAGGGAGTATGGAAAACATTCCCCATTTCCACAGAATCACAGAACATCCACAAGAACCACTGTGTTCAACTCCTGGCCCTGCCCAGACATCCCAGCAATCCCACCCTGTCCCTGAGAGCACTGCCCAAACGCTCCTGGAGCTCTGGCAGTTCAGAGAACAACGTGATGTCAGCAAAGGAACACAAATGCACTTTGTTGGTGAGTTTTCAGTAAAACTCAAAGTATAACAACCTCAATGCTCAATGTTTCACTTTTTGTGATGCAGATTTCCCCAAATCATTTAAGGGTACATCAAAACCTGCCCCCACCACCCTGGATGGACAAGTCTGAAGAACATTCATAATTCTGGTGCTGGTCACTGGGAGAAATTCTACCCTCTCCAGTCAGGAGCTCAAGGTATCACACAGTATCAGTCTCCTATCAGCTGCAAGTGAAAGGCTGGGGTGTGGGTTGTGTTCCTCAGGCTCCTCCATGTGCATCTCAACCTCTTTTAGAAAGTACCTCTCAGGAAAGAAGAGTTTGAACCACAGTTTTACCCTTCAAAATAACCCACACAAACAGCCTCCTGCCCAATGCCACAGCTCCTGAGAGCTGCCCGAGGTCAAATGTGCTCCTTCCTTTAGTGACAAAACCAGGTCAGCACAACTGCGACCTCACCTCCTCACCCACAGCGGAGCCCCCAGGATGGGCCAGGGCTGCACCACTCACCGAGGGCAGGTTTTCAGTCTCAGTCTTACCTGAGCACAGAAGTTGGCTGAATATCCTGTTACAAATTACACAGAAATTTGGGTCAGTGATGGAGGAGAGAACAGGAGGAAAAAGAAAGCTGTGTTTACAGAGCTCCCAGGTTTGTGCAAGGTAAAGAATAAAACCTCTTCTACTTACACTGCAGCCACACTTGGTCAGGAAGCAGAATGACTAAGTTCAGGTCCACAGTTATTTTCAAAGTAATTTGCTTTCCAAACAGCTCCCCAGGTGTACCTGCAGGTCAGTACCCACTGCACGTACCTTTTTAGATCTCGTGTTTTTATTGGCAGATGATTTTACAAGTACCTAGTGCAATAATGCTCAAAAAAATGTAATGCATAAATATCCCTGCATACAATTAAAGTAATAATTAGTTCCCATCAAGGACACGCATGCAGGAATGTGAAACAATAGCTGAACACTGGAAGTGTGCAGGCATTCATTAAGTCACTACATAAATGCAGGAAGATGCGCTGCTGGAAATAACTTTTGCTCAAGGTCACTGGTGAAGTTGTTTTAATGTAATTAATTCAGCAGCATTCAGAATAATAAAAACTGGCATAAAGCACTAATTCAGCTGAAGGACAACAAGCAGCCAAGGACTGTGTATCATCCATAAACAAAACCATGACAGAGCTGGCAGTGCTGGGCTGGGACAGGGTTAACCAGCCCCTGCTGACTCACCGGGCAGCTCTGCCACCATCCCTTCCAAACGGGGGACAACAAATGTCCCCTGAAAGTCAGCACCCAAAATGCACTTCCAAGGGGGAAAAAGAAAGGAATTCAGTAAGTTTGGTGCTAGCTGTTTTCTATTTTAGTAAATAGCACGTCTTTCCCCTTGGTATTTGGATAATGTGACAACACTGAGGAAGAATTTTGGTTGGTCTCAAATGCACAGGAGTGAGAAGCCATTTCAGCCTCCCCTGGCAAAGCCAGAAGGCTCAACACCCTCCTTCTTTCCTTCCAAGGAATCTTGTCACTACTGCCCAGCCAGCAGACCTGCCATGGCACACAGGAGGAAGATGGGAGAGCAGCAGCCAGGGGAGGATCAAACACCTCGGAATGGACTTCAGGCCCAACCAAACAGATTTAATCATTTTCAGCACATTTTACTCCAAACACCATGTGACCTATTTAAGGCCTCACTCTGAGCTGACTATAATTAACTGTAATTTGCACAGATTTCAATTTAATACATGAACTGGCTTGCTAAGAAAAAAAAATTAAAGCAGGGCAATTTCTAAACTTAAAAAAGGTCAAAATCCCATTTTTAAGTTAAAGCATCAGACAAAACCACACTGTATATTGGCTATATATAATAATCTTTCCATCACAATTCCAAGGTAAATATTTTAGAGGCTTTTATGGTGTCTCAAACTTAGCACAAGGACAGAATGTGATTTCATAGACTGAAAAATTCAACTTCCCTTTAATAAAATGCAGTTAATATTTGCTTTCTTAGCAGCAGTGGAGGCTTATATTTCAGAATTTGGCTGGGTTTGGGGTTTTTTGCTGTGACATAAAGCACAGTTGTGTTTAGGTTCAGATGAGATCTCCAACTCTGGTGAGACCTGTCCTTATTTCCCATCTCCAATTCTCTTCTCTCCTATTTCATTACTCAAGAAAACAGCACCATTTCCAGCCTCCGCTTCCACTGCCACCCCCAGTGTCACACAAAATCCCAGCAGTGAAGATAAAGAGAAGAAAGCTCTGTTTCAGAACCTCATGTGGACATTCCCTGAGGGAAAAAACCCACAAGAATAAATTCTTACTCATTTATACCCAGGCCTCTCTTTTTCTCTCCCTCCCAGGCACTCTTATCTATGCTACAGAATTTTCTCTGCTGTAGGTGAGTTATCACAAAATCCCTTTTATAAACAACATGGCAAAACCAGAAGAAGCCCACAAGGTTTTGAATCAGAACTTGACATACTGTACAGTTCCAAATGGCTAGATCTGTCTGCCCTGCACCTCCCTTTTGCTACTTAAATTGCATTTCTGTGCTTTGCATCCCTCCTTTGTTGGAAACTTTTATTTCTCTGATAACTTCTGAAACAGCAGTTTGTGGAGCAAAGAAGAATTTTTTTGTAAGGGAAGAAATCAAAAAACTCCCAGTGGCCTTATCTGTGTCAGCACCTGCATAAAAACACCCTTGGATTTCTCTCCAGCACATCCCTCTGATGGAGGCAGCCACGTCTGACTCGGAATTCAGCATCAGGCTGGTGCCAAAGTTTTCCTGACTAAAGCTGCAAAGCCTGACTGTGAGCTAAGCTGCAGTGACTTCAACTGCAAAGCAAGTCTGATAGTTTCGCAGTCTGGCAAGCCAGGAAAGAGACGAGGGATGGAAAGAGTGATGGAAATGGAATTAAGAAGTAGTAGATGAGGTGACATTCAAGAAGAGAAGAGACAATAAAAGCAGTGACACCATTCTGACTTGACACACTTCAGACAATGTAACTTCAAGCTGACAGAGCATAAATAGTCGCTGATGGTGTAGAAAGAGAGTTAGGAGTACTTGGAAATATTAACTTTCCCTGGGCAACTGTCATTCCTACAGCCCAGACAGAACTTTTTTGCCTCTCTGCAAGTTAAATGGCACCATTTTGCATTTGGCTTCCAAGAAATCTTTGTTCTAATTCAGAACAGTCCCTTGCAGAGCAGAGTGAGTTCCCAGCACCACAGTGAATGAATGAATGCAGCAAAGGCAGACTCAACTTGCACCTTGCAAGGGTGTTCAGAAAGCTTTCAATTCATTCAAACACAAGAAGGCAATGTCCAGCCAAAATCACCATGAAGCCAAGGAGAAACACGAGCACAGCCCAAACTCACCAGCAGAGTACAAACTACGAGCAGAAGAGCACTGCAGAAGGGTAAGAGGGTTGGGCTCCAAAGCACCCACACCCCTGTGGCTGAGCTCCCTACCCGCAACACAGAACCACTTCGGTGGGAAAACACCACTGGGATGTGCCTGAAATGCCAGAGGACGTGCACAAAAAGGCACCGAGCTCTGGTACTCCACAGAATAAGCGAGCCTCCAGCACACTGCGAGTGCAGAGAGGCTGAAAGGAACGATTCAGTGAGGGCCAGGGCAGGAACAGCTGGATGACCCCAGATGTGCCCAAATTCCCAGTCCTTCCTTGCCCCTTGCAGCGACTTCAGACCATGAGAGAGGATCTTCCCCAAAGCTCCAGAGCCATCCCAGCAGTTCACCTTCTGCTTCTGCTCCTGCTTCCACAGCAGCCCCCTTAGACAGGGAGTAACCATGGGCTGTCTCAAGTGTTCCCCAAACATGCACTCACAGCCAAAGTGTCATCCCAAACAAATCAGAGGGAGCAGAGAGCAGTAACACAAAAACATCAGGAAGTAAATACAGCACTGAAACAAGAAAAGAAACCCCAAGGAAAGCAAAAAAGGATCCAGAGATAGGAACCAAGGACTGTGCATCACAACATACTTGGTGTGGTTGCTTGTAGAAGGGTGGTGAGGCAGAATCATCCTTTTCTTGAAAATGCTGTGATTGAGCTTTATCCAAAATGAATAGTGTTAATTGTTTACACCAGCAGCAATCGCTGTCATCACCATTTTCTATTACTCCTCTTTGGTTTCCAATTTTTCATGCTGTGGTGGCAGCTACTCCTTACCCTAAACAAGGAACACTCCTATTCCCGACTGTTTCTTATTATGCACTCAACCCACCACTCCCAAACACAGGGCTTGTCATAGGGGTGTTTAGTAAAGAACAGTGGCACTTGAAAAGGACCCCCACTGAGGACAGTGTGGAGATTTTGGCCTTTTAAGAGCAGCCACGGAGGAAAAAAGCTTCTTTTAAAGATAGTAGCTATTAATAAAGCATCCTTGGCCATCAGACCTTGAATCACCACCAGAGTTTTGCCTTTCTGATAGTTGACCAAACTAGTGCTGCCTGTTCTGAATTCCAGCTACCCCCTTATCTCAACCAAGACAGGATTTTTATCTTGCCAGCCTTTAGACTGATACCCACATAAATGCCTTTTCAGCCACATCAAATGAGTTTTCAGCTGTTTTTCTGGGCTGTAGAGATTTACATACCATGTAACAGTGATGGCACTGCAGAACTAGGACAACAGACAGGCAGAAGGGCAGTGCCATTCATTCTTTAACACGCTATAGGTATGTTTAAGGAAGGCAGAGGGGCTCCCTTTCTGAACATCCCAGAAAAACAGCATGCTCTTCCAAACTGATCATGGGGCTCTCAACAAGCTTCATATTTTGCCCAACCAAAACACAAGCCACGCTGACCACATCACTGAAACGTGGCTGGAAAATGGGAAACATTCCCCTTCACAAATGTACTCCCAGGAAATAAATAATCACTCGTTAAACACAGAAACACAAACAATGGCACTGCCCTGTTCAGAGCTGGTTTGACTTGTCTCAATTTAGAGTTTCTTTCTAAATGAAGTGTATCAGCTGAACTCTCAGTAACTACCCGTGGCTCCCTGCACATTTTTGGTACCCAGAGCTGCCTGGTAACTCAAGAGCCTGAAGCTCTCTGATGTACTCAGTTCTTTGAAGAAAAGAAGCTGTTTAGAGGGAAGTGCAAAGGAAAATTTGAAAAAAAAAAAAAGTGCAGCTTCCCAATCCTAGAATAGACACTGTAAAATCAATGGAGTCAACCACAACAGCAGTAAAGTATCACTTCAGTCCTCCTGAAGAGTTCTGCTATTTCAACTTAAAACACTAACAAGATCAGCCCTTTCTTCCGAAAGTCCAACTTTATCTTGAATTTTGAAGGGGAAAACCCCAACCAACCAACCACTGATACCACCAACGCATCCCACCCCAGCATGGGAAATAAATACTAAGGAAAGTTTAGCCCTGTGATTAATCTTTGTTTCACTTGCCCAGTACAAGCAAGGGAGATATAAAGTCATCTTTGCTGAACTTTGGCCCCTCAGATACACTAAGACACATCAGAAATGACTGAACACTCCTCATTTCCCATGGACCACTTCCCACTGACCCAGCACACCGGCTGCCTTTGCTAAAGCTTCAGACCTAAGCTTTGCATTAAGTTTCAAGGCAAAACAAGTTCTTGCCCCAACAGGCCCAGCTCATCTGGAGACAACTCCTCTCTATTTCTTTGTGCTGGCTTCCTCGGGAGTATTCGGGATCCAGAGAAGCAAAAAGCACGAAGCACAGTCATTTTCAAAGCACTTAATGCGTTCCAGGGAGCGAGGCGGCCGATCCCGCCAGGCTCCAGCAGGGACCCGACCATCCTGTGCCCTCCTGCGGAGCTGCCCCTGTGCAAACACCCAAACACCTCCTCCTGCTCTGCTCCCCGGGCACGGAGGGCAAGGATGCTCAGGAATGAGGATTACAGGATTATGGGGCGGGAAGGGAGGAAAAAGAGGGGGCAATGAATGGGAAGGGGAAGGGAAGGGGAAGGAAAGGGAAGGGGAAAAGGAGGCAGAAAGGAGGGGAAAAGGAGGGGAAAAGGGAGGGGAAAAGGAAGGAAAAATGGAGGGAAGGAGGGGAAAAAAGGATGGAAAAAAGGAGGGAAAAAAGGAGGGAGGGATGGAGGGAAAAAAGGAGAGAAGGATGGAAAAGGTGTGGAAAAAAGGGGGGAAGGAGGAAAAAAGGGAAAA
>VZRQ01010299.1:297550-310193 GCA_013397975.1 Machaerirhynchus nigripectus
GGGGGGAAATAGAAGGGGAAGGGAGGAAATAGAAGGGGAAGGGGGAACAGGGTCTCTCCTAGTTTGCATTTTGTTGCCGTGCTTCACCTGTTGTAAAGCTGGATGATAAATATAATCTCAACACACAGGAGAACAGTTCCACCACTGATTTCAATCACATCCCAGTCTCTGCAGCCTCCCCAGTTCTTCTCAGGAGGGGCAAAAGAGACTTTGAGAGCTCAAGATGAGGTAAAAGATCTCCTCTGAGACACAGGAGAAAATTAGGCATTGATTAGTATTGAAATCCTGTGGCCTTTCCAGAACTCTTTTTTTTTTTGTACATAATGTTTAAAAAATTGTATTTTACCTGCAAACATTGTTCAGAGATATAGGGATGCTAGACACTTACCACTATTTGTGTAAGAAATCCAGGTGCAAACTACTCAACCCTAGATTACATTTAGAGTCAGTGAAAAAACCCTGACACACTGCTGGGGAAACTAATTTTATCCTCAGGCAAGAATTAAAGACAGGTCAGCTTCATCACCCTGGGGAGCTGCTTGTTTGTCAGCATCAGCTGCTGAGGAAGCCCAGAGACAACAGCCACCCAATATTTAAACTGGATGTTGGGGCAGATGTATCCTACCAGAGGAGGTGGTTTTCTAACCCCATTAATCTGGTCCAGTGACTGGAATGTTTTGGGAAGAATTTCAGGACTCAATACAACATAAAAGGTCACTCAAGGTCCTGGTACAGACTTGGCTAAAGCAATTAAAAACCCACACAAAACCAACCCAACAGTCCTAACTTTAAATATTCCATTAGGTCACATCCATTCCTAACCTCCATTTCAGGGGTTTTTTGTTGTTGATTTGGTTTTATAAAAGTTAAGTATAAGAAGCTTCACACCTAGGGTATGAACAGCTGAATCAGGTGGATTCAGTGGCCTTAGAGATAAAGAAAAACCAGGCTTTGCAGAAGAACCTGTCTGCATGAAGTTCCTTCCAGCACAGCTGCTATGCTTTCAAATGTGATTATCAAGGGGGACACAGCTCCTTCTTTGCCTACAAACCCTGCCTTTTGTCCTAACTGGGAAAGCCAAGTGCTCTCTTCTCCAAAACAATGATGTGCTCTGTTGTCTGTCTGCATTTAACAAGACACGTTAATCAAATATCACCAAAGTTTTCTAGAAAGAACCAAAAATTGCCATAATTTGTGTGTCTTGTTTACTTTATATCCCAAATTTACTTTCATACTAAAAACATTGATTAGTTTTGCTCCCATCTGACTACAGGGATAGGAATGAAAGTGCTGCTTGTGGTGCTATTCTGTTTTCTCAGCAGTCAGAATAGAACACTGCTGTCCTTCAGACACGTTTCCTTCAGCTGCTGTCAGATATTCTACGGGACCTATTTCTACATGGGCTTCTTCGGGCATCCTGGTGAGTCTGAGCAAACCAAGAAAGGCACAGAATATTCAGTGTAGACTCTAAAATATCTAAAATTAAACCCTTCCCACGGGTGCCAGGTGACATTCACCCTCATAGGGATGAGGCAGCAGTTTAACCAGGTGAGGCAGAAGCACTGCACTGACAGCAGCAAGAGAGGCCTTTGAGGAAGGATTACTTCATTCCCCTCCTCCGTATTTGTTCCCAATTGGAATGATGATGTAAAAGCCACACCATTCATAAAAGACAACAGCCAAATGAAGTGCCAATAGACAGCACAGGAAAAACAGGGAGGCACAGGGACATCTCCCTGGTTTTCCACAGCTTTGCCTCCTGATGAAGAACATCTAGAGTACAGCAATATATGGAAAAAAAACACAATCAAAATAAGCCAGTCAAAATAAGGCAATCAAAAATAGCCCCACTAATTTAACAGAAGGTTAAAAAAACCCCACAGAGCAGCTCATATTAGAGAAGAAGCATTTTAGGGCACCTCAGAAATACAGAGAGATGGTTTTTAAAGCCCACAAGGGCCCCGGAGGTTTCTTTTCCCCTCTCCCCCACACCTAATCTCTCTCAGTTGCACATGCTGTAAACAGATGAGGCCCAGAATACAACAAAACAATTGTGTGAAAGAACACATTTGTTCTTTTGCTTTATTAAAACTAAAAGGTAGAGGGGGAGGGCTGGAAGCAGACTCCGAGATGGGAAAGCAAAGGAGAATGTGGTCCCAGCAAACCCTCCTGAACACATATCTGCTGCAATGCAAACCAGATCCTTGTTCCCACAGCAGAGACGCCCAGGCTGGACCTTCGGCCCCGCTGCACCCGGGATGGCAACAGGAATATTCCCATTTGTGCACAGCTGGAGAAGCACCTCAGGAGCAGTGATCCACCACAGGTGTGGAACTCACAGCAGCACCCACAAACCTGCCAAACCTCCCCAGGATAAATGATCTCAGCAGCAGCTAACCCAAAATGCCAGACATCAAAGCCTGGGCACTGACAAACAGTTGGTGAAAGAACTCCAAGAGCTCAGAGATGTGGGTTTGTAACAGTCCTGACAGAAAGCAAAACCACAGCTCCAGCAACAAAATGAACTCTTTGATCGTAGGAAAAAGATACCCAGGGAACAGCACAGACCACTGAAACAAAAATGATTAAAAGAAAAACTGACCACCTGAACCACAGAGTTGATGGCAAAAGCACAAATAGGAAGAAATGGAGGAAAAGGTCACCCTGTCTGTGACCTGAATATTTAAACAGAAAAGCAATCAGTAACAACATATGGCACTCAAATTCATAAAACCTATTAAATCACCTCTCTGGAGTCTTAATTACTGACAGGAGTGATTCTTTATTAATTGATAGGGCACCCTAACTCAAAGACAGCAGTGAAAAATTTTGATACACAAGGTTTTTCCCAAAGCTTAAGTAAATCTATCTAATACCCATCCACTCCCACATATCCACAAAGGTCAGAAAACAGCAAAACAGTTCTTTGGCCACTGCAGCAGCAACTTAAAAACAAACCAATAAAAGCAGATAAGCAAGAGATTCTCTTCCTGATAAACACACTCTAAAGTATCTTCATTCATAAATTGCTTTCATTTTAAAGAGAACCCTGAAGATGCATCTTGGGTATGCAATGTGAGGCTAAAATTCCACTCAATTTCGGTACTATTAAATGCAACTGAGGGATTTGATGAGGCTCTGGAAATATATCATATACAGCACTGAAGGGATCCAGCAGTGAAAGAGGAGGATTCAACCTCCTGGTACTTCTCAGAGATGAGCCATTCATTCATCCCCAGCACCAGCAGTGCCCCAAACTATGTGTGCCCACAGCAGAGTCCTGTTGTTCACATCTACACTTAATGTATGTGCCCTGCAATTACTTACTTTATATTTATATGAATACAAACAAAACGTGGGATTCAGTGTAGGCACAAACACCATTTATAGAAATTGAGGTTACGTTTAGAAACCCTGATCTGCAATTACCCCATTCTCATGTCCTACACTGAGACCACATTCACACGTACAGAGCACAAACCTGTGCCCAAGCTCATCCAGAATTAAATCAAATTGCTACATTACAAAATTCCAGGTTACAGGTTTTGTATTTTTTGAATTTAAGGCTAAGCTAAAATGAAAACCAGAGGCAGGTGAGTATTCCCCA
The DNA here is from genome assembly GCA_013397975.1 of Machaerirhynchus nigripectus. Classification (NCBI taxonomy): domain Eukaryota; kingdom Metazoa; phylum Chordata; class Aves; order Passeriformes; family Dicruridae; genus Machaerirhynchus; species Machaerirhynchus nigripectus. Next base: position 301,158 of record VZRQ01010299.1, read on the forward strand.
CACAGAGCTGTATTTACTGCTCAGATGCTGGGTATATACTTAGGGAACACCCTTCCTACCTTTTAAAATGGTAGAAATAAAACAGCATATGTGGGGAAGATGTTCAGAACGCCTCCCAGGGGAAAATAAAAACACAAACACAAATACTATTTCATTGATTCACCTGAGAATTGGAACTTATTTCATTTCCAGACGCCCACATTGAAGCCATGAATCACCACATCTCCTGGCTGGAAGCCAGTGCTGCAGCTCCTGTTTCCATGACAATCCCGATGCCTCCCTGCTCCAGAGCCTTAGGTATCAAGGTATTCATTCAAAAATAAACAAGGGGGAATGTGAGCCAAGTGATGATTCAAGAAAATGCTTTAAAATGCTCATACAAGATTCAAAACTTGCTGAAAACACAGTTAGGAAACAGCCAATCCATCACAGGAGCTATTTCTGCAACAGGACATGGCTGAACTTCTCGAGTACCTCTCTCTGGATCAAAAATTTCCCTGTGAAGGCTTCCCCTCTTCTCATGGCAGCTAATGCAGAGCAAAGGTCATTTTAAATCATTTTTATTATTATTTTTGCTTGGATATCTGTTTGCTTCTCTCTGAAAGGATACATTGTTACCCACATGCATCCTGACCCAGCTACTAATCTTCAGTTTAAACTGTTCCCAATTTGAAATCCTTGGTATTACAGGAAGAAACAAGAGCAACTCCTACTCACTCCGCTGAAAGGTTTAATAAAACAACATGCCTATTCTGGTCTTCTGACTGTTTCTTCCTGGATTTTACATGAACAAAACAAGCTTAATGCACAGCTGAAATACACAGTGATGGTATGGCCCTCTGCAGAAAGATCAGGGTGATGTTTCAAGCCTCAGGCGTGATATATCAAACCATTCCCGTGAGGAAACACAAAATTCTGTCTTTTCAGAAAGAATCTCACCTGCTGTCAAAGAGCTCGTCAGTTCAGTGAGAGGTTTCTGCAAAGTGCAGCAATGTTAAATCAAACACAGGGTTACTCCAGATGAATCTCCTTCAAAAGAAAACTTTCACTTCTTCCAGCTGGTAGGGACATGAGGAAGTCAGCAGCACTCTCGAAAGGAGATGCATCTTGGAGGATTCACATTCTTTATGAAGTTATGCTGATCATGCACTAATGCAGAGATGCTCCCTTTAATCACAAGTCTTCACTCCCGTCCAGGCAGCCTGGGCAAATTTTCCCAAACAACGGCAGAAGCAGCATCTCAAAAACCACAGTGGCAGAAGGAAAACCATATCTGCTGGGAGTACAGCATGGTGACAGGCACACAGCCCACACACAAGCCTGGGGAAACAGTCAATGGGAACAATGAAAATGAAATAAGGCTGACAATTCCCATTATAGTCCCTATCTCCACGCTGCATGGGAGCACCGCAGCCTTTTAAATGCACTTATCCCAGTCAGGCAGCTCTGTGTTACCATCCCTGCTGTACAGGAACAGCCAGGGAAGTGCAGTTTGTCTGGGTAACAGAGAGAACTTGGGTAAGTGCATAAAGCAGGTTGAAAATTAAGTTCTCTCATCTGGAGTGCAGGGGCCACTCTCCCAGTCCGAGTCTCTCTATGGCAGCACAGAGTGTGGTAATTAAAAATATTTGAGTGTCCTCCAAGCTGTTTTTAACACCCCACTGAGCAAAAGGATCCAAGTTACCTGGCAGCGTGTCACCTGACGGGCAAGCACTGCACTCGATGCCCTCCCCAGGAACTCGGGAGCCTGGGAACGGCAGGAACAGGAGCACCTCGCTAGGGAAGGCTCCGCTTGGCTGGGCCAGATTCACTTTGCCTCAAGCCCTTGAAATTAATTTCCATTATGGCAATAAACACCACTTAGCTGACGTAAGTTGTTTATTTGCAATGTAATTGTCTTCGGAGAGTTGCAGTGTCATTCCTCCTCATTATAAAGGGCCCTGCAGTTGTCTCTGTACAAATCAGTATCACCCATGGTTTCACACCAATCCCCATGGATTCCCCCCCTCTAATTATTAATAGAAGTTAATATCTTCACCTCAAACGATCTGCTCTTCTCCCTGGGAAAGGCACTTCTGTTGCAAGTCCCTTTTTGCACTGTGGCCTTGGTTTTGCAGCAGAAACACATCTGGCCCTCATTAGAAGCACAATAAGGTACTGCTGAATGTGTTCTGACTAAAAAATGCATAAAATTCACACTAAATAACGAAATTGCCCTTTCAAAAGGAGGGTCGGTCATTCAGTCACTCTGAAAACCTGCCCAAAACCATAAAAAAGCTTCCTGTAGCATTCTGGAGTGCAGAATTTCACCTGAACACCCCCAAACCACCGCTCTGCAGGAAAGCCCTGCTTGTAAGAAACCAACAATTAGCACTGGTGTCATTCGTTTCTTCTTTTAAGCTTTTTTTTCTAAAGCTTCAGAGCCTGAAAACTGCTTTGGCCAAAAACTCTCTCCTATCAAAAATAAAGAGTTGATAACTTCAGAGACAGGCCTTACGGCCTGGTAACTGAGAGCACCAGATCCACATGAGTACACGTGCTACCAGAAAATCCTAATACTCCCAACAATTTCAGTATATCTGCTAGATTTAAAGGTTAATGCTTTATATAATTCAATATATGCTCTTTTAGAATTTCAGCAATAGATTCTCACAGCTAAAATTGCATGGGGGGGGGGAAGGGCAAAGCAGTTATCATCATAATCTTTTAACTCCATGTCTTATGACTAGCAAGAACTAGTAATACATTAGTTGGCTGGTCCAGCCTTTTGGGGTTTGCAGGGCTGGGGTGGAATTTTGCATATTTGATCTTTGTATCTTTTTTCTTTTCTTTTCTTTTAATGATATGCTCTAAGCATTAAGGAAGAAAGGTAAGTTTTGTCTCCTGTATCTTCATATTTGATGGCACTTGGAAATATTTAATAACTGTAGAATCCTCTATTTAATTGCCAAAAGGGACGTCAAATCTTGAGGGCATCACACCTCTAAGCCCACTTTAACCACACAAATATGCCTGATTAGTGAACACAAGGTTTAAGAAAAATACAGAAACCACATCCACTTGAGTGTCCCAACCTGCAGACACTGAAAAACATATGGAATAAAGATAAAAAGCATTCTAACTGGTAACAAAATATTCATTAGAGTTTACAAAGCCCAGTGGAGCACTGAAAAGAGCAGGGAGAGTTAAGAGTTTCTGGAGAGCAACATACAAACACTTTCTCTTTAGCAGGGAATTTGAAACGTGTTCAGACAAATGGGTTTTGCCGTGTCTCATCCTGCCTGGCTTTTTAAGGCATTCCAGGTGTGCTGCTATACCTGTATATTAAGGAATTGCCAGGAAAAAAGGAAATTTTTTTGCATTTGTGAGCAATGCTGACAGTACACTGCTCAAAAATGGGTTTTCTGTAGTTTGCCCCTCATAATATTATAGGTCAAGGATGGCAAGGAGCCAAAAATAGCTGTTCCCTTTCCACAGAAAACAAATGTGCTGAGCTGTCCACCCACATTTCAGGCAGCTGGGGAAGACTTAAGAGTATGGAAATACAGGCTAGAGAGGGTAATCCCGCAACAGGCAAACACGAGTACTACAGCAGATCCAGGCACAAGAAGAGCTAAGGCTGAAGGTTTCTCTCGGTCAGAAGAGTTCTAAGTTGGCTATTAGAATGAACAAAATTCAGCACAACTTCTTCAGTGCAGTCCCTTCACTCCAATCAGGAAAAAACACAACCCAAATCCAACAAACTCAGGCAAACACCCAAATCCTGAAGTGCTGTATGAAGGGTCAGAACCTGAACTTCCGAACAGCCAGATTAAAAGAAAAAAACCAAAACCCACGACCAAAAAAACTAAACCAAAACAAAACAAAACAAAAACCACACCAAACCAACAGCCTTTTATTTTGGGGATTTTTTTTGCATAGTTACTCAGAACTGAGAAAGTTCTGTGCAAATGGCTGTAAGACGGAAATGAACATTTTGGTTCAATTTATTACCAACACTAAAATGACACCAGCAGGATTCTTGCTAGAAAATTAGAGCAACTTCACAGAGAGCAATTCTGCAAGTGAGGCATCCCTATTCAGTATTTCAAGCTCTAGACTCATGTTTTGTTTGACACAGGAAAGACTTTCCCTGAGCAGCTTTATTTCCCAATGACTTCAAATTATTACAGTTTCTCTCCTCTATGCTTTTGCTTTTCCATGTCCAGACTGGAGAAAGCTCCCTTATTACCTCACAGCATTGTTAGCAGCTCAGTAATTACAAACTCCTGACTTCACCAAGTAAAATATGCTGTAAGTAACTGTGTGAACTTCCTGTAGCACTTAAACTCTCTCAATACGAGGTTTTACGCCTCTTCTGGCAGTCAGAGCTGTCCTCCACCAAGAGAGCAGCACAAATTCAGCACATCCCACACACATAGGGGCTGAGGAGTCAAAGGCTGTAATAGAAGTGGGTGCTGCAAAAATATTTCATTTTTAAATCCCTATCTGCAATTTGGTTTGGTTTAAATTATTTCCAAAGCCAAAATCCCAACTCTTCAGAAATAATATTGCTTTTCAGTTATCTGGGAAGAAAGCCAGCCTTAGCAGGAATGGTATAATGATGTCAAGAGAAGGGACAACTTTGTCAGAGGCAAGAAAATTTACCTTCAGTTTACCATCATCTCTAACAAGGTGCTTCTTGCTCAAATCAGAGATTCAGCACTATGCTGGTTTATGGAGCAGAAAATAATTTTTTAGAAGTGTCTAGGGCTGAAATACACTTCTTACAAGGGGAGCTGAGAAAGGAAATGGTCAGCCAGGAATAATCTGAGGTGTTACTACTAATCATTTGCACAGCAGCACTGTTTGAAATACATTATTTAATGGGACTTGCCTTCAAACAATGACAAAAATTATTTCCAAGACCACCAACGCTGATGAAGGCAAGATGATGGGTCTCCTTCCTGGGCTCAGGCAGGACCAAGGCTTCTTCACTACAGTGAAGCCTTATCCTTCAGGGCACATCTCAAACCACGGAATCTTGCAGAATAAGGCTATTCCACGAGCAGAATTAGGCTGCAAAGGACCCAGGAGTATTCCCCTCCCCACCTTTATTGCTAGGCCTGTCCTGAAATGGAAATCAACAGTCCTTCATAGACTTGCTCCATCTCTCCCCAGAGGGTTTGATAATCAAGCAGAGCAGGTAAGGTCCCACAAAGCCTCTCACTTTATCAAAGCAAATTTCTTTCCCAAAGGATGGCAAGGACACATTCCCTGCCCAGGAGGGACAGAGGACTCATTTTAACAAGCTCACAGCACATAGAGGAGGCACAAATTTAATTTCCCAGTATTTACAACTATACTCGGTTTTAGAGATTACATAAAAATTGGTTTCTCACTGCATTTAATTCTTCTCCCACCCTGTTCCAATCACCATCTATTTCAACCCTCACAAAGGGTATTTTTCTGCCTGCAACTGGGAGCATCAGAAATACCAAAACACAAAGCAAAAGAAAAGCCCTTACCCAGCTCTGACAAGAGCCAAGCCACGTTGTTTAACCCCCTTAAATAATAAAGTCAAAATATGAAAAGAGACAATACAGATTAAAGCTTTTAAAGTGCCAACAGCATCTCCAAAAGGACCTTTTAGGGTACACAAAGATACTTTATTCCCTACAGTCTGTGTCTGCAGTGAACAAGGCATTTTGGTGCCTCCTGTAGCTTGTTCCCTTCTCCCCCAGCACTTCAGTTTTCAAGAGGGAAGCATCATCCATAGCATCAGTGATTTCCCCTACAGGACTTTTTTTATCCTTTAGTCTGGCCAAAACACTCTTCACATAAGATCCTTTATCCATCTCTAACTTTTCTTGCTAAAAATCTTTCAGAAGTGTTCTTGTCTTTCCACTAAAATAAAAATTAAGTCTCTTTTCACTCCTTTATCCCTTTCTCTAACAGCCTTCTAAACATCCTCCACTGATTTTCCCTTCAGCTTTCCCTTGCCTCCCTCTGCCTCTCCTCTCACGCCCAAATTTCCTCCCCTCCAGGCTTTTGAAAACCCTGTAATGCTAAAAACTTCACAGCTGTGCACTTTGCACTGTCTGGCACTATTTACTGACAGTAAATAATCTGGTTACTAACTTCTGGAACCATTTCCATTACATGCCATCCACAATGCTAAAGTTCCGGGTGAAGTTTCTGCAGAGAAGATTCCGTGCTCTGGAACTTTCTCCGTAGCACAAACACTGCCACTGGGGCAGCAATTATAATGCCCACTCGATGTTTCACCAGGAACTTGAGATGCCAAGTACTCTCCCCAAGAGCTCTAGTAACCCCTCTCTGTCTCAGGATAATAGGAGTCATACCATAATAGATGCGGGGGAAAAGAGCCCACCACCCAACCAAAGTTTGTGACTTTAAAAAGTAGGGGCCATGAACCAGCCAAGTGCAGAATCCGGCCCATCACATTTATCAAGTTCAAAGTATCACCTAAAGATGGCACAGGAAGATATTCTGCAGTCATTCCAATAAAACCTTCCCTTCCCAATGAAATCCTGATTTATGACCCAGACTGCTAATCCAGCCAAGCTTTGAAGTGTGTGAGAGGTGCCTTTTATTATCGAAGACGAAAAGAAAAAAGCAGAGTTAAAACATTCACTATTTATCCTCTAAAGTAGGGTTACCGCCCTTTACTTGCATCCTAGCGGGATAAAATGGAAAAGGCACCTCCTTACAGGGCAGGGGACTGAAATCGTTCACCGCCTTTTCTTGGCAATGTCCAGAGGCAGGAATGTCATTGAGGACTCCACTTAAACACTCAGGAGAGCAAATTCCACCTTTACGACCTACACAAAGGAGCTGATTCAAGATGGGGGGAAAAAAACCATGAATCCTCTGAAAACGACACAGTCTTAATTTACTGCTCCCCAAAGTTCCAGTATGTCACTCTTCCTGCCCCAGATATAATCGCCAAAATCTGATTTCAATAATTTGTAAATACATGTGGAAGCCCTTCCCCATCTGTGGTTTAATTAGTGACTCATTTCACAGCACTGCTGAAGGATTTGTGCTCTTCCCTTCTTCCTCCTGCTAAATTCATCACTCCATTCTGCTGTGCCATTAAGCTTTTCCACGCCAGCACTGGCTCATCTGTTGCCATAGCAGCCACGAGAAACAGAATGCAACGTTAACAAAAGATTATTCCCCCCACCCCCCGTAATTTATTTATATGCAAGTAACCCACTGAGAGCTGACAATAGCAATGACTTCGCATTCACACTACACCAAAAGGGATTTTTTTCACCTTTTTTTCCACACATGTGCTACCAAAAATAATTAAAATTCCTCTGAAGAGGGAAAAAAAAATCCTGAACTGCTTAGGATTAAGGAAATGCAGTAGCAGATCTGTATAGGATGCTGATTTGGAATTAGAGCTTGGAAGCAAGAGGCTTAACACATACACTGCTTGAATATCCCTCTCCAGAAAGCTTTTCACTATTTTCAACAGCACCATTATAACCAGTGAGAGGCTAAACTGTGGAAAAAACCTAATTCCAAGTATTTATAATTAACTAAAAACCTATGGGAAAGGAAAGCAAGCTAACTAGAGAAAGACATAAAGCCATTTGAAAGGTACCTGTTCCTGATGTGCTGGTTGCCTGCACAAGCTGAATTCAGCTGTTCAGTTATTCATTCCTGTAAGAACTGCTTGGGTGAAAGGAGTTGTTTACAGATAGTGAGAAACAAACAGTTAAAGTGAATTATATGCTGGCTCAGGTGCCTCTGGTCTCTCAGAAAACAGCCAGACTGGATGGCAGGATCCACCGTCTGGAGCAAAGCTCTTCATCTGGCCATGTCCATGGCAAAATCCTGAGCCAAATACAGAACCCGGAACAGAGTTCTGGTCAAAACATTCCAGGTAACCTCCAATTCATTGCCTCGCAGGTCTAGAAGATCTGGTATCTCACACACATCTCTAAAACATCTGCAGCCTATGCCAAAGCTTGGAATTTAATGCCAAAATGAGAAATCCCAGTATTTTCAAGGCATAATGGCCACCTCAGCAGAAAGATCTTATGCTGCCTTTCATTTAAGTGGGTTTAGAACTTGATATATTAAGCAAATTGCAAATTAATCAACACTGTAAGAGTGGAACATTAAGAGAAATCAGAGCAGAACATTAAACAATGCTTTAGGTAAATGTATTCACAGTGTGTGGTTTGTGGTTCTTAATGGATTACTATAAACATATACACACAGTTCTACACTACTGTGATGCAGTTTTTCCAAAAACAACAAGGACTAGATCCACAACTGGTTTTAGCTCCACTAAAAATCCATAAAGATGCATCAGTTTAAGCCTACTGGCCCGTGAAACTCACTGGTTTGGTCTTTTTAGAGTGGGAGTAGGAACGGCCCTTCAGACACCTTTAGTTTGCATTAAATAACAACCCATACGTGCCTCACCAGGAGGACAGGTGCCTCCAGGGCAGTGCTGGGAGGCACCAGCTCACAAGGGTATCACTGCAAAGCATCTGTTTCCTTCGGGTGTCCTGCTCTGCAGATATCCAATGTAAATCAAGGAAAATGAGACAGCACCATGCTCAGCTAAATTCCATCTCATCCCCCATCCCTACTCTCCCATCAAAGACCTTACAATTAAATGCAAGAGGGAAGTCAGCAGTATTAGCTACCAACCTCTGTATCCCAACCTCCACCTCAAATATCTTACTATCCTATTATTCTATTTTTCCAGCCATCACATACAAGGTGGTCAGTTACAGGAATCTGATTCCAAGGAGGGCTGTGATGGTTTGAACCTGAGTTGATGGACAGTTGTTTACGCCAATAACACTTCTCAAAGTCTACATATCTAAACCCTGTGGAAGCCCGGGAAACTCTCTCTTCCTTCCGGCCCTTGGACAGGTAATGGGTTCTGGCCGCTCGGCCCGGCGGGGGCCGGGCTGGGCTGGGCCTGACCGCTCAGCCCCGGTGGGGGCCGGGCTGGGCCGGGCTGGGCCTGACCGCTCAGCCCTGGAGGGGGCCGGGCTGGGCCTG
>VZRQ01010299.1:310289-373221 GCA_013397975.1 Machaerirhynchus nigripectus
CCTGGCTGGGCCTGACCGCTCAGCCCCGGTGGGGGCCGGGCTGGGCCTGGCTGGGCCTGACCCCTCAGCCCCAGCGGGGGCCGGGCTGGGCCTGACCGCTCGGCCCCGGCGGGGGCCGGGCCACGGGGCCCACGGCTCCGTGGGGGCAGGGAGGGCTCCCCTTCTCCGGAGCGGCCGAAATGAACTTTTACAGCAGACCAGCTCGGCCACGCTGCCCGGCAGAGATCATGGGACCAACAGAGAGATAAAATTCCAGCTGCAAACTCCGGATAAGGTTAACCCCTTACGAACTGTAAGTTCAGAAGAGATGAGACCTGCAAACATCAATCCTCTCCCAGGTCAGGTGAAAGGGAAAGCCAAAGGCACGTGAATAGACACCATGATAGTGACACCAAAGTCAGTGAAGGAGAAAGAGCTGAGGCCCAGAGAGAGGAGATAGAGGAGATGCTTTTAACCTAAAAGCTGAAATTCTTTTGTAAAGCTATGGTGATGGACTATGATACATCAGAGAACCCCTTGTAATGTCATGATAAGCATGGGGGGGTAGAGCCAAACTGTAGCCACAAGCAAAGATGCCTGTGCTGAACAGAGAAACAGTGGTGAAGTGAAGTAGCTGTGACCCACGGAGAAGCATGAACAGAGAGATAGTGATGAAGCAAAGCCCCTTGCTCCCAGGGAGGAAGACCTCTGTTCCTCAGATGAAGATGATCCCAGAGGCAGATGATAAGAACCTTTGCTCTTGAACAGCTCATCCTTAAAATAATACCCCATTAGCTAAGACTGAACCCTCAAAAACAACTGTGGGGAAAGCTGTGAGCCGAGGGAAGGGACTTTCACATGCCAGCAGAAAACCACCCCAGGCAGCTGTTGTGCTGTGACGAGGAAGCCACGAGAAGACTCTTTCCTGTGGAGAAGCCCCATAGCATGGACAAAAGAGACTCCTCTCCCTAAGTGAACTGATGAAAAGCTATTATAGAGGTAGCAAACTGACTGAAATAATCCCAAGTTTGTGTCTTTATGTTGTAACTGGGAAGAGGGAGGAGGATGGGGGGAAGTGTTCTGAAGGTATATTTTGACTCTTATTAATCTTTTTTCTTCTAGTTCTGTTAATAAATTTCTTTATATTCTTTAAGTTTGGAGCCTGTTTTGCATTCCTCATAAGTCTTATCTCACAGAAGGAGAAAGATGCAAACCAACCCACTACACTAAACTGGTGTTTCTGCCCGGTTTGCGAATTCAACCCACTACAGGGCAATGGCTGGGAGCCTCACTACAGAGAACCTTTGTATGAGAGATGGGAATATTCCACTTCCTGCTCCACACTAAAATCATAACTGCAAAGTTTTATGTATTTTGTGTACATACTATGCAAAAGAACAAGATAAGATGCAACTGAACAGCCAGAATATAAAATACTAGGAAATAAACAATTTAAAAATAAGTATGACAAAAAGACTTTGGAAGAAAGATTAGTTATATGCGACTTCTGCAGCTTAACCACCACAGATTGTTGTTGTTAAATCATCTTACAACTGGAAGCTGCAGCAGCCTGTTAAGCGGCATTCAAACAATTTAAAGCAGTTTTACAACTAAGTAGTTCTTCCTTGAGCTTCTTTGTAGAGAGAATATGCGTACCTTCTATATATATGAGTATATATAGAGTATTATATATTTATATGAGTATATATAGAGTATTATATATGTATATGAGTATATATAAGTATAGAGTATATAGAGAAAGAGTGGTATTTAAGCCAAAGAACAAGGAGCTGAGAAATAGAACATCAACTCTTTTATGCTGGGGAGCAATTCTCTAGAAACCTTTCTTTGGCAAAATCTCACTGAGCCAGGTCTAGGTAACTTGAGTGCTTGACTTCAGTTAAACATCAGTGTTTTCGATAAAAAATAATGCCAAGATGAAATAACACCTGGACAGCCCTTGACAGACAATGCCTCAAAACAAGGATGATGCTGCAAAGTTGAATACATTTTAAATACCAGTCTGGGAATGAAGAGAACACTCATTTGCCAGCCCAGAAATTCAATTTTTAAGCAGGAAAATTCCTATACTTTGCTTATAGTTCCCTTTGGAACATTCTGCAGTTATTAGTCTCCCCATTATTTGATTCTAAGTATCAAATATACAATGTATGAATTAAAAATACTCCCCAAAGAAAATGGGTTTTAGTATTGCATATCTTTTGACTAACCAATTTCCTAAACAGCTCAATTAGAGAGAGCCTTTGAAACACCAGATGAATTTGGGATGATTAGTTTGCCAATAATCAATGCTTTCATGTCTGCTGGAGCTTTTAAAACCCGAAGTGTGCTGTGCAGAATCATAAAAGATGAGCTGCTGGAGGTTTATGTTTGAAGTAATGCAGAGCAACGTTTGATTCCGAGGCCTCCAGGCCCCATTTTCCAAGACGCACTTGGTTTTAGGAGCAGCTCTGAGTCTGTGCCCTTCCAAGCATTTCCGACTCCATCGACTGGGGGAACGGATCCCACTCACACAGAAAGGGAGGGAAGGGTGCCTGGGAACCCTCATTTACAGCTGGACATCAGGGAGGGAGAAGGAACTTCATGCAATAAACAAAAATGATTGCAAGCCCCAGAATAAACCAGTGTTCGCAGCTGGAATAAGCACCTGATCCAATCCACAATCCCACCTTTGCCCAAAAGTCAGAGTTTATTTTGATGTCACCAACAGCAGCTGGAGGAAAGCCAGGAAAGAAAGGAAATTTAGAGACTTTCTTTTTCCAAGTAATAAATCAAAATTATTTTCAGTGAGTTCTGCGAGCCCAGTGCTTCTTTGTGGACTTTGAATAAAGTGCTCCTAAAACTTTCAGTGGAAGTAGAAAGTGATGCTAAATTTCATGACAATAATGAGAATTCTTCCTTCAATATATATCCTTGTCCCACTTTTTCTGTAATTGAGGACATCCCTTTGCATGATAAACTGCCACCACTGTTTTGCTCTAACATCCATGGAAAACAAATCACAACTACAACATGCTAAACAGAGACAGGTCTCCAAAGTTATTAATTAAAAAAAGTTCATCTTTCTGAAGTATTTGCTGCAAGGCATAAATTATTCTACTTTAAAAGAAGAATTTTAATGCCATGATTTATTCAGTGTGACTATAGGGTCACCAAAAAAATTCTGAGTCACCAAAAACACTGAAACAAAGTGGACTATTAAAAGCTCCTTCCAATACACACAAACACACATTTCACTAATTTAATAATCTAATAACCTCAGTAAAACCTAAAGACACTCCAAGATGCAGCACTAAGGAAGAGTGAGTACAATATTCTGGCTCTATTACCCACTTCCATTTGTGCTTGCCAAATGCACGGGGCCCATTCCAAACACCAATACACATAAAGTAGGCTGTTCTCAAAGGAATTGAAAGAGACAAGTATGCTCTTTTGCAATTCAATAACCCGCTTTTTCTCACGCTCAAGTGGTGACCTCCTCTTAAATACACAAGTTGCTGAAGAGAAGGTGCAGCCAAAATCCAGGGTTTGTCAGATAAAATAATCTATATTTAAAGAGGCAACACCAAACAATATAAGCTTCAAATTTTTGTTCACATACAAGGAAAAAGAAGGGGGAAAAATGGAACTAGTGTTGTGGCCTGAACTCAGATTTTCAACATCTCTTGATGAGTAGAAGAAGGTCAGCACAGTGGAGTCACTCAAACCTGGCAGGTTTCTGACCTAAACTCTCCCTTATCACTTGAGCTATGAATGTTCTGAGATGTCTTCCTGCTCAGACTGAACCCAAACCACTTTTTTTCCCGTATATTATCTTGGTGAAGACATTTCTATGTAGCTTGACTACAAAAATGAGGAAGAACGACGAAGTTTGCTATTCAGAAAAAAAAAAATCTGAATCTTAGAAGGTAATAACCAAGCACGGGGAAAATGCCCTTTTACTCCTAAAAGTCCAGAGCCGTGGGGTAGAATTGACCAAATCCAATACTATCCTAGTTTACATCCCATTTCAGCTCAGCATATGCCTCAGGTTAAATCCATGCACCCCCCTGAACCCACGGGGCCGTGCTGATGGTTCAGCGGTGCTGCAGCACTGTCCTAAACCAAGTGCACCTGCAATGCATTCGATGCAACTGCATTCCACGAGCAGTGGGAACGAAGCAAATTGTTGCTGAAATGTTTGGCTTTCTGCACCTCCAGCAGTGTGAAGGCTTGTAAAGGGAGCTGAGCAAAACCCACTCACTTGAAAGCTTTCCCTTTCCCATGAAGTCAGCACAGCTCATCCCCACAGCTGGAAAGCGCTGAGCCTGGAGCACAGGCTGGGCTGGCCAGATTCTCTTCCACTGCGGATACACCAGGCAAAGGATTTTTAAAAATGCATTTTTAAAAACAAGATGGTCAAATTATTTAACTTGGACACCCAACGGTTTATTAGAAAAGAAAAGAAACTGGAGCAAACTATAAAAGTCTTTAACTAAAACCATGCGAGGAAGATACAGACCTAAAGTCCTGTTGGTCTGGAATGCAAAATTTCAATGACAGTGATTATATTTTTTCTGAAATGCTCTGAAAAGCATTGTTCCCCATGCCCTCCATACATTTTAAAGTTTCTAAATGTACAAATTATGTGAAAGAGCTCAATTACAGGATTCAGAACACTCATTAATGAAGGCTGCAACTAACCTGTGACAAAATGCAAGTGAATCATCAACAGCTCTGCAATAGGAAAACAAGCTGGTTTCAGGTGTGGTTCATGTTGGCTCAAACATCCTCACAGCCACAAAATGACTCCTTCAGACAGTGAATTAAAAATATCCTTCTTTGACTCGGGTCCATCACCCTAAGTAATATTCTGCAACACGTCCTCCTGGTACTCACACGGGAGCCATGAAAACGATGACTGAAACCGTCACTACTGTCTGATCCTTCTCTCTCTCTGCTTAAAGCTGACCAGAGCTTACTTAGGAAATGTCAGCTACACATGAAGGCACTATGCTTTCTAAGGCCACAAGTTACCTGGTAGCTCCTTGAAGCTTTTAAGGGAGTAACAAAAAGGGGAAAAACCACCAAAGCACCACATTAACATCAGTCAGAGGCACAGAAAATTAATTAACTTGGTTTTAAAACTACCTTGAGCCAGGGATTTTTTCCCACTGTATCATTTCAGGCCGAGTCATGTTCATTCCACTAAGTTCTGCAAACCTCACATCACGAGCCATATAATGAATGCTTTCTTCTCAAAGCAGAAAAAGACATCTAAAAGCAGTGTGCAAAATTAATGTTGATCACTGTATGGACCATTCTTTTAAGAGTTGGACTTCATGATCTTTGAGGGTCCCTTCCAACTCAGAATATTCTGTGATTCTTTGAAAAGTGGTGCTTTAACAATTCTAACAAGAAACAACCAACGATCGTCAACACCCATGAAAAGTGAAAATATTCATTTAAAAATTATCTCCTAAAAGCAGGTAACTATGAAATCCCCTGGGGGGAGATTAAATAGATAAATTGATAAACAACACTATTTGCAGCATCTTGCTTGACATACCAAAGATTTTGTGCTCCCAGCAAATCTCCATTTACACTGGGAGTGTTTTTTTCTGAGACTTCAGGGACTGGAAGTCCCTCTAAAAGTTTTCCCCCGCTGACCTCTATTCCAGTAATTGGGAGACCTTGGAACCACTACACTGTTGAGTGTTGGTTTTACCAGATGCTGCTGCTTCTTCCTAAATGCTGAACAATTTCAAACACATTTGAAGTCAGCAGGAGCACAACTGCAGGAAAGACACACAGAAATTGAAGTTAATACTGAACTCAAGCTGCTGCTGCTGGCCCACTGTGACAGGAGTGGCTGGGACTTATTCCCTGGACTTCTCAACGTGGTCTGGGGTATTTCTAACCCAGAGAGCTCTGGCAGAATTGGGTTAAGGAGTGACAACATGTGCCAGCCTGCGGGGACAGCAAGAGGCAGTGAGAAGATGATAATCTCTCACTGCAGCTGAAATAACTTGATGGCTCATGGCTTAATATCGTGGGGGAGTATCAAACCACTGGGGAAGGAGTTAAAAACTGTATTAAGTAATAAATTGAAATTTTATTTTCTTTTTAAAAAGAAAAAAACCTGCAACAAACCACAACTACTAATTACCTAATACAGATTCTAAAAATAAGTCTACCCAGCGTTTAAGAAAAAACCAAAAATACCCACAGATGCAGAAGAAATGAGACAGATGGTGACTCTTACAGATGAAAACATTCGTGCTGAACAAACATAAATATGTTTTTGGTCAATAACATTTCAACTGTCAGAAACAGCACAGTTAAAAATTACTCAAAGATTAAACCCTCTCCGCTGTCCCTACAATCCTGTAATTCAGAAATATTGTTGATAACATTCAGATGACAGATCATCTCAACAGGTAAATCATATTTAAAATTAAAGGCCACTCACCTTGATGGGTGTCTGCCCAGCAACTGCAATTCTTTAACATATTTTGTATTTAAAATAGTGAATTTTACACCACAGAGGTGTCATGGCACAGACCAGGCTTGAACTGTGCAGGGCATGTGCAGGATTGCTGCACCCAAAATATACACTCCCATTTCATCACCTATGAAAACCCACTGCTCAGTGCTTCAAAGGACAGCAGCACAAATCCACTCAAAGTTAACCAGAAGAGCTTCAGAGATTTCCGCCAGAAAATTTTAAAAAAGCAGAACCCAAACAGTTGCTTCAATTCTACACTGCAGACCTGCCCCTCAAAAGCTGGCAATATAAAGTAGCAGCCCTCTATTTTTAATTAACATAAAACAAAATTGCTTCAATAAAAGCACTTCAGGAATCTGCATTTGTAACTTGATTAAAAAACAAACCAGCCACAGGCAAGTGATTTATTTGTTCAGAAGCTGATTTTGGAGCGTGTTGTAGAAACACTTAACGTGGGTCTCAGTCTTGCTATAAATGAGGAATGTTAGATGAAAACCAGTTTATCTTTTGGCTAAATGGGAAGTTATTAAGGAACTTTGTCTCATCAGTCATTCACCTTTCCTGCTCCTCTTGCTTCAAAGTAGTATTTGGGACTATTTAAAGCAACGGTGAGTTTGAGGAGATGTCAAACCCTCACACATCAAAGGATGCACAAACGTTACTGCTCTGTCAACATTTCCTCCAAAGGATGGACATCAAGGCTGAGGAAAGGTTTATTAATGCCACTTCTGAGAGATTCACCCCCACTTCCAAAACATGGCCATTTAATCTCCGCTTTCTAGACTAGGAAGAGGAAAAAAAAAAAGCAACCTAAAAAGCTTCTAATAACATGGCTAAATAAATTATTTGAAATTAAAAGAACATGAAATTAATGTGACAACCCTTTTTTTTTAACCTTCAAAAATGTTTATTTTCAGAACCTTAGGAAAATGTTCAAATTCAGCCTTCAGGTTCTGCTGAAGCAAAGCAGCACATTCTGCAGTTTGACAAAGAAATACCTCTAGGGAAGTGAATGAGACATCTCTGCCACGCTTTAGTGAAACACACAGATCTGATAAATCCTGAAAAACTGAACAGCAGTGAACAAAAGACAGGGATAGAGGTTCAGGGCTGCAATACCCAGCTGGGCTACAGCTGTGCCCCTGGCAGGCAGTTGGTGCTCCGGTGACGAACACTATGGAATCGGAACTGAAAATCCAAGGCAACCTGGCTTTGCAAGAAAGTACCAACTGGAACTGGGTCTGGTGAACCTCAAACACATTTCCTCTCTGCTGACACTTTAAACTGGCTTGTCCATTGGTTTGGAGGCGGCTGGAGCCTTGATGGAATCCCCTCCTCATGGACATACATGCGCTACAGAAAGCCAGAGGGGCTTTAGGCACTGGAACACCTGGACCACGTGTTTAAGATCTCCTTGCTGTGGGCAGAACCTCCCAGCTGAGGGTCCGCAGGGTCCCAGTGACATTCACATCACAAAGTCCCTTCAACACCAGCAGCACTGAGATAGTGGCCCTTATGGCCACGGGCAGGTGGCTGTTCCTGTGCTATCCCTCTTTTTGGAATGGCTGAGCTGTGAGCACAACGTCTCTCTGACTTGGTGTGCCATCTTCCACCTCCACTGAATTCCAAGATCCTGGAAAGAAGATGCACAGATAGGAAAAGGAGGAGACTACCAGGCTGATGACACTGCAGTATTCCTTCAGACAGTGAACCCTTTGATACCACAATCAACTGGTTTTACTATGGCACCAGGTTCTTAATCACGTAACATTCAGCATGCAGGGTAACACACAGTCACACTCAAAATACTGACAATTCTCCTGATCACCAACAAAAAGTTTACCATATGGCAAACTTAGGATAGCACCAAGTCCCAGTGGGAGAGGAGGGGAACATGTAAGGCCTGTTGGTTTATGTCTGCATGAAGGCATGCAGTTGTGTTTACATTTTAAGTTTATTTAAATGTATGGCCTCTAAGCAAAACCAGCCCTCATTTAAACACTTTCACAAGGATGTTTCTTCTAGTTAAGAAAGCCTCCAAAAGTTGTCTTCTGTATTTTAAGCATCAGACTAGACACCTACATTGCCTCCTCCTTATTGTGCAGTTCTGACATCCTTAATCTCTTCTGCATGTTATAAACACTGGTTTGAAGAAACAAATTTGTAAATGACAAATCCATACAGATGTTTCTGTTTAGAATCTCTTAATCTTTGCAAAGCCTCAAGTAAGTAGAGAATACTTTTCTCTATTGTGTGAAAGAGCCTCACACCACAAAGAATTTAATAACCTAAGTAAAAACCCCTTTCCTTTACATGCTGCTTACCATTTGCATGAAAAACATTACAATATTACATTTAGCCTCCTGGAATGAGATTCTCTATCCATATAGCTGGGATAGAATGGAAATACAGGAAACTGGTGGAGGCTGGACCTTCGCTTCAAAATTTTCTACCACCTAAGCATTTAAGCAGCAGCTGTAGTAGTCTGTACAGGTTTATTGCTTAGGGCTTTTACCACCATTTCCTTATGACTCAGGGAAAAAAGAAAAGAGAAAAGCAGAGTAGCACAGGCGAGGAATGGGGGAGGAGAAACATTTATTGCTTTCTCTCTACAGGAATGTTCACAAGGTGACTGATTGCTCAGAGGGAAGTGGGACAGATCCTGACACTGTTTTATGGGGATGTAGACCCACACTTCAATCAGAATGTTCCCAGTGAGACTGGAGGAGGCAGAAGTAGAATCAGAGCAGAGGAAACATTTTCAAAGTGTTTGTATACATTCCTAATTTCTCTTTCTGTAAAACTGCAGCCTCTGCTAGGGAAATGACACTAAAATAAGCGAGAGAGATGGAAACAAGCTTAGAAAACACATACAAGGCATCCCCCTGTATATTTCAGGTCCTTTTTTCATGTCTCTTTTATGTAAATCTACACTTGAGCATGTTTCACTTCTGTTCATGTTCTTAAGATTTGCAGTTCTGCAAATAAAAGGGAAAAATTTAAAGTATTTGTTGAAAAAGCAGTAATATAAAAGCAAATATATAATATCTTCATTGCAATGCCTACACAGGCCCAGCTGGAAGACAGCAAACTCAACAGCAACTTCTGTTGTAATCAGGAGTTGTGCCTGGAAAAGCCCAGAGCATTTTCTCCCTTTGAAGCCTTTTCATTTCAACATCTCCCACCAGGGCAAAAAGGATTGACGTACTCTTCCAGAAACTCCATCATCTCACAGCTCCATTTGCCCAAGTTTTAAGATAACAATTTGTCCCGTGTTATTTTTTTCCTCTTCCACTAAAAACCAGATTTTTAACACAAAAATGGCACCTCTTGACATCATTTCTTCATCACTAACACTGTTTCAAGAGTTTGCTATTCCAGGGAAGAACCAGGATGACTTGGAAAGATGATGTTACACCAGGCTGTACTAGAGCATTCTTCCAGTCCAGCAGTTGGCTTCCATTTCCACATCATAGGAAGGTCTGAGACAAGACACTTTGGAGGGTGCAGGTTAAAAGCCAAGAGAGATTTGCAAGTGCTTGATGCTACTGAGACCTTCAGCTCTTGAAGGTATTCTATAGGATATTCTAAAATCTATTTATAGAATAAAAAAAGAAGAAAATAAACAGTCACAAACAGATGGGACAAGCAAAATAAAAGGAAAGTGTAAATTGACTTGGCCGGGGCAATGTTGGAAGATGTCTACAAGTACTTAATAGAGTTAAATGTTTAAAAAAGAGAATGATTTCCCTGTAAGTTCAGACTCCGAGGTGGTAAATAGCACCGTATGCCATGCCATATGTCCGTCAGCAAACAACCTTCACAAATCATCTCTCAAAAACCATTCTCTGAAGCTACACATCGTCCGTATTTCCCCACACAAGCAGGAACAAGCAGCGACACAAAAAAATCCACACACTGCCCATGCATTAACCCTTTCAAACATCAGGCAAATACAGGGCAGGAATTCAGTGCTCGGCAGGTGTCAATCTACTCCACAAAAACCAGTGCCTGATACAAGCAGAGTTAAGCCCACACTCCCTGAACCCACACACTACTTCCACTTGAAACAAAGATTATTTTTTTGCCACTGTCTTAAGCGGAAAGAACAACCCGAGTTCTCTGGAATTACTGATTTGTTGGACTTGCTGAGCTCAAGAGCTGCTGAACCAACTGGAGAAAATCCATGCACCGCTTCCCTGAGTTTTACAAGGCCTGTTGCACAGATTTGAACACCACACAGATTAGTCCAATTTAGAATATGCAGCATTTAGGGAGAGAACAAGTTGCCTATGAAGTTATTTAGGAAAATTAAATGTAACAGTGAGATCTTTCAAATCTCATCCATACACTGTCTAGCCCCTCACTAGCACTTTGTCTAGTGATGTGCTAATAAAACTTCAGGCAAGAATTAGAAGGCTTGGAACTGAATACTTTAACTCACCTATACATGCCCATGAATTCATGTCAAATACCTCCATCTTCATTTCTGAAAGTCCTTACTGGGTAGGTAAACTATTAGTAATGCTAATGTAATTAGTAATGCATTAGTAATGCTAATGAGGAATGAAATTTTTCTTCATTTTAAGCAGATATGAGTGTCACCACACTCCCAGAAGCTGGCTCTGGTGCAGCATGATGGATGCCTTGCAGGGACGGAAGAAAAGACCTTTCTCAGGAGATGCAGGAGCACTACACGTGTATGCACACAATTAGGGCCAGAAATTAGTTTAACAAGGCATGAAAACCCCACAAGAAACAACTCCTGGGTGTTACTGTCATCTCACTGAAGCTGCTATTTGCATAACTAGCTTTAAAAACTTGGGAAAGGTAGGCAAGTTCAGTAATTGCAGTCATTTTTAACCAGAAGCATTTCTGCAGTGTGTGCTTCAGAAAGGCAGCAGATCTCTGCCTATCCCAAAGCTTATCCCATGGGATTTCAGATATCAGACGCAGCTGGTGTAGAACCACATGTTTATTCAGCAATCAAAACCTTTCCCTATTGTCACAGTACCTAGGAAACTAAAGTACACTCATTATTTTCCAACTTGTTTGTTGATGTTTAATTTATCACTCTGAACACCTGAGAAGCCTCCAGAAATGAAGAAAGGAAGTCAGAGAAGGAAGACCTAGAGAAGATTTTACACCTCATGCATGGGTTATGGGGCTGCAGTTCCCTAACGAGGATATATTCTGCCCTCTGTTAAATCAAGATTTGCTGCTCTAATGTATCAAAAATGTGAGAGAACAGAACGCATAAACCCAGCATAGTTAAACATGTTATTTGCATAACTTAGCTAACAAAAATCTCAACAGTATTTAGAATATAAGATTAGACTTGATAGTTCAGAACTCTTGAAACTTCTCACAACTCTTCCATCTGGACATTTTATTTTCACCTTGCATTCAAACAAAACTGCAGTATCCATATGCACCCTTGAGTCACCTTAAGTCACTGCATTTCTAATGAATTTTTAAAAGACATTTAAACACTTCACAGATTCCTCCTGGGAACCTATGGGCCAAATAATTGGCCCAGCAGGGGATGCTGAAAAGACCTTCACCCAAAGGGCGCTGGGAGCATCATCCTGCCAGGTTTCTCCAAGATTGACAAGGTCACCAGGTTAAGTGCACCAAGCTTTTCTGGCATTCGGCTCCAGGATTCTGCTGACTTTGCTCTTCGTGCTGAGGAATCCTTCAGACCTGTTTAACGAGTTGTCAGCTCTCTGCTTCACCAGCCAGTCCCACGTTCATTCCTCATGCAAATTGGTGCAACCTCCAGCAGAAATTAAAACGTCAAAGCATTCACAGAGTTCAGTATGAAAACACCAGTCAGGGGCTACTCACGATTTTGAAGTATCCCAGTTTCTGAAAAGCCATTTTGAGTTTACATAGTACTAAACAAAACATTAAACATTCTGCCCTTGGGTCTGTTATGTCAGAAGCAAACACAGACGTGAATACTGTGATACATCTCCACATTTCTCCTGACAGCTCAAGTTTTGGGTTCCTTATCTGCAGCAGTAGCCAGTTCTCAATGAACTCCCTCCCACTGTTTGTGAGAAAAATGCACAAGTAACAAACCTGGATCCCACTGGTCACATGGGATTATTTCAAGACTTTACATTATAATTCCTTCTGAACTGTTTCTCCAGGTGAGTTGAACAGTCTAATTTCATTTTGCCATTCTTATTTTATTCTCCAAATGCAGGCAATGTACGAAATCTGTTCTAAAACTCCAATCAGGAATTACCTTGGAAAAACCTTGAAAATCAACATCCACATTAATTCCTATTCTTCTCCTCATTTTAAACACAAGTAAGTAGGAAGATTAGGGAAGGCAGACTGAGAGACACTTTTTATGTATTTATGATGTGTCTTACAGACCCTAAAGCCTTACATACTTCTTATTTTCCACCTTGTCCCGCGGAAGTTGCGACCCAGGCTTTCTGAAGTGCAGTTTTCCACACCTGCTCGCACACTGCAGCACACACACAAACCTTCTCGTGCCTGTAGGCATTTTCTGCCCACAGGAATATTCAACAGGGAAATTCCAACATGCATATGCATAAGTTAACACTCAGTTGGAAATCCAAAATAATTTAGAACTGCAGTTCTTTATGTATTCAAATTGTTCTGAAATTTTAACACATAAATGAGAAAAGCAATACAGCCTCCAGAAGCAGCCAAAGCTCCCAGTGCCAGGAATCTCTGAGCAACTGCCCCAGCTGGCCCTGACAATGTGGCCCAGAGCAAACCATCCAACATCTCCATGCTAAGGAGCTCCTTGTCCAAAAGGGTAGGGAGTATTTTTAAGTCTCTCACAGGACTATTATGAAGATTAATTAAGGTCTGAGCAGTGCTTTGAAGATCAAAACTGCTATGCTGATATTTATTATTAAAGAACAACAAAGCGCATTCTTGTTGTCTATAATTCAACTTCACAAACAGTGGATGAGCACATGTTCAAGTGCATAAATTGATTCTCCCTGCCCCAACAAGCTGTGATTTGCATAACTGCATTTTTAGCCACCAAAACCCCATCAGAAAGTCTATACTCATCCCTTTGAAATATTTTAAAGGCCTGAAGGAATATAACCGACACAGTTTCTCTTCTGATTCTTTTCCAGGATAAGCTTTTCCTATCAGATATTTCTGCCTCAGTTCAGCAATGCCTTTTATCCTATCAGGAGCCCTTGCATTATTCACAGGATAACATTAGACATACTAAAGTGCTTTTCTGAATCAGTTCAACACCTATTCTGGATGTTCGTGTTCAAAAAGAGGAGCAAGAACAACAGTATGGCACGGTGGGTGATTTTTTTTTTTTTGGAGGGGTAGGAAGCCACAAGTATTTTGGAGCTCTGCTTTCTTCACAGGTTTTCCCATCAGAAGATGCCTAATCTCCTATACAGATTAGTATTTCAAAATTAAAGTATTTCACAAAAATAACCACTGCTGAAAAATACACAGAAATACTACATTGCACAGCGTATGACTAACTTACACTTCCTTCAATTGCATGCATAGATACAATTTGAAAACATTTACTAGAAATGCTGCCATACTTCAATTATAGTTGTATTCTTAAAACAAGGAATCACATGTATTTTGGCACCATGTCCACACAAAAAACCACAAACGGTTAGTATTAACAAAAATTTAAAAAACAGAATTAAAAGTTGTGAATAACTACTCTCAAGCCTTGCCACCACAGCCCTGTCTTCCTGATCTTATTCACACAGCTGCAGCAGATCGAGTTCTCCACCATCCCAGTATCGGGCTCAGCAGGGCAAATATTTAAAGTAAACAAGGATAGGAGCTGTTGGACCTCAAGGGTGGTGAAGCAGTGAAAACCGGTGTAAGTGGGCAGCTCCTGCCACCCTTCCACGGCACAGACACTGCTGAGAAAGGGTCCAGTGCCTGCAGGACGCTGAGCACCTCCCCAGTGTGTCAGCCCCCATCACCCATCACAGGAAATACTTACATTTTACTGGATTGCTTTTTGGCTCGCCTCCCACTACCTTAGTCTGCACTCAAGTCTGCAGCACATTCTTATTAACAACACGGATACCAGATTGTCAACTTCTGTACTTTTTCAACTGCTTTCAGGAGCAAGTTGAGTTATATTTAGCAGCCATATGGCATCCCTCCTCCACACGTTTGCTAGAGATAAAAACTGACAAATTAAGTTTTCTAAAACACCGATCTATATGCTTTCATTTCCAGTTTTAATCATAGATGTTAACTGTGCTTTAATTGTTAACCCTGGCATTTGCCAAACAGGAAATGCAAAGGGTACCTATAGCAAAGGGTGCAATCACAGAACTAAGGTTTCTTGCAGTTTAGGTGAAACTGTTAAGAAAGCTCCTAAGCTGTACTCCAGACACCTAAGTTCTTCTTAATTAACACAATATGGCTACATAACGAAGTAGCCACGGGTGTACTGGCTTCCTTATGCAATTGGCAATTGTTCTGTGTATGGATGACTGAATGTAGGTTACTTGAGCAGCTCAAGCTGCTGCACATCCTAACAGGGGAGAAAGTCAAGAGCACACTAACAACCAACTCATACCCCATAAAGAACTTCAAAGGCACGGGCAACCACCACACGGTTTTCCCATGCTCCTGGGAGCCAGGTTTACAAATCTGAACTTCCCTACAGCCCAGCCTAATTTCACAGAAACTGCAGCCAGAGGTTAGAAAGAGATCAACAGTTCTAAGAAGCAAGACAAGACATTTGAGAGCTGCTGTCAGGACAGCTGAAAAGGCAGGCTGAACATACAAGGATCTACACCAGCCTCACCCTGAGTGCCATCCCATGTGTGCATCCCTCAGGGAAAAGTAAAAAGGCGGGAAGGACTGGAGGCCCCTAATAATTTGAAAGAAATGGATTTTCTTCCTCTCTAGCAACAAGAGGAATCACTGCTTAAAATACTTATCTGTCATCTAAATCATCCCCAATGGCTAACTCTTCTTTCCGGTATCTGGAGCTTTCACAATTCCTTCTGTGCTTTTCTGGGGACCAGGGATGCAAGGAACACCCCGAGAAAAGCTCTCACTCAGGTGGCTGCAGCCACGAACATCACCTGCCTGCACAGTGGTGTGGAGCATCCTCTCCAAGGGTGGCTGCACAAAGACAACAAGATTCCAGGCCTCATTCCGTGCCTCCACTTGTTTTGTACCTAATTCAATCCCTAAGGGGCAAACCCAGCTTGTCCCTTCTGTCCAAAGAACTGCAGAGCAGCACAGAGTGTTTCTCCAGCAGGAGAACGAGGAGCAGACACACACATTACACGCGTGCCTGAGCACACTTATGAGCTGCACGTCCAGGCTGAGAAATATAAATGAACAACTGTGTTTTTTCCAGCTGGTGTGTTATGTTCACTACTCAAGGAAAAATAATACACCCTCAATACTGTGGTTTCTCTCCCTGTGCACGAAGCAATTTGGAGAATCTGTTCATACAGTGCAGCCCATCTTCTGCTTAAGCCTTGTAAAATCCATGAAGGTGAATGGGGAGGCAGAAATCGCTGCCTGCAGCAGAACCTTCACACTGGACAACCCACCGGAGACCCAAGGTTCCAGTCAGTACATTTTGCAAAGAAGAAGCAATTTCTTCAGAACCCTGAGAATTCCCTCCCGTCTTGAGGAGACGGCTACCAGTGAATGAAAAATAATTGTGAAGTCTGAACAACACCAGGAAGCAGGAGAAACAAATTGCTTCAGATGCCAGAATCCCTAGCACAGAACATTTAAGAGAGAACAAAATGTTTAAGGATGCAATCAATCATTAAGATTTCTCCTGAAAAAGAGAGCACACACACTCATTTGTTCAAAGCTTGCCTTGATGGAAAAAGAAGTAAGAATAACCATCCCTGCATGCTTGATTATCAAATCAGAGCTCGGTGGGAAGAACAAGTCAGGGAGTCTTCCAATTAACCAACTTCTTGTTTTTTTGCTTTAAATGTGGTCATTGAACACTGCTGGAGAAAGATGTTGGGAAAAGCAGATCCCTGGTCTTCTGGCAGTTTTTCCCATTCCTGAACAATTCCTCCTTCAGATGCACAGCCACAAAGGTTCAAAGGTCCCCGCAGCCTTTGTTCTCAGTTCCAGAGTAGTTACAAACAAACTTTTGTTCCTGTTTCTTCAATGAAGTAAGCTGCAGCAGTTACCAATGACTGAACTTTATATCCGAAGCTTGCCTTGTGCATCAACAGGAGGACTATGGAATCTCATTTACACTTCCAAAAATAAATTATCAGAACTTATGCTGAAATAAAAACCAACTACTCCTAACTGATTCAACCTCCAGTGAACATATTACACCTCTGCACATTCCTAGCAGCGAGGAAGAAGCAACATATTCTGGTTTACAGATTGTGCCAAATAATTATTTTTGGTTTATCTGAATATTTATAGCAAATCCTCATTCATTTGTGAGTTTAACAAAAAACCTGCATTTTATATTTTAGTGCAAAAGCGGTACCATCATCAATACCTATAGACATATATAAGCATTAGAAATCATGATACCCAAACAGCAATTTTCATTTCTATCCCAGACACAGTGTAAGGGATAAGATGATAATCATAAGGGCAAGTTATGGAAAGCAGTGACTGAAATGTATTCATGGTCCATGAAAAGTTGATATGGAAATTGTTGATAAAATTTGTAAAGATTCCATCAGATTGTATCAGCTGCTATGTAAATTTGGGGGGGAAAGCAAGCAAGGTGCATTATCGAGCAAGATAACAGTCTTTTTGAAGTCAAAAGAAATTTTAAAAACTACTGAAATCACCCTGTTAAAAGACTGATTGTTCCCAGCAGGCGGGAGCTGACTCTCTAGAAATGTTTCTGGTAAAACACAAAAGGCCTGGCACAAGACTGGTATTATGAAAGCTAATGAAGACATTCATGAATCATAACAAGGAGGAAAAGTGTAAATATCAGCAAACACTCAAAGGCTCTTGCAGCAAAACTGTGCACAAACAGGGCTGTCCAGCTACATTCTTCATAATAGCCACACTTATGCCTTAGTGAAATCTGTAAGAATATGGCCAAATTATAATATTTAGATTTGGAAAACTTCTTGGTTTTATACTTGGCACCAAAAAACCAACAGTTTTCAAAACACCAAGCACTGTATCTTCCCTTTTTCCCTAGAGAACTCACAGGCACCTTGAGCATTCTGAGTAGGGAGGCCAAAAAGTTCATCTCCCAAATGCCAGGAAACATTGTTACTGAAATTAAAGAAAGAAAAAAAGCAACAACTTAACTTTAACATTTTAATAGAAATGCTTTTATTCAGTAATAAATAAACAAAATACACAGAGAATTAAATATGTCTTTCTGTAAGAAGCAAGAATTTTCAAACCACACATAACAACCTAACACCTTGCCATCAAAGCTATTTTTGGGAAAACTGATTTTCTCAATCTGCCAGTAAGTGATGACAAAGCTTTTATAAAACCACCTTTCATCTACGTATCTTAAAAGCAACTCACCCATTGGAAGAGCTGCCACCAGAAGACCTAAGGCCACAACTGTGGCTGACCAAGTGTCCCTCCATCCAACAAAAAACCTCAAGGATATTTAAGCATTTAATTTTACCCTGAAATCCATAGGAAGTCAGGCTCCAAAGTGCTTGAAATCCTGATAATGAATTAATGGTGGAAATGGGAGAAACTCCAGTTCCTCTGATTCTTAATGAGTTATAATGGATACACTAAAAATCAATGCTTTCTCCCCACAAACATCAGTACTGAGACATGGGCAGGCCAAAGCACTGCACACCAGGGACGGAATGCAGGGGCAGCAACTGCAGCTTCTTCACCAGCAAAAGTAACTGAGATGGCAAGAGAGTGTAGGATTCTTTGATCAGTAACTCGAGCACAACTGTTGCTTCAACCACTGACCTCATACCATGTCAGGACACACTCAAAATGTTGCAACATAGCTACAGAAACAAGACTGAAAGAAAATAAAGGTGCCCAAAACAACGATTTTAAAAAGTGGAGATATATTTTATTTTCTAAACTATGCGTTAAAAGCTGCTGAGCCACATTTTTACAGAATATTAAGAGATGACACTATGAACTCCAGAACTACACGTGTGTAACTAAGCACAGAGCAAGAACATCCAGTGGATGGTAACTTCAGTGTCAATCATCACTGGACAATACTAAATACATTCAAGTCGTGAGCATGATGAGAGTTAACACTGGGTTTAATCATAAAGCAAGACAATAGCATGAGGTGGCACATTTACCAACCTGATTACAGTAAACCTGGTAGCATTGGTTTATCAGCTTAACCAATCAGCAGGTAATTAACTGTGCATTTAACAGCTAGGTAGCAAAGTTTCTTCCCAGGGAAAATCAGATTGGAAAAGTCAACATCAGCTTAAACACGATTAACTTCCTGTCCCACTGCTGGCAAAGCAAATCCAATTTACTAAATAGTTTAAAGGGCGGTTTTTAATTATTTTGTACACTTCCAAAGAATCCAACGCTACACACAAATATGGATAAGCGGATCTACTGCAGAGAGCGCAGACCCCAGAACGCCAAAACACCGCTGAAATAAACACCCAGAGACTTCTTAACGTGCTTAACAGCCCCAGCACTTTGTACTGCAGAAACCCCATCTATTATTGGGGATATTATACAGGAGAGGACCACAAACAGCTGCAGTGTCCTGTTCTGTGCCACAAAATCCTAACTTGGAGCATCTCCTTCAGACTTCTCCATTACTTCATATTTCTAAAACAATCCAAGAAAACAAATACACAACAAGTAAATCTTGTGAGATTTACATCTTTTACCTGGTTTCTAGTGGCACACACACCTCCCTAGGAATATGCACAGACTACTCAATAATCTATATATCTAAAATCTTTTACTCAGCAGGAATTGAGGGCTCGCAGACAGTGTGGGAGAAACACAGCAAGGCGCACACAGAAACAGAACAAGGATTCAAATGAGCAGCTCACAGTTTTGCTGCCTTCCTACCCTTCTTAACCAACACAATAATTAAAAATTGAGAACTGAAGTTTTCCAACTTTAATTGTTCAGCAGCAAAGGTAACAGTAAGTTTTCAGCTACAACACGGATTTACAAAAATAAAACCTAAGCAAAACAAACAAAACCCCACAAAATTAATACTGAAAAGAAACAGTTTCAGCCAAACCGGGTGAGAATTGCTAAATGACTCCTGACCCGCAGCATCACATCCTCGGTGTATGCGATTCTCCGAATTCTGGTTGGCTGAAAAACCTAATCTGCATAACAATAAGTACAAAAAATGGCTTCTCTTTGGTGCCCTCGGTGTGCACACCCCTCCTCTCCAACAGCGCTCAGCCAGCCTGCTCAAAGGGATTAGCATAAGAATAGAAATCACTGGGGAAATCCACAAGCCCCGGCTGCCCAGACTTGCTGACCTGCTTCACCCCAGATACCAAAATGACTTATTTTTCCAAGGAAAGCAGATATGGACTCTAAAAGTTGATAAACAGTGCAACTGGTTTCTCTTTTATTGCAGTATCAGATATCCCAAGAGCAGCTACCAGAGACGAACAGAGACGCAGAACAACTTCCATTGTTGGAAGCAGACTCACAACGTGCTCAAGTTCAAATTCCTGCACAAGTCTGCTGGGGAAGAATGGCTCTGTCAGGATCCTTCTCAGCTCGGCCCTGCCTGCTTCATCATCAAACCCATACGAGCAGCAAGCTCATCAGCCTTGCTGGTACACAATGCTGCTCCTGCACAGGGAAGGCTGAAACCGGATCCAGGAGCTGCAGGTGAGGAGCGCACCTGGGAGAGGACCTGGCTGTGTGGCGACCACATCTGGCACAGGCCACCCGTGCTCAACAGTCCCATGGCATCAGTTTGGTTCTGGAGCCAAAATCACACCTTCTTCTGTCTTCTTCCCTTTCTGTCCTTATCCTGGCACCAGCCAGCAGCTGTGAGACAGCAGCTCTTGCCTTGGTCACAGCCCCTGGAATCAGAACTACTGCCAAGATAAGAATATTTTGAGGAAGTGCGAATGAAAATAAACCCCCAGTTCATGAAAAAGCCAACATCTATCTTCCTCTTATTGGTGGAGAGCAGCTCACAAAGGCCAAGGGAACCCATCCCAATTCTTCTCTCCTACACAAACTATTCTAGCCATAATAAAGTATGAAAAACATCATTTATTTTTGGAAATACAAATATTGGGCTTCTGCAAAACACGCTGAGTTTTTGTATGAACATATTACGGTATTTGACGTGTTTGTTTTGAAATGGGGGAAGTTGACTGGAATCATCCCCATAATGTGGTCTGACATTTCATGCAAAACAATGCACTCAAACAGCAAAATGACATTTCCTTTTCAGAAGTTCACAAAAGAACCAGAAGCCCAGGGGGAAATGGCCAAAGCGCTATCCCCCTTTTTTGTTGGATTTCCTCCACTCCCTCTGGGACCTTCTCCCCAGCCAGTAAGTCACCACTGCAATCATTCCCCTTAAATTCAACACGATCATCATCATTCCCCTCATTTTGCATTACAGAAATCAGATTATTAAGGGCTGTGATCCTGGTATTTCACAACCCACCAGCAGCAAGTGGCACAAAACCACTGCAGCATCCAGCTACAAACTGGACATAAAACCCAAAAACTAAAACGATTCCCTGATGATATTTCTGCTGACTTGTCGCAGATACATTTGTCGAGTTTTTGAAGAAACAAAGAGCACTTTAAAAAAACAAACCCCAGATTAAGACCATAAGATGAAAGACTGGCCAATAATTTGCTTCTGGCAATGGACTAATATTTCTTCTGTACATTATACACAGCATTAATACCACACTAACACTTTCAGTTCGTTTCCCTAAGTAATAGGTTTTGCATTTTGCCAGACTGACCCCATTTTCCCCCACTTTATTATCTCTATCACCATATGTTCTCAAATGACTAAAATTTTCACTCTTGCAGCTGGCTCCAATGTGTTCAAACACTACAGACCCACCAGCTCCACATGCACACACCCTGGTAAGGCTCCGATAAGTTTCATGAAAACAAACCAGACTAAGCACAAGAACTATTTACTGCTCTTTTATCATGAAGAATATGTAATATTTTACTTACCAGTCAAAATAAGGTGCTCACACAAGGCTAACCTGATTTTAGAATGAGAAGACATCTGTGCAGTGGGAAAGAAACTGCACAGTTCTCAATAAGCACACACAGAATATTTGTCCCTATTCTGCAGAAGCTCCAACCTCAAACACTTGAAATAGATTTTAAGAGTCTTTGGTTCATTTAAAAGAAGAGTGTCTGGTCACCTTTGGATTACACACTTACAGCTGTTTCTTGAAATTAAACAGCACATTTTAAGCTTCTATCTTGTTGCCTTTCCACCTATTCCTGTCGACTGCATTCTTCCCAGTGCCAGGACCAACCAACACAACAAACTGGGTGCCCAACACCCCCGGAGGCTGTCCGAGCCTCTGTCCAAAGTGCTGTTTTCTGCACCATCTCATGTGCAAAGGACAGAGAAGGAACAAAAATCGACTCGTTCCCATCACCTTTGTACAATCCGGCAGCCCTTGGTCAGGTCGGGTGCAGCCGTTTGCCACGGGAGACAGATTCCCAAGGGAGAACAAGATGGGACGGACGGTTTGCAGAAGGAAAACAGCACCGAAGGGGGGTACACACGTGAGAGTTTCAAAGGTTAATTTACCTTTTTCCCAAGCTGCCATTGCTCACCCAGAGCCCAGAAGTGTTATGGATCCTTCCCTACAAACCTCACTCCGGCATCCGCCGCTCACCTCCCTCCGCAGCTGGGCGGGAAGCTCACCGAGATAATTCGGATAAAGCACCTCCGTGAGCACACGGAGCACCTGTTGGGCGCTGCTCCGCGTCACACCGTCCCTGAGCAGGGCTGTCCCCCGGGCAGGGCTGTCCCCCGGGCAGGGCTGTCCCCGGACACGAACCCCGCGTGCCCGCAGCAGCCCCACAAAGGGCAGCAGGACAATGGAGCCGGCACAAAGCCGCGTCCCCACGCCGAGCCCCGCGCGGGCTGCAGCGCCCATTATCCCCCCTCGCCCCTGGCTGTTCCCCGGCCGCACGCGATTTCATCCACCTGGGGGACCCCGGCGGCACGCGCGGAGCTCCAGGGGCGGGAAAGGAGGAGGGAGGGAGGAGGGGAAGCTCCGGGACGAACAAAACCCGGCCACGACAGCCCCACGAGTGCTTTTATTCGTTTTTTTTTCCTTTTTCTCTCCCGCCCATGGCGGCGGCGGCCGTGGCGCGCGCCCCATCACCCACCCCAGCGCCGCCCTCACGACCTGCAGGGCGCCGTCGCGACACTATCGCGACACTATCGCGACCGTCGGTGCCATGCCGACCTGTCCTCTCAGCCCTCCCCTCTGCTGGCCGCGCTCACCTCGCTCCGCCGCCGCGGGGCCGCGCCCCGACCGCCGCTTAGCAGCCCCGTCCCGCCGTCCGCANAGGGAGGGAGAGATGGATAAGGGGAGGGAGGGAGAAAGAAAGGGATGGAGAGAGAGGTGGGAGAAGGGAGGGGCTGGAGGACGGCGCGGTGTCGGGGTGGCCGTGAGGGGGACAAGAGGGAGGGAGCTCAGGGTGCCGGCTCGGGCTGGCAGAGGAGCGTATCCCTTCCCTCAACTCCCTGGCAGGAGGCTGCAATGTGAGAGGATCGGGCTGGGCCCCCAGGGAACAGCGACAGGATGAGACGATATACACTTAACCTGCACCAGAGAAGGTTTAGGTTCGGCATCAGGAGGAATTTCTTCACAGAAGGGGTGATTAGATGTTGGAAGGGGCTGCCCAGGGAGTTGGTGGATTCCCCATCCCTGGAGGTGTCCAAGGAATGAGTGGAAGTGGCGCTCATCTGGGCTGGGTGACAAGGTGGGATCGGTCACAGCGTGGACTCCATGGTCTCAGCGGTCTTCTCCAACCAAAATGACTCTGGGATTCCAGGACCCAAGCCACCACACCTGGCTGCAGGTGATGGGGAAGATGTGGGTCTGGGCACAGGGAAATGTTTACCCTCAGTGTGGGAAGGCACTGCCAGGTGTGCCTGGTTTGGGGCCAGGGTGACGGAGGGGGAGGGTGTGAGGGCTGAGCTGGAGTGTGAAGGTAGTGGGGTTATTTCACAGAATCCCACGATGGCTGAGGCTGGAGGGGACCACAGAGAGTCACCAGGTCCTAGCTCCCTGCTCCAACAGGGCTGTCCCACAGCACAGGGCACAGGATTGTGTCCAGAAGGTTCTGGAATATCTCCAGCGATGGACACTCCACATCCTCTCTGGACAATCTGTTCAGTGCTTGGGCACTGCACAGGGAAGAAGTTCTTCCTCACGTTCAGCTGGAACTTCCCGTCCATCAGTTCCTGCCTCTTCCTCCTGTCCTATTGCTGGGTACCACGGAGCAGAGCCTGGTCAATCTTCTTATCACCCCCTCGTTATGTATTTATACGCATTGATGAGGTACATTTGGGGTTGAGGGATGTGCGAGGTGCTGGGGCTGGTCCAGAGGCAGCAGAAGGGATGGAGCTGGCAGGGCCTGCAGTAGCTCTGTGTGTGCTGTAGTGGGGCCAGGGCTGCTCCTGTCACAGGATGGTGGGGTTGGAAGAGACCTCTGGAGATCAGCTGGTCCAACCCCCCCACCAAGACAGGGTCACCTAGAGCAGGTGACACAGGAACATGCCCAGGATGGGTTTTGAATGTCCGAATATGCAAAAACTCACCAAAGATGTCCTGAAGTTTGTTTGGATGTTTTTTACTGTGTCTAAGGCACACACCCAGCCAGGAAGGATGTACCAGGTACCTGCCTGTACCACAGCCCTCCCACCTCACTGTGGTAGTGCAAGACCAAGAATGATGTTTTATTGCACTCACAGACATGTTTATCTGTGGACAGGCCATTTGCACACTCTCTTCACAATGCAAAACCTTCCCCTCTGGTTGAGCTTTGAATTTATTAAACCTGTATGAGAGAGTGTTGCTTTATCAGTAAAAGTTAATTCACACTTTTAAGTGAGGTTTAAGTGTTAACCACAAACTCCTTCCTCCAGATAAGTGCCTCTGTGACTGCAAGGACCTGCTGTGCTTTAGAGGAGGAGCTTTTGGATAGAGCCATTATCTGCGTGTTGTGCTTCTTTAATTTCCTTTACTTTCTTTTTCATTACGTTTCGTTAGCATGGCCAGGAACACACAACTCACTCTTGCTGTCAGTAGGACATGTGGAAACCCCTCCCTGATAATTATGGCATTTGGTGACCATAGAGCTTACAAGTCTGATTGCTGGTATTGTTTACTCCTCCAGCAGTGGCACTGCCAGGCAGTTATCCTGGGAGCACTCCCTGCCTTTGGCCGGGGCCCAGGGCCACGGGGTGAGGAGCACAGAGTGGGGGTGTGGATCGTGCACCTGGTGTTCACAGAGAGCTGTGTGTGGGGTGTGCCTGGGCTTAGCCACATTTGCATTGCAAAGGCAAATATGAAATGGCTCGCTTGATACGTTTTCAGAAGTGTTCTAAATGAAAGGCATAGTTGAAACTGTTCCACAAGCTGGATTTGATGCATTCTGGTTTTCATTCCATCTGTGAAACACTGTAAATTAATTATATAATCTACATTAGGGCTGTGGTGATACCAGCTACCTAGAGTGTTTGGATAAATGATACCACTGTTTGCTAATGTATTGGGTGACTAGAAAAGGCAAGCCTAGGCATGCAGAAATTCCAAGTTGTGAGCTTTAATTTAAAGGATTTGAAGAATTTCTCGTTGTTGTGATGAAAATTTTCAGAGCTTGTTGTGAATAACTGATGGTAACTGTAAATGTACAGAGTCTGGAACAATAGCTCTGAGACATGTGAACTGCTCCACGTCAGCATATGCTGTGCCAGATGCCAACAAACAAAACTGGAGTTAAGAACATTGGTGGGGCTGGGGCTCCATGGGTAAGGAGACAGCAAATCATGAAGATGTTGCACAGTAATCCCTTAAACAGGGAAGAGCATAATTATGTGGGCTAAAAAACAAAGAAGGTGGCAGAAAATATACAAATTACAGTGATGACAAGGCAAAATGATGTGATGTATTGTGCTGTCTACAACTCTGGTCCTGTCAAACCTGACAAGTGAATTAGGATGAGGCAGGACAGTCCCTGCATGGCTCACTGCTGATAAACCTCAGGGTGCCAGAAGCGGGTTTGTTGGCTTCGTATTTAGGAGAGAGAAGATTCAGTAATGTGCAAGGACGTGATCCCTATCTATCCATCCCTGATTAGGGTGACTTTGAAATTCCTGGAGGAAAGATACCCGGAGCATCCCCAAGCAGCTGAGCCCTTCTCTCTGTAATAGATGCCATCATCTCAGTTTTGTGGTTTTGCCTCTTCCTGATTTTGCCTGGCTGTTGCTGCATGATTTTTGCAAGGCCTGTTTGTTGCTCTTCCCTAGCAGAGCATTTTTCATTATGCCTGTCTAACTAAAAACAAATGGTGGGCTGCATGTGGGAATGCAGCTTGGGAAAACTGGAGATCAAAGAAAGGTCTTGACTCAGTGCTGAGGATCCTGCCTGAATTTCCCTTTAACTGCCTCCCATCAAGCTGTGCCTTGTGATTTGAATCTCACTGCCTTCATTTTTGTGTCTCAACATCTTTGCTTAAAAAGATAAATAAATAAGGGGAGAATGTTTAGCCCTCCCCCTTCTCAAACTTTCTGTTTGTTGTCAGTTCTTGGTCTTGCTAATTTTCTGGAAAACTTTAATGGCTCTTGGGGGTGCCAGAAAATGCTTCACCAGCACAGAACCCTGATATCCAGCTCTCCCAAACAGGAAGGCACTGATCTGAGCTGCTTCAGCCCTTGCCAGTGGTAGGTTGCTGCTGTGTGTCCACAGGGCCTCTCTGCCCATTCCATGGGTCTGAAGGTCAGTTGGGCCTCATCACCTCATCAGCAAGGTAGCCAGGGCATCCAGGAGAAAAACTTCCCCAGAGGATGAGAGGAAGGGATATGACATGGGGCAGTTCCTCCAGGTCTGATATCTTGGTTTCAGCTTTTAAAAACTAGTGCATATCTATTTGTTGGCAAGGGTACAGATTTTTTTTAAATCATGATTGAGAATTTTTGATCCATGTGGTTTTCTTTTCCCCTAATTTTTTTTTTCCACTGAGGAAGAAGGTGAGGGAAACTGAAGGGGATTTTGCCTAGCTTGGAATTGTTGGGGGTTTGGGGATGGCTTTTTTGCCTGGGAATGCAATGGCAAGATGCCTCTGCTGAGAGAAGCTCTAGAGAGCAGCTCTGTGCTAGCTGGCACAGAATTTGGTTCTGGTTTACATCAGCTGGCCTGGCTGTGCTTTGAGAAGATGTTGATGTGAGATAACTGTATCTTTCCTTCTTTTACTTCATGTTCTTCTTCTCTTAAATATTTTTCTTGGAGTGAAATGATAAATATTTAAGAAATCAGTTGCATTTGGAGACTTCTTCTGAGCTTTGTATGTTTGTTCTGAGAAGATGCTGATGCCAAACAGTACTAGACTCTGTTTACAAAATAAACTGGGACCACAACGAAGACATGTGAAAGGATAAAGGGTGGGGAAGGGAAGAGTGAGAGACGATGTATTTCTGTTCCTGAAAGCTGCTTTGCATTTCTATAGCACCCTTCCTCCCAGCGTTTCAGGGCACAGTACGAGCATTAGTCATGGCTCATGCCAGATTTGGGAGATGAGTGAGGCAATTCCTGTCACCCTTCAGAGGATGAGTCTCGGGGATAATGAATAACCCGGGGAGAAAGGCAAGTCCTTTCTGGAGCCGGGTTGTGGCACCTTGTGCTAGGGGTGGTGAATTTGGGCTGGGGCTCCAAGATGATCACTGCAGAGACATGAACAGAATCCTTACATCCTTTTGCCATCAAGAAAAAAGCATGAGCATAAAAATATGACTACTTTCATTAACCTCAGGTTTGAGCTAATTTTCATTCCTGCTGGAAAAGTGAATAATTCTGTTAGGATTGGGATATAAAGTGTGAAATCTTGCCTTTCTTGAAGCCACTAGGCACATTGCTGTTGACAATTGAAGCCAGACTCTTTCCCAAAAGTAGATATTAATGATAAGAGCAAGAGATTTTATCCAAGTAACTTCAGTAGCAAATTTGGCATGTTTGAGAAGACTCTGCGGGAGGAGAGATAAAGGCTCTGTCATTACCAATACTCCGACTCATGTTTTCAGAGAATAAATATATCTTTTCCTGGCAATGGGTGTATTGACTCTGACTGGCTCATGGCTCAGCTGGTCACTCTGTGCCAGGCTGTGCTCCATTCCCCAGTGGTTTGTTTTCAGACATCTCAACTCATAGTCATCAGATACGGTAGATTCTTTTTCCCTGCAGTATTTTATGGCTCAAATATTTGTTTTTAAATATGAGAATCCCCCTGACTCATGCAGGACAAACCCAACAGCATATCTATATCATTAAAGCTGCTCATCCTTGGAAAAGGAAAGGGTTCACCAAATGAGAGATACCAGTTGTGGCTGATTTTTGTACCTCCTACACCCAGGGACTGAGCCATGAGTACTTGTCACTGATGATGCCACAGCTCGTTGCTGTTGCATGACGTTTTCTAAAAGCAGTGATAAACAGGAAGATAGCTAAACAATGGGCATGTCAGGTGTGATGCTGGCATGTGCATGGTTAGAAATAGGGTTCAGCAACTCAGAGACGGTGTGTAGGATTAAAAACTCCTGGTGGGGAAGACTCCCCAAGGTATAACAGCTGCCAAATTTGAAAGCGTCATTGGTACAGACCGTTTAGCTGGACACATTTCTGTACACACACACAGCTCTGTGAATGCAAAATACAGCTCTGGACTCACAAAGATAAGCCTTCAGAAAAACTGAGATCAGATTTTTAATGAACCATTCATTTAGAGTATTTAGCAAAAAAATTACCATCCTCCGAATTGGTTTGGCTGAAGTAGTCACTGAATACTCAAAATGCTTGCAAACAACAAGAAAATTTGCAATATTCTGTAGCCTTTACCCCAAGAATTGGACATTTTTCCCCCCTTTTAAAATTATTACCATTCTGTCATCCCTGTGGAGAACATGGTGTTTGGTCACATGAGGCAATGAGAAAGATTAGAAATGTAACTGAATAAATAGATTTTTAAAGCCTTGAACCTCAATTTTTACAAAATACTCTTAGTGTACACTCAGTCTCTGGGACTGTGCATATGTAAAGTTCAGCTGTGTATAAGTACAAGCGGAGCAGAATATTACTTTCTCTTCCAGCCTGTCTCTTTGATGGTCAAATCCACCCAGACGAGTGCCCAGGCTGCCGAATGGAATTCTTCTGGTTATTGGGCTTCTCTTTGCGTGCAAATATGATGCTGTGCTTGGGACAGAGTAAAACTGCTCTTTTGACTGCTTGCTCTTTAATCCTTCCTTCACAGTCTCACAAATGCTCCTGGAGCTACCCTGCCATGCAGCATCTGTGAAATCAAGTGACTCACTGGGTCAGTCACAGGCTGTTTCTGCCAGAGCAAACCTCGGGTGAGTGCGTTCCAGCTGGTGACCTTGGTGCACAGGGAAGTGGGAATGTGTTACAACTTGTTCACACAGTTTCTCTCTGAGCCACTTGTGCCGAATTTGCCTGGGGGCTGCAGACTTGCAGTTCCCTCCGTGTAACCTGGGACAGACCCCCACGCTGCGGGACAGGTTTGCACCACCAGTTTTCCAGGCAGTTGCAGGCGTGGGTGGAGAACTCGCACAGCTTGCTCTGATAGAAAGAGCAGAGATTGAGAGGAGTTAGGGAAACAGGGCCCTGCAAGGCTTAGTCCTTGGGCACCTCTGTGACTGCGAAACCAGTGCTCGAAACCTCTGTTTAGTAACTTGACACTTGAGTATTTTTTCTGTGGAGAGCTGACCCTGGGTTTGGGAAGTAGGTGTGAGTTAGGACACACTGGTGTTACACACAGCCTGTGAGGAAAGCACTGAGAAAGAACATGAATGTAAAACATTGTGTACACCACTGAGTGACTGAAGATACAGGGCTGAGAGAAACCCAGCAATGCCCTGGAATGCAGATGGGAAAGGATATCCAAGGCACTGTGGGATGGAGATCAGAAGTGCAGGGTAGACCAGCCCCTGCCTTGTTTTTGCAGAGACTGATTCAGTGCTGCTCCCCACCATATTTCATGCAAATTCTGTTGTGTAATAATTTGTATATTTTATGACTGTGCGTGGCCAGAGCTGCCTGTTCCTACTCCTGTCTCTCCATTGCCTGGATTGAGTGAATGTGGCAGATTGGAGAAGGCCTGAGGTTTAGCTACACAAGCTGGACAAGGATCCTGTGAGAAGTGCACTGAACCCTGCATTTTTAACCTTAGATTTTCTCCATCTCCAATAGAGGGTGCCTTACCTCCTGATGCAGGAGCTCTAACACCCAGTTGTTGTAATGATGATAATTGCGGCATTTCCTTGTAACTGAATGTTGGACATGGCTTGGCTTCGAGTTGGACTGCTGTAATCCTGAGCAAGTGGGATGAAGTCTAGAGGCTCTTTAGTTTGGAAAAACTATAAGAAGTTGCAGAATGGCTTAGATGGGGGCCTGAAAACATCATGGGAAGGAATCTGGAGGTGAACTGCTGAGATGGGGAGAGCTTAAAACAAAGTGACGGCTGTCAGGGTTGGAACTGGGATGAGATCTGAACTCTGCCTTCCCAGTCACACCCACTGAGTTACATTCCTGCAAGAAGGGCAAGTGAAAGGAGGGGAAGTGAGGGGCTGCACGGAGCAGGTGCCAGAAATGGCCTCTGGTTCCTGCTGGCAGAAGCAGAGCTGCTCTCTTGAGCTGGGACGGACGTATGGTATTTGAGGAGCCTCCAGGAGAGCCTGACAGAGCTGTCAAGTGGGAACATGTCACACACGATACAGATGCTTGGCGGGCTCTGGCTTATGGAAACTTGTGGATGCTTTTTCCCCTCACATGCACTTTAGACATAGCCAGATCCAAGAGAGTTGGTTTTTGGGGAGAACTAGTGAAATGCATAACGAAGGAAAAGGCTGTACTGTCACAAGGGCTCACTAGCAACCAGGACAGAGCCAGACCTCATTATTTTGCTGTGTCCCATATTCATCTTCCATTTATTCCTTTCCTGAACTGGAACACTTCATCTGATCATCGTGTCATCCTGATGTGACGAGCTCACCCCTGCACTGTGATGTTTGGGTGGTTAATCAGCATGGGGAAATCAGTGAAACTTCTGGTGAAATCTTCAGTGAAATCTTCATCTACCTTAGAACTCCAGTGCTGAGGCAGCTCTTTTGCTGTTCTGTTGTTGTTTGAGGGAACTGATCCCACATCCCAGGAAAGAGGGGTGATTATTTTTCAAGCTTTTGTTAATTTTTTTTTCTTGTTAACAAATCTAGTGTGAAGTTCAGGGGTGGGTAAAACTTTCCAGCAATCACAGTAAGAAAAGCCACAACTGAACCAAGTTCTTTTATTTGGCTGTGAACTCTCCAAAAGCTCAGGGTGGTTACTTACATCAAATGCACAAACTGGGAATTCCTGTCTTTAAAGACTTACAACTAAGAGCAG
Source organism: Machaerirhynchus nigripectus (assembly GCA_013397975.1). Taxonomy (NCBI): domain Eukaryota; kingdom Metazoa; phylum Chordata; class Aves; order Passeriformes; family Dicruridae; genus Machaerirhynchus; species Machaerirhynchus nigripectus. The sequence continues at coordinate 341,379 of VZRQ01010299.1, forward strand.
GATTTTTATTTTCCTGCACTCAGCTCGGAGCTGGGGGAAGCCCAAGTTGATCCTGACTTCTGACAACTATATAATTACAATCAGCAGCAGTTGCTGCCATGAGATATTGGTACTAAACAGGAGTTAGTGTTGCATATTTATCCAGAGGATGAAAATATCTACAAATATCTATAAATATACACAGTTATTATTAGAAGAAGTATTTAAATCTTGTAGTGCTTGGGTGTCCCAGATATCAGCTGATGGAAGGGAAACCTCCTTTTGCAAATGAGTTGCTGGGTAATTTTTCACAAGTTTTGCTGCTTCAGGGCAGTTTTCACAGGCAGGGCACTCATTTCAGCTCAACTATTCATCTCACCTTTCACAAAACTTATTTCACAAGTGTAAATATTTGTGGCAACTTGCCTGTGTTGTGTGACCTTTACATAATGACAAAAAAGCTCTGGAAGGCTGCTGATGTTTTAGGGTACATTCTTTAACAAAACTAATTAATCTAGCACTCAACCAATGGTTATTTACATATTTAATTTCTTTTTTTAGGAAAACTGCATTTGTTAACCCAAGATACTGGGTGGTGATTTGTTTAAGCAAATAAATTATACTGTAGGAATTTAATAATCTTACAACTAAATGTAAGAGTCTTTTTAAGTGAGTATCACTTACTCTCAGCCCTCACAGGTGCCCTGTACCCGGTTTTGGGCTTCACAAAGGTTACCACAGAACTATAAAGCTGAAGTCTTTAGAGCAGCTAAAAACTCAGTACTTATCTTGACAGAATTTATAGCAAAAACCTACTGAATTACTTAGTAATGATCTCAAACTTCACCCTGCCTTTTGCTGAGAGTCAGTTTGTAATATTGCTGCAATAAAAACTAGAAATCATGCTTATTTTTAAGGGCAGGCTGGACCTCAACACATAATTCTTTTAGACTTGTATAGACATTATTTCACTTATAGTACAATATAAAAACATTAATCTGTAGATTAAAAAAAGGTTAAGGCTGCAAAGTTTAACCTGAATGAATGGGCTAGAAGACAGTAGATAGAAAGCTCAGGATACGAACACTGAATTTAACAGCTGTGCAGTTTCAGGTTCATATTGAGCTGGAGAGTTTGGCAGATACCAGGACTACAATGCTGGGGAAAAAAAGGTGACTATTGCTGGTGTGTGTCAGACTTCTGAATATTGGTATTAGCCAGCCTGAAAGTCTGGAATGGGAGAGGGGGAAGTCCTGAACACCAGCCTGGACTAAATTGTGAGTTCGTAGAAAAGGTGATAAGAACCGAGCACAAGAGATGTGGCAAGTGCAAGAGCAGAGGTGAGATATTCCAGCTTTCTTTCCCTACAGGGCATCGTCATTCCAGGGAGAGTAAAGTTCCCCTGGAGAAGGCTTCTGCAGGGATTGAGCTGGAACCAGCAGATAGAGTGTTCACAGATTTGTGTGCAGCCAACAGAGGCTCCTCTGTCCTGTGAGCACTGGTCAAGAATCCCAGATGAGGGGAGGAAACATCACAGAGAGCCAGAGAGCTTCTGGGGCCAGAAGGGACAACCTGGGGGGAAAAAACACTGGAAGGAAGGGAGAATTTGGGGGTGGCTTTGGGCAATGGGTAGGACAGAGGAAGTATGAGAAATAAGCAGGGAATTTTGCTAAAAGGTTCCTTGGCTGATTGATTGAACTTACACTGGAGAGAAACTGGCCTTAGGTCAAGTCTGCAGTGCTTTTATGTGATTGCTCTCCCTCTGAGCATCCTGGAATGACAGCTGGGCCAGGCACTTCGGCCTGTGGGCAGCAACAAGAAAGGCATAAGAAATGTCCCTTCCAAGGACAGTTCCCCAATATATCCTTTACATGCCCGCTCAGGAGTTGTGAGTCTTTTTTTACCCCCAGGCTCCTCTGTTAGGAGGTGAATAGGAATTTCACCCACCTCCTTGTATCTGCAATTTTGTTTAAAAATGCTGTATCATCAGTTGTGGCACCTTTGGAACTCATTTGTGATATGGAAACTCTCCGGCTGTCCTTGGAACAGAGCTACCAGCCCCTTGAAAATACATGTTGATTAAATATGTAGGTCAGGAAACAGAAAGCACGTCCCAATTTATTTAGTAGATGGGAGTTTTGTTGCCTAGTGCTCTATCACTGGAGCTGCTGATCAGTTTTTGAAAGTAATATAGTAATAGCTTTGTTCTGAGCTCAGAGATTAAGCAAGGTCACCAGGTATTGCTTTCCAACAGGCAGGTGCAGGTTATATAGGGAGACAGAACTCAGGGGAATGGCCTTAAGATGGAGGAAGGCAGGGTTAGATAAGGAATTAGGCAGAAATTCTTCCCTATGAGGATGCTGAGGCCCTGGCACAGGGTGCCCAGAGCAGCTGTGGCTGCCCCATCCCTGGAAGTGTCCCAGGCCAGGCTGGATGGGGCTTGGAGCAACCTGGGATAGTGGAAGGTGTCCCTGCCCATGGGAGGGGTGGAATGGGATGGGCTTTAAGTCCCTTCCAACCCAAACCGTTCTGGGATTCTATGATTCAGTGGCACGAATAAATAAAAATACCTACCAGGGGATAAGGATGAGGATTGCCCTGAGAGAGTGTTTGCTAACAAGCAGCAAAAGTCTTCACAATCCCTCTCTGTTCTATAAATCAGCTGAACATAAACCAAAGTGCTTCTCCACAGTGATATCAAACAAAAAAAAAAAAGCCTGAAATCCTACTGGCAACTGATGCCCCCAAGCCTTCATTATGGCCCTATTTTCTTCCTCATCTTCCAGCCCTGAAGGAATTGGCCAGGGAGCTCCTCCTGGCTGGCTGGCTTGTGCTGACTGTCCTCCCCAGCTGCGCACTCTGTAGCAGCCTCACACAACACTGAGTGAAATTAAAAACATGTCTGGGGCTGACTGAATCGCTCCTCATTAGCTCAGTGGGCAGCAGATTTAGGAGCTAGATTTGCAACGAACATTTATTAAATTGTGTGTCTTCTGGGGATAGCTAATTTTTTTTATCATCAGATTCCATGACTTAGCAGCATAATTAGCTATTAGACATATATACTCCATTCAAGAGCTGCTTTTTAGATTTTTTTAAGCCTGCTTAATCTAGAAGACTTTCTTTTCTCATTTATAGGGGAGTTTTGCACAGTTCTTCTGATGAGTGCAAGGTAGCCAGTGGGAATGAAACATGTAATTAATGCATTGAAGGCTCAGTGCGAGCAGAAGGCTCTTGGATGAAGAAGCTCTTCTGGCTCTGTCAGGTGTCTGGCTTTCTAGTAACAAAAATAAATTTAGCCCAGTGTCCCACCCCTTTCCGTAGGTGTGTGTGTGTTGAGGGGGTGGTGTGTTAAAAAGGGAGTCCGGCAGTGAGAGCCTGAACTGTGGGAGGTCCAGATTCAGCTGGGGCTTGCCAGAGACAAAGTGTGTGAATGTGGTCACGTATCCTCACTGTGCTCTGGCTTGGCATCCATGAAAACAGCTTCACAGAATCTGTGGTAAGATGAGAGCCCCTTGGACGCTGCAGTGTTAGGGTGTCTTGTTGGTTTGTTAACAAATGTTAAAGGGGGTAGAAGCTGGAGTGGGGATGGTTGTCCTTTAAATTAAGTTCTTCTTATATGTAATGCTACTTGGTTTATTGCTTAGGAAATATCTTTGTTTCTCAGCTGTCTGGCGACAATGGTACCTGCCATTTCTTGTAATTTACTTTGGAGGCTGTTTTCCAACTGCCTTGTGTTCTTGGATCAGATACAACCCCCTTTGATTCCTGTTGTCCTTTTGTCTTTGCTCGCTTGGCTCTGAACGTTTTTTTCCCTGAACACGGGCCCAGGTTCTCCACTCTCCCATGCTGCAGCAAACCAAGCACTGCTTCTGAAGCAATTAGTTAGGAAGCACTGACACACAAAAGGGGAATTAGGACTCTTCATTATTAATGTTTTCCCAAGTTTTGTCAAGGATTCTGTACTGCTTTTCCCAAATCTCTCGGTATTAATTCCAGGACTGAGTGACTACACTTTGCCTAGTGATAACACACATTATATCTGCAGTTATCTGATCATCCTTCACTGCCTTGTAGTCACAGCACAAGCCACGCCACCAGTGGAGCTGCCTGGCTCCTGCTAAACTCAGCTGGATGGCTGTCCCCAAAGACATGTATGTCCAGATTGCCATGTTCCCAGGGCAGACAGCAAACTCACTTCTTTGGTCACAAGACACTCAAAACATGGAGTGAAGACCAGAGCGTCACTGGTACAGAAATGTGCAGAGTTTGCAGCAGAGCTGGCTCTCAAATTTGAATCTGGAGGTGAGACCTCTGTGAATGGTTTCCTAGTGGGGTTTGCCAGAAAGAAGGAAAGAAATTACTTTCTTGATGTAAAAGCTGCTTTCCTATTACCTCTCCTGATCTCCAGGGAAGAGTGGAGGTGGCAAAAAATGGAAAATAATTAAGGTCTGAACAGAAATAATAACTGTCCTGAGGTCTTCGGTGTTATTTTGTCACTGCTTTCTTCCGACTGAGTCCCTCTCCTATTTCATTACTATATGCTGTGTCAAAAAGGGACAACCTCACAAACTGATATTTGGGCTAAAATGTTGGTTTCAGTTGCACTGTGGCACTTTGGTCCTCATCAGCACCTACCTGTGCTGGTAGTGGTTTGCATTCAACCAGGTGCTCTTTCCTTGGCTTTATGGCAGATGTTGCACCACTGCCTCAGTCTCAGACAAAACACTCCAAAAAAACCCAAACCACAAACAAGCACAAAAACACGTGCACACCCACACCCAAACTCACCCACACACACACTCACACACACATCCACACACCCACACCCACACCCAAGCTCACACACACACCCTCACCCAAACTCACCCACACTCACACTAACACACTCACTCACACACACACCCACACCCAAACTCACACACACTCACACACACACACATACACACACAAAGAGAGGTAACTCTCAAGGCCAGGTTGCACAGGGCTTGGAACAACCTAGTGTAGGGGTCTAGTGGAAGGTGTCCCTGCCCATGGCCGGGGGTGGAACTGGGTGAGCTTTAAGGTCCTTTCGAACCGAAACCATTCTGGGATCCAGTAGAAACTAATCTGACTGCTGAGATCGGGATGTAAATGGGCTTTGCTCTTCTCTCCTGGATTATGCCAGAATTCACACTTGAGTTGAACTGTTTCCCTGCTCAGGTCAGGGCCTCTTTAGGTCTGTGCAAAACTACAGCAGATTCCATCCAAAAATTATTTACTTTAGGTTGTATTTAGCCTTAACAGCCTGAAAATATTTGGCATTTCTGGTGTCTTAATGTGTTTGAGAGAGGAGGAAAATTGTTAACACTGTTTTGTAAATGGCCAAAGCTGCAGAGGCTGGCTGGAGTGGAGCAGGGACTGTAATCCCTAATTCTAAATTCTCTATTAAAACCCTAATCCCTGGGCTATCCTTCTGTTTCAGGCAACATTCGGGGTGGATGGTGTATAATTTATCTGAAGTGATGCACCTGCCACTGTTTAAAGCCAGTTATTTTCCTTCTGTCCCCGTGTCGAAGTTTCTTCTTTAATTGCCCAATTCATTTTTTGCTGGAGCGATTAAAAATTGCATCTGCTTGCATTTTGTAGGTCTCTGTCAGAGTCCTGTGGTTCAAATAGTTCAACAAATTCACAGTATCTTGGGACTGATAAAGGTTGATGCCTGGACTGCTTAAAGGGGAAAAATCCAAGCATGTGGTTTCCAGCATTCACTGGCTGGTGAGAATCAAAACCTCTCCTCATTTGCCCGAGGATCCTAATTTTTTTGGAATAAACTTAATGGAAAAGGCAGAAAAATACAGATACTTCACAGAGAATATAGATAGAAAAGAACAGCAGGATGGGGGGAATGTGGAAGTAGGTCAGATGCACTGCAGACAAAAAAAAAATCATTATGATTAGGAGAGATTAGGGAAGGCAAGAGCAAACAGCATCAAAGGAATCCAATTTATCAAGCCATTTAAACAAGAGCATTCCTTGCAAAGCAAGTTCTCCATCCTGTGCACAGATTTGGAGCAAAGTGAGAGGAGGATGTCCCACGCTATGTGTTTAATTTAATATCTGGTCTTCTCTACAGCCAGCCTTGGAGGCCTGAAGAAACCTTTTTTAATTGTCATGAGAACAAACACTGCAGAACAGTTACCCACCTTCCTTGCTTGAGTCCTTTTAGATTTTTCATTTTGAAGCTGTAATTCCCAGTTAGGTGTGCAGGTGAAGGATGCAGCCGGGGCAATGGCAGTGCTTGCTGACAGCTCTCAGTCACTGCTGCAGCATCAGGTGCTTTACATGGAATAAGGACATTCTCGTCTCAAAGGTTTCATATAAAGGCAGTTTGTAAGGGTGAAGTTATTTCATCTGAGGACATTAGGATCTTGGCAATAACTAGTGGATTCTGCTGCTTCATTTTTCGGCAGCGGGGAGCCTGGGATATGTGACCAACATGCTGTGACTTGGTCTCCTTTTCTCCCTTTTTCTTCCTGGTTTTGATGAGCTTCTCTGTCCCGTGTACCATAACAGCAAGGAAATGGATTTCCATTTGGATGAGATTTGCTTGCCTCATTTGTATCAAGGCACAAATGAATACTGAAAGCTTTAGCTCTGAAAACAGAACATTCTGCTCCTCCAGCATGTTTTTTTTGTTGTTTTTTTGATGTACCAAACAGGCCTTAATGGCAAACATAGGCAGTGCCTCTCGATTTACAAGTGTCACACAGCCTTTCGTAAGACAGGCCCTGTATGGTAGGAATTCTGTTGGGACCTGAGAATTTGGGGCCTGTTTCGGCACAGTGCTACTTTTGCTGAGGTAGAATAACTACATTTTCTTTGATTTCACCAAGCTGGAGTGCTCTTTGCATGTTTTTATCACTGGCTTGGGTGCTGTAGGCAGAAACCACAACCTCTGAGCTGTTTGACAGAGCTCTGTCATGTCAAATGTTTCTTAGCAGGAGCAAGCTGTCTGAGAAATTTAAACAAGATGTGGACTTCTCTTAGCAGTGGGTTAAATACTAGCTGAACATCCTCCCAAATATCTGACTGCTGCTGCCAGGGGGTGTGGGCTGGTGTGCAGCCTGAACCAAGCCCTGCAGAACTGCTGACTTGAGCCCGAGCACGGAGAAGGTTTGGCATCTTAGAAGCTTTTAATTAACAGCACTTTTTATGCCACTCATTAATTTCCTATTCAGGAGGAACTGGGGTATGAAAGAAGCTGAAACTTTCAAGGGGTGGTTGCCTCCAGAGCTGAAGTTACAGCTGGGGCATCCTCTGCCTTCTGAGCTGAGACGTTGATTCTTTCCTGCTGCTTTTGCAGCAATTTGGGGCAATATAAGCCCAGACTTTGGTTAATACCTTTATTGCTGACTGACTGCCACATTGTGACTGGCTGTCACTCTGGCAGTGTTGCCTTTCAGTTCCAAGCACTGCCAGAACTCTGCTCTTTGTACATCACAAGATGGAGCTTTGATGGAAACAACCTGATTCTCCTTTGTTTAGGCAATAAAATGAGTGTGTGGGGAAAATCTCACCCCAGCCTTGTTTTGGGTCTCTTCCAAAGTTTGGCACAAACATTGAAGCAAGATATTTCTCTTTTTATCCTGATGAAACTCCAGATCTTGATGGTTTTATGCATGCTAAAGGCTTCCTTTGAGTCTTACACCACAGCTTTGACTGGTTTAAGTTGGTCTGGAGTTTCTGCCTTCAGTAAAATGCTGGTAAAATTACACCTGGTAAGATTTTAGTCCCTTATTGCTGTGTGATTTTTGCCTGACAACAGCAGGTAACTCAATCTCAGCCGTCTGTGGTTCAGCACCCTGTGAAACCTTGGGTATGGCATTGCAAGGTTTAGCATTTCAAGCACTGCTTTGGAGTGCAGTGCTGGGAGTTGATCCAGTCTGATGGTCTGTGGGCTTGGAAGGAAAAGGAGAGCAGCAGGGCATGAAGTACAGCTGCTTCTTAAAAATCAGCACACTAGAAACACACTTCAATCATGTAGTGGAGAGGCATAAGGAGAAATTAGGCCTTGCCACAATTGTCTGGGTATTTGGACTCTGTTCCTAAATGTGTTACTAACTCCTGTGACACCCCTAAGTCCTTTTAAATACTGTGTGCTTAAGATTTCCCATTTTCAAAAACACTGGCAATGGTGTAAGACTTAATTAATGATGAAGAGCACTGCATTGCTTTGAGAGCTGCTGGAGAAAAAGGGCAAGTCTTGCCATTATTAGTATTGTTCCGTCTTTAAGCTGTCAGATTACATAAATCTAGGCAGATGCCTTAAAGCATTGTGTGCAGAGGAAAGCTCTCTAAAGGAACAAATTCAATTTTCCTTTGTCTTGGACTAAAATATCCTAAACGTGAGGATAGGACAGCCATTACTGAAAGGGAGGTACGAAAGGGTGGGAAGGCAGCTACTGCAGCACTCGAAAAAGAAGAGATGGGAGACAGCTTCATCCATACTGATAATGAAACATTAATTATTCCCAAACTGGCCTTTTGAGAGTATGCCATAAACATTTAGACATTAAGGGGCTGTGAGACAATGGCTGTTGTTCCCTGGATGCAAATGTAATACCCTGGAGTCTGAGATATTAGCGCTTATTGCTCTTCCTTTTTTAGCCTGAAAGTCTCAAAAGTGTTTCAAGCATCAGCTGGACACACAAACTCATTTGCTTTCTTCAGGCAATCTTGTCCAACTGATCCATAAACTTTGCTTCAGCGGCTGGAGGCCTTGACTTGGCGATTTCTGTGGGAATTGGAGATCAAGGCTCCTGTGAGGATTCTACAGGGTACTTTTAAGCTAATGTGAACATGATGAACAGAATTATACTGGTGATTAATGGGTCTATAAAAGAGAAGTATTAAACCACGTTGCCCTGTAATATTATGAGTTACCTATATACATTCTCCTTTCCTTAATCCCTCTCCAGGGCCTCGTACAGAACTTTTTAGGCTCTTTCTCAGGCTGCCACCATTTGTTGCATTGTACTACAACAGCTGTGACATACTTGCTGTATTTTGATGAAATTACTGGAACCAGAATCACCAGTGGTGCAATTATTCCTTATGTAGATGATTTAATTACAGCAGTGAGATGATACAGGGTTAATTAATTGTTGCTTATTAAGTGCTTTGAGACCTTTGAATGAGAGATGCTACGTATGTGCAAGAGATGATTATTAGTTATTAACAGCAATGCTCCCAGCTATTTGGAGGGTAAGAATAACTTAGTTTCATTGTGAAATATTAAATTTGCAGTCTAGCCGGATCTATGGCGCATTTCAGGTTGCAAGTGAAAAGCCAAGTATATACTTAGGTAGTGATGCACTGTGCCAAATTTGGCTTGTGGGAGTGGTTCCCATCAGTTCCTGAACTGAACAGAGAGGAGCTGGAAATGCAGCAGGTTGCAGAAACTGGAGGAGGGGATGGTGTGGGAGGAGGTTCCTGAGCTTTCAGTAAAATCAGTAGGAAATGGAAGAGTTTGCAGGAATATTGAGGTACAGGCTCGAATTTAATGATATAGCCAAGGTTATTGAACAGCATCCATTGCCTTCAGAGCCACCTTCTCCTTTTGAGGCTTTTTCCTAAAGATTTTCTCTACCAGCAGAAACTGTGGGCTTGCCTGAGCCTATGGACAGTGTATCTGTGTGGAAAATCAGGCTGCCTAAGCTCTGGTATTTATCCTGGCACTCAGGCTGCAGTGCTATGTCTAGAGAGACATTTCATCGGTTCTCAAAATTTAATAACTCAGTGTGTCAAAATATGAGCTGTTCAATTACTGGAATTCCTTCACTCATTTCAGAGAGATCTCTCTTCCCTTTGCTCCTTCTTGCCACACTTATTCTTTCTTATACTGAGGAATAAACTTATTTACTGATGAGAGAGGAGGAAGAGACAGACTTTTGTCCTCATGTTGCTTCCCATGAAGGAGCACAAAGTGCCTTTTAAGGCTTGTTTCCATACCTGGAAGTTCAGTACTTGTCTCCATCCCAGAGATGAGCCCACTGACTGGGGGCGTTTGTGTGAAGGTTCTACAGTGCCTCAGAGAGGAAGGAGGAAAACACAAAATGAGTTTTGTGAATCCTGTGCCAAGCAGAAACGACTGACATAATTAAAGTCCGTCTCTAGGAAATCATCACTGACATGGATAAGTAGCAGCTCTTCAGGGTGCTGAGCCATCACAGAGGGGTGGATTGGGCAAGGTGTGAATACAGGTGCCTTAAAACATCCCCTGAGCTGGGGACTCTGGGCAGTGGGGCTGGTAAGGGTGTGATCTGTGGGGGATCGGTGCCCACAGCTCCTGCTGAATGGCACTGGAGGGGCTGCTCAAACGTGGATCTAGGAAGGAGAGAACCAAAGGAGTTGCCAGAGGGTGGAATGGACCCCTGCAGCCTATTTCTAAATTCTCAAACTGTCTAAACCAACCTCTAGATAGAGCTGGAGCCCTGTGATAGAGTGTCTCCAGCTGCTGCACGCCTTAGGCGCTTGGTTTGGGCATTTACAATCTTCCCCCAAGTGCCTGTCACAAGGACAGTGTTTGCCAGAGAGGTGCAGAACTGCCACGTTTCTGCTCAGGTATTCTGTGCAGCACATTCTGAGCAGCGTGAATCACTCTGCATGGATGGGCTGTGAGCTGCATGCCTAATGCCTCCCAAGTTCCTGCAAGCCCTAGTCTTGCTCTGCAGGTGCTGCAGGGATGAGCTTTACATACCAAATGGAAATGTTCAGGAGTCCTGGACACAGAACTGCCTGATCAGAGCTGCTGCAGAATCTCCAGAAACCCAGCAAAGTGTATGTGGTTTTCAGTTCTGCTTGGATAAAATCACCTGGAAGGACAAACAACAGCAACAACAACAAAAAAATCATGTGTATCTGAGAGCCCTAGATGAAAGCTTTGGGGGATTTATTTGGGGGATTTTTGTTGGCTTTTTTGGTTTTTCCATCACTGTGCTGTGCAGTGTCTAGTTTAGGCCTGAATTGTGTCATCCAAGTGAGACAATTTTTAAGTGTGCAAGACTGTCTAAAAGGCTCCTCCCAATTAACTGGCATTATCCCCTAGGAAGTTTTCACCAGTTTTAATGGACCTAGACCTCTTCCTGTTCTCAATAAGCAAATATCTGGGTCTGTTTTGCAGCTTGATGGTTTCAGGGAGCTCAACTTTGTATGAACTGGCTTTATTATTTTGATTTTATTTTATTATTTTTTTATTTATTTGTATGAACTGGCTTTACTTCCAGCGAGTGAAGATGTCTGTGATTGTAAATCCCTTTCAACTTCTAGGAACTAGCTGTGTATGTGTGTGTGGGATACAAGGAGGATTCAGCAAGGCTGATCAGAGAAACTTCCTGGGGTGAAGCCTGTTGCTGGTTTTTTGTACAACAGCTGGTTCTGCTGGGCTATGACTGGGCTCTGAGATACTCCTGCAACACAGATGCTGATAATAAAAATACCCCACACATCATTAAGTGAGTCAAGGAAAACTCCACCAAAGATACAGTTAAATCTTTATTTGTTCTGATGGTGAAGGTAGGGATTTCTGGTTTCAAAAGCAGGAGTGGGGAAGAAGTTAGGGCAAATTCCATTGAATTCCTGTTTACCTTGGGCTGTTCTGTAGTGTGAGATATTGCAAATGCTGTGGCAGGTAGAGATGTGCATTTGTCTCAGTTACTGCAACAGCCCAGAAATGCAAATGCTTTCCATGCTGCAGCTGTTTTGACTCTGGAAGATTGTTCTCTTCCCTGTGTTCTGGCTCTTCTGGACTCTGATTGCCTGCCAGCTAAGGAATGCTGCTCAGCAGAGACAAAGGGGAATGGCTTGGTGCCCATCTTTGTGGCTGAAAGACTATTCTATTAAATCTTTCTGGACAGTGCATTTCAATTTCTATTGCTCCAGGGCTCTGGAATTTGAGCCACTCAGTGAAACCTCCTGCTCCTTGAGGTGCCAGGAGTGATCTGAGGGGAAATGAGAGTGGTGGCCAAGGCTTGTGTCCCAGGATTCAGCCAGTGATTTTCCCACTGTGGGGGAGTTCAGAGACACAGAAATCCCCATAGGGAGATGCTGGGTGGGTCACGTGAGTCATCAGAGAAACACAGCCTCAAAAGACAAAGCAAAAAAGCAAATTGGTTTTCTACAGATGAGTTACTACACAGGGACTTACTAAAGATGATCTATAAAATTTGCAGGATCTGGTTCACTATTTTATCCATGAAGCCATTCTTTTAATATTCAGCTCTTGCTCATGGGGTAGAAGGGATGGGAAAAGCATCTGCAGCATTATTAGCAGTCTCAGTGTAAAAGGGATCCTTCAGCAAGGTGTTGTCTCCCTCCTGCTTGAGCCAGCCCCTCCACCCCAGTCTCTTTATTCCCCTGCTTAGTCAGCAGGTTCTAAACCAGATGAAAGCAAGCAGCCCTAAAAATGCTGACTTCTCAAAGTGCTGCACCCTGTCAGTCAGGCACCCAGGAACAGAAGTACTACCAGCACCTTCCTCACAGCAGACTTTCATCTCCTTCTAAAGGCAGACATTAAAGAGGGAAAATAAATTACAAACAGTGATGCTAAAATTAAAAGCTTAGAAGAAATAATTCCTTATTCAACCTGAAGTAGGTGGCATACAGAAGAAAGAGAAAAAAACCAAAACCAGTCTAGTTTTCCTTTTTCTGAATACATCACTTTTTTAAAAGCTTGGATAAGTCAGCCTGTTGTGTTAACCTTCCAGAGTGGTGGAGGGAGTGCAACCTGCAGCCTGTTTTTTGTGTCTCCCTCCACTCCAGAGCCTTTGCTCATAGGTCACATCTCTCTGTTTTGTATTCCTGGGCAGAACAAACTGTCAGCCCTTTACAGCTGGAATGGGAATAGGTCTTGAGAAATGGCTTCTGGTACTGTTTTCTCCAGGAATCCCACTGGCATTCCCAGTGATAATACCATACTGCTCCTACTATTTTCCATTCCATGAGCTGCTCCAGTCCCCTTGGCCTGGGCTCGAGGCAGCCTGGCAGCTCAGTGGTGGAGCAGAGAGGAGATCTAAGGCTGCACATCCTGAACTGGCTTCCCAGGAGTACTGTACTTGTACGTGGGACACTAAGCTTTCTGGATTCATTCCACGTGAGACTCTTTCCAGCTGCAGAGAGAAGTAAAACAACCTGGTTAATGTTGATTTAATGTCCAAACTTTTCCTGCCTTCTAGAAAGGCTCTTTCTGTGTAACTCAGCTCCCTCATTTCCCAGAATAATTTAATTTTAATTGAAGACTCAATTGTACACTTGTACAGGTACAGTTGAGTACAAGTAATACAGTACTGTTCAATGAAAAGGAGCTTTATCAAAGCAGAACAGAACAATATTGTGGGGTTGTTCTGTTTTATTTGCTTTTGTTTTGCCGGTTGACTGAGGCACCAGGTTTTGCCTTTCCTGCTGCCACCCTTCATGCTGTGGGTCAGGGCTGTCTATGAACCACTAAATGATGCATGAAGAACACTCACTCATCCCTCTGCCTTCAGTGTGAGCTTGTCTTTGATGCATCCTAGCTGAATAGGATAAAATAATCCATATTCACTGTGGAACACTACAGCTCAAGCCAGAAAAGGACCCCAGTAAAAACCCAAACAACAACAAACCCCTTCTTTGAAATTCACTGATGTTTCTTACCTTCACAACTGCTTGGAGGACCAAAGCTTTTCTTGTTTAGAGAAGACACTAATAGCACCTGATTCATCCCGTAATGCTTCTTTAAACTGTTTTCCTGTTTTCAACACAAAATCTTGGGGTCCTGTACAAAGCAAGGTCAGCATTCTTCCCTGTTTCAGAGCTGAGGAAACTGAGACAGAGGCTGAGTGGATGACTTATGCAAGATCACACAGGGAGTTCTGAGACAACTACAAGAAGATATCCTGCTTTTGAGCTAATTGATGCAATCTGCAATTCACATTATTTTCCCTAACTGTCCTGGTGTGGGAACTCCAGCCTGTGTTGCTGTATTAGTAGAGGAGCTGTTTTTTCCTGTTTTCATGGCAAAGATGAGTCTGGGAGATCCTGTGGATCTTTGGGGATGGCAGCGAGCACTTTTTGTAAGAATAAAGCCTTGTCTCACTGTTCCCCCTGGGTGACCTGAGACAGACTCTGCTCAAGAGCTCCAAAAGAAGGCAGAACACGAGCCCCTGACACACAGCTCAGGCTGCCAGAAACCAGTCCTTGCTCTGGGCCTCTGAAAAAGGGACTGTCAGGAATGGAGGAATGGCTGGTGTGCAGGGAAGAGGGAGCTGGAATGGTGGGGGAGAATGAGAAGGAAGAGGGCAAGAAAAATATGTGAGCACAAGAGGTTCAAAGACATTCTTTGGCTTCTTCTGCCTCCTGTGCTGGCTCAGCCAGTGCTGGGGCCGTGAAGACCCCTCTTAATCTACATTTCCTTTTCCTCTTTCACTGGGAATGGAAGAGTCATGTGTGGGTGACCCTGCTCGCCCCTTCTTTCCCTCTCCATTTCCTTTCCCAGCAGTGTCTCTCTGGGATACACAGCCATCTGGCTGTTTATTGCAGCATGAGCTGAACCCTTAGATGTATCCTTTGGAATTTGGTCCTGGTTTAGAGATTTCTCTGTCATTCCTTTGCATTTTCCATACGTCTCGTTCACGCCCCCGGAGCCACTGCTGTGTGAGTGCACTCTGTCCTTTTGTATCCCACGTACTTTCATGCTTCCTCTTTCCCCCAGAACTTCTCAACATTCTTGTTTGGTTTCTATTATTTTTATTTGATTTTTTTCTCATGTTTCTCTGCTTCCTGCTAGCACAGGGAACACCATCCCACTCTGAAACAGTCAACTGAAGGTAGGCATCAGCCTCCCTCCTGCTCTAATCCCATCCACCCTGGGTCAAGGCACTGACCTCAGAGGCATTGCTGGAGGCGGAAAGGGAAGATGCAAAGGATTCCAGAGGAAGTTCAGCTTTAAAAGCTTTTAAAGTTCAGCACTGGGATAATCAGCAAGACTCCTTAGCCCTCTCCCTTTGTGCTATGAGTAAAATGCACAGTACAGTCTGCTTAACTCCTTCTCTGCCAGCAGCAAAGATGTTGGTAAAGAGACAGGGAAACAAAAAGGAGCATCTTCCATGAAAAATCCATCTGTTCTGTATTGGGAAGAGAGCACAAGATACTGAGAGTATAATGATGAAATAGAAGTCTGTCCTGGGTACTTTCATACTCCTTTCCTCTTCCAGCATATCTCACAAGAGAACGTTAGCCATACAGCTGCTGGAAATTGATTTCTTGATGGATTTCTCATGAAAGAATGGATTGATGCTGGGAATGAAATCTTCATTTGTGTCTAGTGGTGGGATAAATTATGACTGAACCTTTCTCTCCTCTCACAGATTAACTCTCTGATTCTTAGGGATGTCCTGTGCAGGGCTAAGAGTTGGATTTGATTATCCTTGTGGGTCCTTTCCAGCTCATATTCTATGATTCTGTTAGAGTGTTGTTCTAGGCTCCTTCAGTAAGTAAGAGTTTTTCTTTTCATTTCATTCCTCTTGCTGTAACAGTGAGCTTGCCATGGTTGTTTGCTTGTGCTGGACACCATCAGGGCAGGGCTGAAGGTGAAGCTGATGTTAGTGTGCCACCACAAGTGTTCCATGTGATGAGGAGCACCCAGGACTGGTGCGCTGAGATCTGTGCCAAGGAGGTTGAATGGCCACTGACAGCTTCACAGTGGCAAAGGATATGGACCCAGAATAATTAAACAACTGTGTCTCATTGCAGCTCATGACAGCTTCCAGATGCTGCTGAAAGTGATTCCAGATGTGTTCTTTGGAACCTCTGATTGTTGAGAGCACCCATGTGTTGGGAGGGTGAGAGCACATCCTCTTCCCGAGATGCACGTGGCACCCCTGCCTTTCTCCCTTAGCCAGGAGAGGTCAGCAGCACTCAGAAATACACCCACAGGGCAAAACATTTCCATGTCCCTCCAGTGCCTCTGTTCTTCCAAGAGCTCACAGATGTGCACAGCTGTGCAGTTGAGCAGGGCACAAAGGGTTGTCTCTGCCTGTCACCTGAAAACCCTTTACCTTATGCACAATTACCTTTAGGGCCCACTGTGTTCCACCGTGGAGACATGCAGATCCAAAGCTCAGTGATTCTCTCATCTAGCAGCACAAGGCAGGAATTTCTCGGTTATCGGCATATCCTTGGTTTTCCTGGCCTGATACCTCCCCCTGCTGTTCCCTGTCTTTTTGGCACTCGGCATCCAGCTCCATCCCAGCTCTGCTCCACTCCTGCTGGTAACTGCTAACTGCGGAACTGAGGTCGGACCCTGGCGTGGCAGGAGAGCAGAGGCGGGACAGTGGGTGAGGTTCACGGAGCAGGAGAGTGTCTTCAAAGGGAGATCGTGGGCTTGGCATTCTGAGCGAGCTCTGGGTGGGGAAGGACTCAGAAGTCAGAGGGGCTCAGCTCTGGGAACTACAAACTCAGCAGCTGAAGGCCACTCTGGTACTGGCTGCAGGCACTTCTCTGTTTCCCTACCTTTAGGACAACACCACCTCCCCATCTCCCCCCCTTATGCTGGGTTTAAGTGATTTCCCAAGCTTTGCATGGTTGATTTTTTTTTTTTTAATGATAGTTTATGCGCTCAGTCCTGGTGTCATTAAAATTCTTCTTTTGTCCTTCCCAGCATGAACACTTCTAGGCTGAGCCTGGTTTGTATTTTGAGGCTTTAAAGTAACAAATGTAATGAATGATATAACTATGGGAGAATATAGGGAGGAAGAGGAGTGTTATTGGTGCTCATTCCAGCCCTGTCACTGCACCATGCAAACCACCCAGTATGAAGCAGGCAGGCAGCTTTCCCAAGGTATGTGCAGGGTAACAGTATTCCCTCTGACTTCTGCCCTTCTCAGGAGGTGACAGGGGAGGCAAGGGGCTTCATCATCTGTGAGGGTGTCCCAGAGAAAAGGAATAACATTCGAGTGTAAAATCTTGGTGAAATGGACCATTTTTATTGCACAGGGATTCAACATCCTGCACAAAGGATGTTTGTCCCAACTGGGTGCCAGCCTAGTAAAAGCACTTTTAAAAAGAAACAACTAAATGCACTACAAAGCAAAATAATAAGTAGAAATTGGCACATTACAAATAAAATGCCAAACAATCTTATTAAATCAGCAGTTAGATGCTAGAGCTGAATGCATTCAAATTAGATACAAAACTTTGATGTTACAGTGGCACATCTCAGCAGATGTGTGAATTCCCTGTTCCAGGTGCCATCACATGAAGGCTTTGTGGATGGTTTTCTAAAGATGCTGTTTCGCCCCAGAATCACCAAGCAGAGCAGTCCAAGGACATCTGCATTGAGCCACTGGATAACTTTATGGTACGTGCCTTGGCTCTGTGAATGTGCTGCCATTGCTTGGTAGGAGTGTGACTGAAAAAATGGGATGAGAAGGCTGGGCTGGAGCTTAGGTCATGTGGTTTCTGCTTCTGTCCACGGCAGGAAGTGGCTGGTGGCTGTTCCGTGAGCCTGGGGAGCCCTGTCTGTGGGTGTTTGTTTAGAAACACAGTTACACCAGTAACACCACAGTGCCAGGTCAGTTAAATGGAATTGGCTCTAATGGTTTCCTTTTCAGCTCAAAGGTACGGCTACAAACTGACCTGTCCTCCCAGACCTGAAATCAGGCTGTGCCCACACAATGTTTTCCAGTGCTTTTAGGAAAATTGACTGATGGAAATCAGAGCTGAGGAACCCTGTGTGGAGTGAAGACCTGTAGTGTCTTCCCCTCTTCCTGGAACACAAGAATGTGATTTGTGAGGCTGTTCCTGTCTCTGATGAAGAACTATACAGAAATGTGGATATGCAGGAGAGTCCTGATGGGCAGGGACTGAGGATAAGGCTGGTAGTGACTGAGGAACAGAAGGAAGGAATGACCTAGATTTAGGCAAAGTGGTTTCTATAACAAGTATAAAATACTCATCCCAGGCTCATTCTCTAGTCTTCCATTCCCCAATTTTCTATGATAGGTCTGTATCCAACACTGTTACTGTGAGCCTATTGCACCTTAAGTGTTTTCGTAACTTCTTTGAGCAGAAGGATGCAGACTTTGGCTGTAATTTCATTTGGTGCAGCTGGTGAACCTGTCCTTGGCTTGTCAGGAGACAAGGGGAAATGCTCTATTTAGATGAGCAGAGATGCTGCAGGGAAGGACTATGACACAAGACATCTGGTTACACTTGGAATGCTGCCGTGAAAATCACTCTTATTTCCCTAGACAAATCTCATCCTTCATCTTTGCCTCCAATTCCCCACATGTAAAAAAAAAGGGTAACATTGCCTTGTCTGTGGATGCTGGGAGAATGAATCCACAAGTACTTGCAGGGCACTAAAACGCTGTGGAAACAAGCTCAAAGAAAAGCCAACCAATAAAGAGAGTGATGAAGAACACAGGCCAATGTAAACCATTCCTTGGCCGTGGTACAGCTCAGTTTTAATGACTCATGGTCTCGTGCAGTGTAAAACAACACCTCGGTCTCTGATAGAACAATAGTTTTATGTTGCATCCTGCGTCCAGTGCTCCCAGACATGCACAAGGAAAGGCAGTTTTATGTTTTATACACTTAGGCTTTTCAACCTTCAGAAAGATTTAAGGGGGTTTTATTCCAAATCTGCAGCAAAGCCAGTGTTTCTTCCTGAAGATTAGTAATTAGATCCTGTGGCAGCACTTAAATATTTTGATGATGGGTCCTTTAAAAGCATCTTAGATTAGATAGTCAGATAGGAATGCATGATAATAAACTGAGCAGACAGGGTGAGTTACTCATTATCACTTCAATCCAGGCTGAATTGTGTGAACACACTGACTCTAAAAAGGCAGAAAAGTCAAGTGGGCTTCTTAAAAATAATGCTATTTTTTGCTCTCAATAGTTGATTATATACACGTTACTCTGTAACAATCCAGAAGACAGAACAAGGAATATGTCATTTTATCCTTGCCTGTCTTTTGCTGGCTTCCTAAAACATTGCAGCTTTGAATAGATAGGATGATAGTCTGAAAGTCTAAATTATGTTCTATTAAAAACTTTGTAAATGGGCCCCCGATGAAATAGCAGCTCTGATGGCAGCGAGGCAGGCTGTGCTTCAATGGATGTTAGTGGGAGCTCTGCTGCCTCCAAACACAGGATTGGGCACTTGTAGAGGGGAACCTGATCCCAGAAAGGCCCTGCGGGATGCCATTCACAGTTATGATTAGAAATGTCCCAGGAATGTGTGGGGAAGGATGAGTGCACAGCCTGCCTGAGATAGTGCCAGCATGGTCTCCAGCTCTCTCCGGAGCAGCCAGATGGCATTGTCTCTTTTTCCCAGTGATTTTGATTCGATAAGGTTGCCTTTTCCATGTGCTCCCTCAGTCTGGCTGCAAAGGACCTGGGAGAGGGGGAACATCTGACTTGAATCTTTGCTGTGGGATTCTCTCAGGGTTTGTTGCCGACCCCACTCCCAGTGCCGGCATCCAGTAACCTGCTGCAGCACCCCAGCAGCACAGGGACACCACCCAGGACCTTCTCAGCCTGACAGCCAATTTCCACTCCCATCTTTTTCCAGCTCTCTGGCAGCTAATGAATCTCTACAAGAGGTTTTCCTTCCTTTTGCCGGTGTAATAAATGTAAAGCCTTGAGATCACTGTACAAAGACCTAACAACACTGCAGCACTAATAATGTCGTTCTGAGGGCTGTCAGCCAACAAGTTACTGGCTGAGTATCATTTCTTTGACTATTTGTCATTATCTGCAAATGTGCTTCGATTACTTTTTTCCTTGACATGCACACTTTGTGATTTGTCTCACATACTCAGCTTTGAGCTTTATTTAGAACGAGCCCTAACCCAGCCTTGGATTAATTGAATAGATATATTTTTTAAATTTAAATCCTGTTTTTAAGGAAGACTTGCAGCTGCAAATTTTGCCAGAAGGTGGAACTAAAGCTCCGTCTCCCAGCAGCTGCTCCAGCACAACTGACAGGAATGCCCTTAAAAGCCTTGGATTCAGGTAGTCCTTTCCCTCTTTCGAGGCAGCTGCTGGAAAGAACTCTGTCTAACATTCCGAGTGGATTAATTATTCCATTAGATCTGTTTTACCAAAATCTAATGATCTAAACATCATATCAGGTCTGAAGGGACTTTTAGTACTCATTTAAAATCATGAAGATTTTATTATTACAGATACTGCCTGAAAGAAGTTTTTTTGTTCAGTCTTTTGGTGCTTTAGTTTCTCAGCAGTCAGAGTTTATCAGGCAGAGATGTGACTATTTCTAGTAACAGAACTCAGGGAGCTGGTACTTTTAGCGGAGTGTCAGCACATTTTGCAATGAATTATTGGGGCATATTATTCCGTGAGAGCCCATTCCAGAGGCATTGATAAAGATGCAGGCCCTGCATGAGAGGTTGTTCCTTTTCAGCTGTACACAGAGTTCTCCAGAGAGCTGTCAAAGCAGAAAACAGCAACAAAAAAGGTGTGCTGCAGCTTTCCTGGGGTCACAGTGCTGGCAAGTGGCAAGAATTGCATCCACCTCCTGACACGGAGTTGTTTGCAGACAGAACTGTGCCTTCCCAGGGCACAGCAATTACAATTCACTAATTGTTCAGTTTAGCAACTGAACAATTATCTGTCCCTCTGAACTGATCCATTATCTGTCCCTTCTGTTTTTTACTTCTCTCTTCCCTCCCTTCACCCAGAATCTCAAACCACGGCCAATTCTGTACCTCTTTTTGGGGAAGAGAAGTGCTCAGAGAGACTCACAGCCTTAAATGTAATGGAAACATTTGCTAATGAATGAGCCCTCGTTATGCGTGTTACAAGGAAACACTTAATTGACAGTGGCCACCAGATAACAGGGTTTAATTAATAAATCTATGTGGCGTCACATACACCACAGGAAGGGATTACAGGGGTTAAAGTGTCTGTCTGGTGGACTTTTATGGAAGAGTTGTGTTGCCTGTCTTTTAACATGAATAACCCGCATGTCTGTGACCCAGCACTTGCAAAGGGAGGGGCAGTTGGTTCTGAGAACACAGCAGCCCCGTCTGGCTGTTTGAACGTGGCTTGGATGGCATCTGAAGCACCCCAAAGGCACATTTGTTTTCTTGCCTCTCCAGCCAGCATCTGGGTTCCTATGCTGCTGTCTATTCCACTGCACACACGGCCCTGAGTTGGATAAACAGGCTTCTCAAACTCAGCAGTTAATGACCGGGTCATTAGTGCGTCAGACGGGCTGTCAGCACCCACCTCCCTGGTGGCAGCAGGCTCCTCAAACAGGGACTTGATGACTGTATTGATAAACTAACGAAGCTCTGCTGACCTTCCTCTACTAATACAGTGACTCCATACCCAGTGGGGAGCGAGGCTCTGGAGATCCCACTGCAGTCCGTTAGGGAAGATGGATTACTGTCACTCTGACCTGCAAGCTGTTCCCCACGTTCGCAGTGTGATGTGAAAAGGTCACAGAGTCCAGAACTCCTGATCAGTCTGGAAGGTTCCATGCCAATGGCAGGGGATGGAACGAGATGAGCTCTAAGGTCCCTTCCAACCCAGACCATTCTGTGAGTCTGATTGTCATCCTCTTCTATTTGCACACTCATTTTAGAGCTGAAAGTGTTTGTTTGTGACACACAAAGGGGTAACATTAACAACCACCACCAGCCCAGGAACACTCACCTTTACCCACTCTGCTCCTGCTTGGATGCACGTCACCCTCCGAAATCCCTGCAGAGGGAACAGAGAGCAGCAGCTGCCCACGTGAACCTCTGCCCAGGAGAGCTGAACCTCCCAGCATGAGCCGCACCAGCCCTGTGGAACCAAACAGAACCAGCCCCGTCCATCCCAGCCCACGGGCCAGGCAGCTCATCTCCTGTTCTTGTGTGTGCAAAGTACCAACTGCGGGAGAGGGGAACAAGGGCTCTCTGCCTGAAGTGGTGCCTCAGCCACAGAGAGCCCTTTGGGACATGGCAGAGTTGTTTGTGCTCCTGCACACAGGAGCATCTTGGAGAAATGTGGCCATACCAGTTCTGCTGAGAACAATTAGGGACAGAAAACCCTTTAACCTGCTCTCTGCCTTCCCAGCAATCAGTTGTGGCTTACCAGTACAACCCCAGTCACCATCCTTTGCCTGAACGAAGAGGTCATTGTCCTGCCTTTAATATAGATATTAAAAAAAAAAAAAAACCCCACTGAGTTGAAAAGAGCACCTCTTCTCTAACATGCAGGTCTTAATTGTTAACCAGTTACTTACTCAACCAAGAAAACACTTGGACCATGGAGACCTAATTAGCTGGTAATTATTCTCAAGCTTTGCATTATCTGGATCACAAGACAGATCTTTATCCTCTATCAGTAAAATCCCATTGCAGGCAATGGAACAGGAATCATCTGTTAAACTGGATCCTGTTCACAATCCCAATATTCTGGAAGAACAGGGGTTTTCACACTCAGGTCTGCAGAAACATCTCACTGCAATTACTTTATTACTATTAATCACCACCAGGCTATGAAGGAGTAGTAATAAGTTGAAAAGTAACTTGGTTTACTATGAAAAATTGGGTATTTTGATTTATTCTCTAGCTGCAGCTGAATCATTTCTTTCTGCTCTCTTAATAGGAGACTTTCCATAAGCCTTGACTCTTCTTCCATGTGCTAATGTACAGACCTACTTTAATGCTTCTATATTAATATTCTTCTAGACCTAGAGCTGCAACTGTGGAAACCATACCTTTCTTTAATACACAAAGCACAGAATAGGACACAGAGAAGAATTAAGACTAGGGGATGTCCAAGTGCTCCCTGATCCCCAGAGTTCATAAGGAGATTTCCTGCCTACAACAGGGATCTATAGCTGATGAAAATAAAATTTAGTGTGAGCTAGAAAGACTTCAGAAACTAAGTCTTAGAACATTCTTCTTTTCATGCTAAAAAATGCATTCATGGGAAATTTTGAATTGAGAAAAAAGAGCTCTATATAATAAAGAATGGTCTATAATAATATGCCCTTACTATAAGAGCTCAGACCTTTTTTTTCTTCATGGCATCCTTCTAGGCCAATATTGTGCAATTATAACCTATAGAAGCTGATTTTACATTAACCTTGCCTATTTTAACAGTTAAAACACTTTGTCTTCAATTGCTGAGATTAATACTGAGCTATTAACACAATATAACCAGCAACCAGAACTATTCCAGCTCTCTTAGACTGTCCTGTCCCCTTCTTAGAGTGCAGAGAGCACTTAGCACAATGACCCCTAGTTAGTGCTTGCAGGTGGAAGTGCAGGGACTTGGACATCTTATAAAAGGGGGAAGATGAGCTTTCCTTCTGTTTCTCTTTTTTTCCTCTCCTCCTTATAGCAGGAAGACTTTCACAGCAAAACATGAAGTCCTGACTGGGGAAGGAAGGTGTTGCCCCAAAATGAGAGCATAAAATGGGAGCTAAGCCACGAAGAATTTAAATGTAAAATATTAGTGTAGTTAAGTAGGAGCATCTCTGGAATATGAAGAAATGTTAATGGCAGACTGGTGGCAGACAGGGAGCAGGGACAAGCTTTCAGGCTGAGTCTAGAGACCTTTCTTTTCTCTGTTAAAGATACTCTGCATTTGTTGCTGTTGTTTCCTCCAGCAAGAAAGTGGAACTTTATCTGCCCTGGGAAATCTTTGAAATGGGTGGAAGGGAAATGAGCGCAGTTCTGCCTTGCAAACAGACACGATGAGGATCTGTGCAGTCTGGGTTAAGCCCTGAATGAAAGACACTGCTCAGTTACCAGCTGAGACAGCCCTGAGGCTCCAGGAGCTGTAAGATCCCTGGCAGTAGGGATTAAAGTCTTTCAGAATGCCATTGGAAAAGGACTGGGGAGAGCGGGCAAGGAAATAGGTACTGGTAAGAAAAAAACCAGCTCAGGGTCAAGCATAAAGCTGAGACTATGAGCAGAAAAATGGGACAACTGAGTTAAGGGACCTGGGGGTGCACCTTAAATAAGGGGATTGGGCACACTGGACACATGTACCAGTTGTTTGATGTCCTACTCCCCCTGCACTGATAACACAGTGAAAGCTCTGGGGCTTAAATATTGGCACCAGGGTCTTAACAGCTACGTGTATTTGAACGTCCTAATTACAGGGAATGGCAATGGAATTAGAGCTGATTCCTCCCTGTTCCTCACTGGCTGGTTTGTCTGATCCTGAGGCTGGGGTCAGAGCCTGCCTCTGCATGGAGCTGGGATTACCCCAAAATCTCTGTCTGTGTTGCAGGGAAGGGAAGTGAGGCAGAGCCTGGAACTGAGCAGTGGCACAACCTGATGGATTGCAGATTCCTGTGGGTGCCTCGGTGCTGTTAAGAAAGCTAGAGTGTGACAGATTTGCTTCCAGAGCAGCACTGGTGCAGCCAGGTCATTCCTCAGGGTCAAACCTTTTAGTCCAGGGCTGCTCTGAGGGTTTCAGTGTTCTGGGCAGTTCTGACGGGGCTGGGGCTGAAGAAGCTGAGCGCTCTGCAGGCAGCCCCACTGTCATGCAGAATGTCCTCTGCAGCATTCCCAAACCCCTGGTGCTGGGTGCTGGCTCCCAGCTGATGTTGAAATACCCAACTGCTGCAACCCAGGCAACAAATCCTTCTGGGAATGGCACAGTTCTCCAGCTCTGGCGATGAAATTGATTCCTTAGCTGTTCACAGGTAAGGATTCTGTGACTTTGTGGAAGGTCAAGGAATGACACAGAGCATCATAGGGAGCCAAATTAGGCATTTTTAGTAGGAGAGAGACTCTCCTCTGTGTTTCAAGCCCCAAACCCTGCTTTGGCTGGCTTCCGTGCACACAGCCAGTCCTCTGCCTGCTCCTCAGGAGGGTAGATTTGGCCAGGACCTGTTGAAAGCACTTCTCACTGTAGCTGAGGTTTTGCTCTTTCCTTGTTTAGAAGGAATTAATCTATTTACAGGCATGGTCAGGCTCTGCATCTCTGTCCTTCCCTTAGCATTAGGCAGTTAAAGTCCTGGCCTTAACTGTGGATGCAGGAATGCTACAGTTAATTTTGGTATGCTCTGTTATTTACCGATTCCGAAAGCCCCTGTGTCTCCTTGTTTGTCTTTGTGTTAATTAAGTACAAATTTATCTACAGCAGTGAATTGCAGCAGCGCAGCACCCGGTAAGTGAGGAGCAAGTCCTGGGCTGTTCCAGCATACTGGGATAACTGGGCTTCTCCGGCAGCTCCCGCCTCTCGGCAGCCTGTCGGGGGGGAAGCCCGAGCCTACCACTGTCCTGTAGGACACTCGGCCCCTGGGAATGCTAGTCCTAATTTTGTCTTGGGTGACTGTGCAAAGATCCATCTGCAGGTTTGGATTGGGGTCCGGCAGAGCCCAGAATGATGAAGGCTGTCTAGAATCCATTAATAAAGATCAGAACTTGATGGCATCAATAATTCCCTTTGGGCTTCTTGCAGGCTGAGATAGTGGCAGATTGTCAAAATTACTTAACATCCTGGAACACCACCCATTCCAGTATGAATAGGTTTCTTGTGTACAACTCACATGACCCTGGTGTTTTCCTGGTGTCTCTATGGAGACTGGAGACATTCTTCTGGTCTGTTGGTTGGGGATCTTTTCTTTGCTGCTTTCAGGTAAATTGTCTTGTAGAAAAAAAGAAAGCAGAGACAATCCTCTGAATAATGAATAAAGCATCAGTCACAGAACACCAAAACATCCTGGCTGTTTTACAGAAGGAGTTGCAAATATTTTGATTTTTCTTTTTTAACACACTACCAGCTTGGCAGAGATTTAGCAAGACTTGTGCAAAAAATAATTGGCCTTAGGCAAAGCTGAATGAGGCAGTGAGCGTTCACATGTGGATCCTCATCCAAATGAGGCTGGAGCATGGATTAAAGAGTGAAGCAGTGTTAGATTTGGGAAGCCTTCCCTGCCAAAAATTGGGGGTGCTTTTTGAAAGATGTTCCAATTCCAAACACTCTCATTCTCATGAGATTAGATACTTCCCCTCACCATTGGCTCCAGTCCCTCTAGGAGAGTGAGTTAAATGAGATTTTTGTTACCTGGGCCATATTAAAATAGTTGTCTGTGTTTTCACTGGCATCCTGGAGAGGACAGCAATGTGGGTAGGAGGAGGATGATGGTTGGGTGCTTCCTTCCCCCTAAGGGTGGATTGTCACAGCAGTGTGGAATTCACTGGAGAAAAGGGGCAAACACTGTTTATTGTCCCATGAATATTTGGGATGACTAGTAGAGGACCAGGTGCTTCTGTCTTGCCCAAACTGGACCCTCAGGGGCACAGAATGCTCGTTTGCATTCCTGGTTACCACTCCCAAACTCCTTAGCCCCAGTTTATATGTCCAGAATGTAGCCTCTTAGCCATGGCCTGGAAAAACAAATCCCATTTTGCTGAAAGATGGGCTCTGTTCCTTGGCATAGCCTCTGGTGTACGGGATGTCTGTGCAACTCCCAGAAAATCAGAGCCACACCATGAATATCTCTCTAAATGCCTTCAGTTCTGCCAGTGGGTCTGTCTCAGGATTCACAGTGATTTATTCCTTCGGGTTTGGTTCCTTGGTGCCCTGTGTAGTGGCCCAGCAATGCCCTGGGAGCTCATGGAAACACTCTAACTCCAGTGCCAGAGTCTGGTTGGGTTTTGGTAGCAATAGAGCCTCAGCAAGGAGAAGCTGCTCAGGTGCTGTGTGCCCTGTGAAAAGGTAACTGGAAAAAGTTAACACACTGTCTCACAGCTCCCTGTGTGCTGTGGGGGAAAAAATGAGGTCACAGAGGAAAATGCTGGGATTTAGATTCTGCTCTGCCTGGAGAGGACATGATGGTGAGTGAGGTCTGGCTTCTGTCCCAAGCATTAACAGAGGGAAACTTTGCCTCAGTTTCTCTGCATGTAGATCTGAAGCCATACTGAGGTCTCCTTTTTAACGGATTTTGCAACCGTGTCATGAACTTTATGGCTTGTGTGTTCTGAGCCTGCTATCCGCACTGATAAAAATGGTTATTAGCTGTACTACTACTTTAAATCAGAGCATCTTAACTAATTTGGGGACTGGCCAGTGGCTCCAGTCACATGATGAATACCCTTATACTCTATTTCTAGATGATTCAAAGTTGGCTCTAGGCAAGGGAGATTAGGTTTAGGGCTTGAGGCAGAGCAGGAAATAAAACAAAGGTGTCCCAATTGATAGTTCAGCTTTCAGTATAATTTTGTTGAAAAAAGTAACTCAAGCTTTGGTTTATTCTGAGCACGTCAAGGACACCTTTGTAGTGTTGCTGCCCTAAGCCCAGGGCTGTCCATTAAGGGACAAAACCTGCTCGTGGAGCCAGGAATGGTTTGGAACCACACAAATGCTGCAGCATCACAGTGGGGGGATAGGGAGTAGGAGGAGAATCAGTTAGACTCGGAGTGAGGTCTGGTGACACTCAAAAGAGGGGCCAGACAGGGGAAATAATGTCACAGAGGATTTGAGAAGGGCTCCATAGCTTTGGGGGCTGAAAAAAAATTCCAATTAAACTGCTGGACTTGGAGCAGTCACATTCTATAGTCACTTAGGCCAGGAGTGAAACTTGATTGTAAAGATAAGCTGGGAGCAAGGAGCCCCCCTGGAGGCAATGGGGTGTGTGAGCTTGTGCAGTTGCTGCTCTGCAATTTCTGTTTCCTTGGCTGCCCAAAGGTGTCATCTTATCATCTGCAATGTGGCCAAGGTAAAGTTCAGGGTCAACAAACACTTCAGTTTCTTTTCCATCCTCTGCCTTTACAAGGCTTTCCAGGAGATGGAGAGGAAACCCTGCTCAGAGTTGTCTTTCTCTCAAGGAGCATTTCTGTCAGGGGAATGTACAGGCCTAAGGGCTCACTTAGCCACCCATCAGGTGGGTTTGCCTTCTATGTGCATGTGTGGGACATTTTACACCCTCCCTGCCTTAAAGAAAAAATCTTCCTGGGCAATGCCCTTTTCTCTGGCATGGGTGTGTACTAGAAACTCACTTTATTTATGTGAGGCAGATGCTGAGATCTTTTACTCAAAGGGATTTTGATGCACTGAGACCTTTCACGCTGAGAGGACAAAGCCTCTGGATTCCCTGGAGCGAAGCACTGGCCCAAATTGTGCTTTCCTCTTTCCAGCCACACATTTGATTTTTCTATACTGGATCAAGTATCAAGCACAATGTCATGCTGAAAAAGGCATACACTTGAGATCACAGTGTCGGTGTTTAGCAGGATTGATTATGTCTGTACAGATCTCTTTTCAAAGGTGGTTGGATTTCACTGGAAAAGGGACTTTTCTAGTGATTAAACATGGTAATGTCGGGGGCTTGCAAAAGGTATCTTTGCCCTTTCGATATGGAAACAGGAATTCAGACTGAGAGCCAATGCACTTTCAGCCTTTGCAACTTCAGTTTGTCCTGCCCGTTCTGTCAAAATGGGTTTGCATTTTAAATTCTTGTGGAAACTGGTGAGCTGAAAACCCAACAGACAGAATTCTTCTCTTTAGGCAAACAATCCCAGTGTGCTCAGCAATGTACAAATACAGCAGCAAGTGATCACAACCAGCTGACTCTGCCCTAAGCGGAGCCAGGTACTTGGGTACCACCTAAGCCACAAATTTAGTAATACAGCAGCAGCTTAATTCCTCTTGCCTTAATCACTGTCTCTTATGGTAATGGTTGTGCTGGGACTAAACAGGTCAACTCGAAGGTGCTTAATCATTTTCCCAAGGTGCACCGCACCTGTGGGGCTCTGGCACTGCACACAAACCTGGTAGCACAAACTGACTCCAAATTAAAACTAGCTGTCTCCAGAAACCCCAGTTCAGAGAGTCTGCTTCCATATCTCTCCTGATTGAACACAACCCTGGACAATCTATTTCCAGCTCTCTGGTGCCAGGCTGACCTCCCTGCTTTTCCTTAGAAATGACTTGTTACTGACTGACAGGCTCACAGCAGTGCTATTTTCCCCCTCAATTCTGATTGAAAAAAGGCTTTAGTAAGTGAAAAGCAGGATTGTGTCCCTTGGATTAACTCCCTGTTGGAAAAGGGCAGAAACCCTGGTCCCTGGCTGTCCGGCTGCCGTTTGCGGCGCGCAGGTGCCGGCCTGGCGCGCACAGGCTGCGCTGGGTCCCCTGCCCTCCCAGCCTTCCTGAATGTGCCTTTCACTTCTCAGCCTCCCGTCCGGCCCGGCTCCCAGCCACAAGAGAAACCGCAGGGAGAAGCACTTCTCAGCAAGGCTGTCCTACATGGGAATAGTCCTGGGGCTCCAACAGCTGCTCGGGGTTTGAGTCCCCTTGGCAGATGTTCGCTATTCCAGCCACTTCATTAATTTTGGAAACAAAACCCCTGATTATTCCTGACCAAAGCACCCCCTTTTTGATTGACAGCCAGTGTGTGTTTCATACAGCATAACCCACCGTATTGCTCTGGCCACTTACTTCTTAAAAAAAAAAAGAATAAAAAGAAATTAAGTCCTAGAGATGTGTCAGTGTGGGCTAATCCCACCTGCCAGTTCATCTGCTTGGGCTCAGGTGAGGGCACCACATTTCTAGAGTATGGGCAGAGGTGCCAGCCGCACACCTCTGGATATTCAGTCCTTCAGATGTGAGAAAGAAACATTTAAAGACAAACAGAGTCTCTTGTCCCGCCGTCGCTTGTGTGCGAGCTCGGCGAGCCCACGGTTTGCTTTCCCTCTTGATTTCTGGGCTGGATCTAGGAAAGCTCCTGGAATACTCCTTAGGAAACATTCCTCTGCTGTGTTGTGTCAGGTTTTGCAAAGGCAGGGAAAGCGGGATAAATCTGAAGTGGGGTAGGGGGGCTGCAGCTCCTGCCTGGACCCCGAGGAAACACAGAGCAGTAAAATGCCACTTGCTGCTGCTTTGGGGTGTAGATCAGTGGCTTGCTCATGCTGTTGCTTCCGAAATATTCTTTGCAATAATTATCAATGAGTACTAATTGCTGACGTTAATGTTGCTGGTAATTACTTTGTTTCCTAAAAAAAAAACCGTCTGAAAAAGGCAAAGAAAATGTGCTCCTGAAATGGTTTATGTCTGAATGAAGAGGTGAGTACTCATAAAACTACATTCATAACAAAGTCGGTTCATCTGCTTAAATATCCATTGTTTGTTTAAGAATTAAAGCAGCAGTTTAATTAATTGAAAAAGAGTTATATCGTCATGGAGGAGAGAAGTCCATGATCTCCTTCATTGTTATCATTTGAGTTAAATTCCTCATTGTAAGATCACTTTAATTTCTCAAAATAAAAAGAAAGAAAATAATTTCCAAACAATTTATTTAAAATGAGCTTGTTGTCCCAATGGTTTAAAATGAGCAAAACACTTTGCTTTACATTTGTTTTAATATAATTTGCTATGGCGTGTTTTTAAAAAAAATGTAATGAGGTTTTAAGAAAAAAAGTTGAATGGATATATTGAAAGACTGATATATCCTTGCATCTGCCTTCCAGTTTTGACAGTGTGAGGACAATGCAAGTGTCTTATTTTGATTTTGAGTCTCTATAAATGAGCAACCATATCGCTGAAATTAAAGTCAAATGAAACTTTGAACTGAAAAAAGAAACAGTGCTTTTACAAAGGAGGTTAAAGATAGTTTGTGGTGTTTTGAAGGCTTTTAGAAAATACAGTTGAAAAAATAAAAGTTGTTCAAATCGTTGGTGAAAGTTTGAGATGGCTGTTGCCTTTTGCAAAAACAGATTGAGTTTTCTGTTACTAAAATAAGAGTTTGCTGCCATTTGGATTGACAAAGCCTGAGAACTGAAGGATGGCTGATAACTTTTTGCAGATTATATTTAAATCCTTGTGTGAAACCTGCAAATAATATTTTTTGGAGGGGTGGTAAATCTCCTTTATGTGCCTCTCTTCACCCATTTAAAGTTTGTGAGCTGGCTGTGGAAAACCTGCAGCAATTAATCCAGAGGATTCCTCCTGATACACCTTCCCCTGAGTAAGGTGTCCTGGTGATTCCTGTCGGAGGCCAAGGAGATGAGAAATGAAACTCAGACCTCAGCCTGGCAGGAAAACTTCTTCTAGCGGGGAAGCCTCAGCACTCCTCAGCAGAAGGGGCTGAAAGCTCAGCCTTGCAAAAATCCAGCTGAACTAAGCAGGGATCCGCCAGAAAATCATCTCAGACTCGGGGTCCAAGTAACGCCGCTCCGGAGCAAATATCTTCTAAGCAGTACTCCTGCAAGGCACCTATAAATAGGTAAATAGGATTTTTTCCCTCTCTGTCACTCTCCAGCACTTCGGGGTTCGGGAACAGGTCTGGTGCTGGTCGGGGAAAGCTGTCGGGGCAGGGGATGAGGCAGCCTCCTCCGGCAGCCCGCATTTTAATTTTTTGTAGGTAATTACAGTCTAGAGAAGAGAAGGAGGGGGGAAAGAAAGGAGAAAAGCAAACGAAAGAAAAGGAAAAAAAAATTTAAAACCCCAAACAAACAAATAAACAAGCAAAACAAAACCAAACCAAAAGAAAAAAAAAAGAAAAAGAAAAAGAAGCCAGCCCCAATCTGAAACCTTTCCCCATGAGGAAAAAAAAAAAAAGCCATTCACACACCCCAGTATCTTAAAATAGCGAGCAGGGAGGGGAGAGGAGCGGCGGATCCTCCCAGCCCGGCGCGGGGTAACAATGGTGCTGGCGGGGAGCAGCGGGCGCCCTGATTGACAGCCCGAGCCTCCTAAAAAGGCCGCGGAGCGATGGCAGAGATGCTTATCGGCGCCTTTATATAGCGGGGAGCCCGCGCAGCGCGGCGCAGCCCGCGGAACCGGCGGCCACAGCGCGGCCTCAGCGCGGCCTCAGCGCGGCCAGCGGGACACGCTCGGGGCGCCGGGCGCCCATGCGAGCCGG
>VZRQ01010299.1:373403-406912 GCA_013397975.1 Machaerirhynchus nigripectus
GGGGTCCCGCCATGCACGGCCACCCCCAGCCCCAGCCCGGCCCGCAGCCCCCGGCGCGTCTGCCCGCGCCCGGCCGGCCCAAGGCAGGCAGGAGGCGCTACAAGACCTTCATGATCGACGAGATCCTCTCCAAGGAGACCTGCGACTACTTCGAGAAACTTTCCCTGTACTCCGTGTGCCCGTCGCTCCTGGTCCGGCCCAAGCCGCTGCACTCCTGCGCCGGTAAGCGCGACCCCGGCGGTGCCGCGGCGAGGATGCGGCGGGGGGGGGGGGGGGGCGGGGGGGGGNTGCGTCTCGCACTGCATCCCCCCCAAACCCTGCCTGAACGAAGCCCGGCTTCACACCCCATCCCCACAAGAGGGACTGCTCCCACTCCCTGGGTTTGCCAGTGCAGGGATCGTTGTTAGTTACTCTCAGTTTTTAGTTACTGTCAGTGTGTAGTGGTGGGGTTCAGCCTGATCGTCGTCGGGGTGTTCACTGGAGCCAATACATAACCAGTGCTAATGATCATGAGTTAAGGAGATCTACAGGAGTCCAGGTCTTGTAGAAATCGTCCTTCATCTTATGCTCACTGAAACCTCCGGTGGTTTTTTCATTATGTCTGGGTGAGTACAAAGAAATTAATAGAAAATACTGTAAAAAGGAGAAAAAAAATCCATAGAGGCACAGTTTTGCTACCCTAAGTTCTCTTTTTCTTTAAAAGAACGTAGGTTATTTCTAACAGTAAAGATGGGAAAATACTTGTAAAGGTTTTGCAGACACCGCAAATAAATACACACAAGCGGCTCTGCCCTGCACAGGCAACACGATGAGCAATTGGGTCTTGACCGTGGGCATTATAAAATTTTACAAGCAGACTGGTCTAATGTACGCATTTAAAAATCCACATTAAAAGTAAAAACAGTATTCTTAGAAGGCATTCCAGATTTTAAAACTCTTTTTTAAAATCCCCTTTTCTGGTGAAGCAGGCAGTTTTCCAGATTTCTGTTCTTCCCATAAGGCCACACTTCCAATGGTGACACGTAGTGTGTCAAGAGAAATGAGATGATGAAACTGCAACTTAAAAATGCATTCTTTAAAAAATCTTATATGTTGAAAAAAATTGCAAAGGACTAATTACCAATAAAAATAACACCTTTTTCAAGGTAATAGGATTCTATTTTTCCTCTTTCTCTTTGCTGGAAAAAGTTAATTTTGCCTTTGTATTAGGTTGTGTTTAAAAACTGAAGGCCTGTACTTTTGCCTAGGTTTGTTGGTTTGGTTTGTGGTTTTTTATTGCTGAATGTACATAAGAAGGATCTTTTCAGCTCTTAGCAGAGCTGTGCTGATAGAAAACTTGCTCTTACGGTACCCTAAGAGTTTGACAAGTAGACTAAATCCTTGGTCCAAGCATAAATCTTCCTTCAACCTCAATATTTATTTTGTAAATACTAGTTATTGAAGATCCAGGAGGGATTAGAAGGCTGGATCAGAATTAAGACCCACGATGACCAGCTTTTGGGAAGAACTTGCATGAACAGTGTGATCCTCCATCAATGTGTTTCTTCCAGGCGATTTGTGCGTGACGTCCCTTGCCTTCCCTAACTAATCGCTGACATATTTTATGTAAGAACTAGTTGTTAATCAAGGTATTGCTGACAGGGGAATTTTTGAGAGCTGATCCCTCACTACTGCATAGTAAAATTCCGTGCTTGGCCAAAACATCCCGAAGGGGTTTGGTGTGTGGCAGTGACGCACAGAGCGCCCGAGTCTGCTGCAGACCTCGATCCACCAGGACACGGAAGGAGGCTTTTCTCTCTTTCTTTACAGAGAGAGGAAGAATTAGAAAAGAAAGTCCCTTTAGCACCCAAAAGGAATATTAACCTGGATATGATCAATGTCCAGATGCATGTACAACTACCTCGGCATAAAATACTACGGTCTGAATGTCACCTAATAGATCCTTGGGATTTTGGGTGGCTGAGGTGCTCCCCAGCAGCTGGTTTGACTCTCACCACCCCCCATGGGAAAAAGAGAGAAATTTTTAAAATACATAGTTCTGGGTCAAGTATAGCAAGCATTCTCTTTGAAAGAGTAATACATACTCAGTAAATAATCATTAATAATCCTCGTATGATTCAGCAGTGGATTCAGAGTCATGCTAGGGAGTCTCTTGTGGTTACTCTTCACTTAGAGCCTTATTTCTCTTTGTGCCTGGGATACTTAATGAATTTGCCCTCAAGGTTGTGTTTCTAGCCCAAGATCTGGCCTGTCCCTATGTCAGCCTGGGTTGTGAATATCTACTTCTTACGGACTAAGCTTTATGGAATTGCAGTGCTTGTGAAGTAGAGGGAGAGACTTGTTTGTGGGTTTAAAATCGTAGGGGAAGCTGCTACCGAAGTCCACACTTCCCAACGGTCAGATTCTAAAGTGTACAGGCACACTTAAAGTCTTGTATGTATTAGGCAATAGGAATGGTTTTTTAATTAAACATTTCATTTGAATGAAACATTTTAAATGAAAATTGGCTAAGAAATGGACAATACCACAAAAGATACCTAAATGTGAAAGAATTTGAAAAATACACAATATAATGTAACTGAAATAAAATAAAATAAAAACCAAACCCACAAAGATGCACAGAGTGAGGATAAACAAAAAACCCCCTCCCGAACTACTTGGGGACTAAAGGCTGCAGAAATATAGCACTTATAGAAAGACTTTATGGCATTTAACTTCCTGCCTGTATTTCCTTTGCCTCCAGAGTTAATCAGGAAGGGAGTGAGCACTTAGTGTGTTCATGATCTAAGAAAATTAGTCTTAACCTAAACCACAGAGATTTGTTACTGTACCATCGTAGCTGGGACTTGGGAGCGTTTGAAACAGCGATGAGTAATGAGTTACTCCAGCTGAACATCTTCTCCACGGCTTTTTCTCAAGCCAGGAGTCAGGGTTTGTAGGCTTTTTCATGGGCTAAAGAGTTAATATTTCTTTCATCTTGGGTGAAGTCAGAGAAGACTGATATGCCTTTATAATTTATTTGGAGCTGAAAGACGTAAGACGCTGTACGTGTGCAGCGTGTGTGTTCAATGACATCCCTGGTTAATTGAAGACAGATCGGGAGAATTTGGTAACCCGATAGAAAAGAGTTTTACTTTTGGCTGTGAGGAATTGCTGAATATTTAACTGAACGCAGCTGAATTGGAACAAAACAGATTTGTCAAGTAGAGGCAGAAGGAGGTGGAAGAAGCGTTTGAGACTTTCCCTGTGCATCTTGAGGTGGAAGACTGACCCTTTAGTTGTGAGGAGCTTTTGTGAGGTCTAATGCAAAGCTCACCAGTGTCGCCAAGGAGATTCCCGTTGAACAGAGCTTGGAATAAGCCCCCACCCAATTTTGGTTTTTTGAAAGAAAACGGCAATTCTCTGTGAAAAGGTTCCATCATTAGGTTAAAGTTTGGTATATGAACATGGATTGTGGTGTTTCTTGAGCCAAAAAAACAAGGCTGAACCAATACCAAATCTGTAACAAAATGCTAGTCTGGGTTCAAAGCCATTATGATTAAAATTTTAAAAACTAGAGATATTTTCAGATGGTGACTAGTGCCACTTCAATTTATAACTTTTTGGGCTGTGATAGCTGAGTGAAAATACTATTTATCTTGTTTCATGATATTTATATTTTTATTGGCTTTTCATATTATGTCACAGCTAATTAATTTGTATCAGTAACGAAACGGCGTTCATGTGCTTGGTTTGTTACAGTGATTGCTGAGGGTTGCTTTTTGACCTAGCAGAGTCCTATAGGAATCATTTTTTAAATTGCCTTTATATCATTTTTCAATTAAAAATATTTGTAGGCAAGCCTATTCCAATTTTCGTTTGTTTCCTGTATTTTTCATTATCTCGGTTTAACGATAGATTTAGAATCCAGTTGCCTTATTGATAGTGTTGGGCACGATAAAGAATCAAGGGACACTGTCAGCGTGCGATGTTACAAGGTCAAATTAGAAAAGCTTCTTATTTATCAAAGGAACTAAAATAGTTTGAGAATGAAAACCAGGCTGGGGTGTGGAGGGGAGTTGTGTGCCATCCCTGGTCTTAGTGGAATTTGTGCCTTTGTGTATTAATAATCAATAGTACGGGTCTTGGATGGCCTTTTTAAACTTTGCGGATGAGCTGAGATGGCTGCATTGAGAAGAATCGCATCGCCCTCGGTTGCAGAGCTCAGTTACTTCAGCACAGTTGGTAGTACAAATTGGTAATTGTCTGTGCCGTGTATTCATTTGTACCAGGCCCTATTCCAGAGCTCATAAAAAAACCCTCAAATTTGAATGTATCTTAGTGGTTTATAATTTAAATCCTAATGAGCAGCAGAGTAATTTATGTCTATTCTACGCCAAGGTTTTTTACTAGTCCGTATCTCAGGTAGGGCTGTGCTGATTTCTCTTTAATTGCTATCCCAGAACAACACCTTGCAAGGCAAAAATGTGTCTTGGATCAGTGTGGCCTTGCTTGTTTTCTGAGACAATTGTCTGCTGAGATATAAGATATTGCATGTTTTAGGGGAGTTGTGCTGAAGAGGATTCTACTGCTCTATGTACATTTAAAAGCACCACAACTTCAGGAGGTGAATGCAATCTTAAGTTTCTCCGCTTGTTGTTTTGGGTTTTGGAAAATTTACTACTCTGCTTGCTGGTCTGTGCAAAAAGTTTCCTTTAAAGAACACTAATAATAATTATTATTATTTGCTCCCTTGAAATTATTCTTGGGATTTTTGGTTTGGTGATTGGATTTTTTTGTTTGTTTGGGTTTGTTGGGGGTTTTTTTTGAGTTCGAGACATTCGACATTTGTATGATTGGGATTTAAATGCAGACAGGTATCTAGGATAGAATTGTTCAAATCTTGAATTCTTCTCTTCCACTTTCATGTCTGTCTTCTGTTGTTTTATCTTAGGATGAAATTGGGAGCTGGTTATTCCAAAGGAGTCTTTTGAGCTGTCATTTTCCTCATATAAATGATAATTTCTGGATGAAACTCAGCGGTACCTACAGCCACTGGGGCCTTTGGGGAATCACTGCTTGGGAGATAAAGTGTGAGCTTTGGTCCTTCTGGTTCTCACCCAGTCTCCTCAGCCTTTTTAGGAAACCATGGTGAGAAAGTACATTTATTGTGACTTAAAATAGCTCAGTTTTTATGTGTGACCTCACAACAAGGTTCCTTCTGATTCTCTTCCAAAAGGCCTTGATATGGGCAAGGCTTGATTTTGCTGTGGGACATTACTTAAAATTGGGGTGGAAGCCATTTCTCTTGTTCAAATACTTGCTGAACCTTTTCCTTTAAATTGAACAGATATTGTTAGGGAATTCCTGGGGGAAGGCAGACTGCTTGGGAAAGGAAAAAGGAATCCATATAGTGCATGTGTTCCAGCACGGGGAAAAATGAGATGCCATCCATTCATCATGTTTCCAGTCTGAAACATGACAGCTGGGTAAATCCCACTGAACAAAGCTGATGTGGAGTGTTGGGTGCACCTCCTGCCAGGCTCACTTGGGCTTGAGTGCATCCCCCATGCCCCCGGCTGGGTTTGGGTTCTCGTCCCCAGGACACTGCCGGCAGCGCGACGGCATCCCAGGCCATAGGACACGGTCTTGGGAAGGGTTTGCTCTTGTGCTGCCTAGAGTAATTGCTGGGACATCTACAAGTCTTAAATGACTCCTGAGTCCATGAAAAACCTGTGTCCCAAAATGCTGAGGGAACAGGCCACGATGAATCTCTGTTTATACAATAGGTGCCAACCTAAATTGCAAAGCTGAAACTGTCTCCGTGTGGAAATCTGCATTGCTGCAAGGCTGTTGGGCATTTTTGCTGATTATTTGTGCAAACATCTGAAGGAAAAAAAAAGATACTTTGGAAACTGCCTGTATTTATTCAGTTCAGCTTAAAAAGATCAGTAGAACTCTACAGTTGAGTAGCAAAAAGTAAAGGCAAAATTAGAAAGGAATTCTATTAATCCTGAGAAATACGAAGTGCTTCCTCTGTAGATGTCTTTGATCCAGTATTAGTGAAGCTATTGAGTATTTTTAATAGCTTTAAGATAGTTCAGAGACAACGTTTCTGCCTAGAGATGGCAGAAGGTGCAGTCACAGCTACGCTGCTGTCTCTGAGCATTCCTCGGAATACCCAGAAAAGTCAGGATTTGCTGTCGGGACTGTGTCCCTGCTCCTGTAGTAGGATTTATTCAGCTGCAACATTGGGAAAATCTGAGTTTTCTCAAACTCTCCATAACTCCTTGTCCATTTTATGCCTACAAGGAAAAGCCTGTCTGTGGATGAGGAACACTTTATCAACCGAGGTAAATGAAACAGACCTATGGACTGAAAGTGGATTCCTCTGTAACTGCTGTAGATTGGACACAACAGTTAGCTTTAAAGAGCCTGGTATTTTTCAGGGTGGCCACCTTGGGTTTTAAGTGTTTTGATGTCTTTAGCAAAAAACCTAGTTCAGAAGTGCCCAAAAGTGGCATATGGGGGATAATAACAGGCTGGGTGATGATAAATAGATACTTGGAGAAGTGCCTGTTAATTTTCTTTGTTGGATTATATCCAGTACTAGACGTGGCATTTCAGAAGGAAACTCAGATTCAAATCTGGATTTGAAAGCAGATCTCACTTGGACTGAGCAGACAAATTTGGCTCTGAAGAAATTTCATTGCTAGATACTAAAATATCTGTAATAAAGACTGACTTTTGCTGTCTTATCTCAGTACTGTTAATCGTGAATAAAAGGAATTAAAGGCAAAACTACAGTGAACAAGCCAGAAGATCACACCCCAGTGATTGCAATAAAACCTACTGTGGCAAGTAATCAGCATTGTGGTTGTGGTTGGGCATGAATAAGCATTGTGGAGGAATGCTATAATGGGAGGCATTAATACATGTGGGATTCCACGGGGAAAATTGACACCTACGCCTCATTTTCTAAAGCCTCATAGCTGGCACTGGAAGCACAGTTTAAATCCATCTACACAGTGAGTTAGGTTTAAATGCAGCACTTTCAAAAAAAGTGTCCTCAATTTGACCAGTGCTCATGGAGACTGTGCAGTGCAGACCTGGTGCCATTGTTATTTTGAGGACTTTCGTTTAACTTGCTGCTGTAAAATGCAGGAGAAGACCATCTCATCCTGTAGAATCACTGACCCCCAGCTTTGCTGCCTGCAGGACAAGCTGGGCATGAGCAAGGGCAAAAATCCTTGCTGGGGAAGGTGAGGAACGGGAATCGAGAGTGTTTGGAGCTGGTGTGTTGTGTGGAGCTCCAACCCCCCCGGGGTCGGGGAGCGGCGCAGGGCAGTGCCTGAGGAGACTTTGTGGTTTTCCTGCTGTTTCCCTGTGCTGAGCAGTACATTTCCATTTACTTCCCACCTGAGCACAGGACAGATCCCTGACCACAGCCCTGGCAGGTGTGATCGGAGCACCGACCCACCTCCAGGAAGGATCTTCTGCTGGTGGGAGGGTTGTGAGCAGGTTTGGGTGATGGAACAAAATCTCTGCTCTTCCAGCTCAAAGTCACTTCCATGCCCTCGGTGCAGGCCTGTGGGGAAGGAAGATTTGCATGGAATGCACACAATAGATGGCAGAGCTGGGATTGAGCTTCGCATCAGGAACTGAGCTCTGGAGGCACTTCCTCCATGCAGTGGCTCGAGTTATTTCTAAATCCACTGCTGGGCTGGAGAAAGGCTCTGCTCTGGTTGCTCCGATGATTTAATTGCTTGATTCTGCTGATCTGTTTCTTCTGCTCAGCCCCTGATAACTTGTCCAATGTCAGAGGTGACCTGCGGCCCCGCCTGGAGCCACTGGAAACCTGGGTTTGCATTTGCAGGCCGTGTACAAAATCTCATCACCTCCAAGTGAAAACAGGAGAAGTCAGAAAAATGGATGTTTTGGATTGTTGATAGATTGAAGAAATAATCATGTGTCCTTTTCAGTTCAGAGCAAAGCAAAATGTTGTAAATTTAGCTTGACAAGGGAGAGGTTTAAAAAGTGTGTGTATGTGTAAAATCAGATCAGAGAAAATATTCAATCAGGAATAAAATACTGAAAACTTATCTTCTGAAGGCTGAAGCAAAACTTAATAGCACTTTCCTTTCAATGAGATATTTGGCTAAGCAATGAATTTACTTTCAGTATTGCAAAATTTTATTTATTTTTCTTTTTCAAGGAAAGTTACAACCAAACATTTTCAGTCATTTCTATGTAAGAATCGCTCCAGCTGGATTGCAGAACCCAGGACATGTAAACAAGAGCTTCATTTGCTAGGAAATAACAGATCCTTCAAAAATTTGGGACCTATTTTGTGATTTCAGTTGTATTTGTGTAAAGTCTATACTAGAATAGGATCACAAGGACAAGCTAATGGGAGCTGAGCAGTAGAAGTCTGATGTTAATCATTATTTCTTGGTTTGCAGGATTGTGGGAAAATTTAGCTGAGAGGTTTCTAGCCCAGAATTCCCAAAGCTACATATTAGTGACATCTTTAAAAATTCAGAGATTTGGTATTAGGACCTGGCTAACACAGTAATACTTAATATTTTCCATTTTCCAGTATTTTCCCTTTTCTTCTCATGCACCTTTACATTTTGACCCATTCTTGGCCAGAACAGAGCTCAGAACAGCACCCAGCTACCAGCTGCAGGTATTTCAGGGGTTTGGGAACAGCCGAGATCCATTTAAGTAACTGAAGAGACGGGTGAAGAAGAGTCTTTCAAAAAAAGATCCCCCTCTTCCCAAACATGGAGCCCTGCACTGATACGCAAATTCTTCGGACTGCAGGCAGCACATCCAGAATATTTAAGCTCTCTCTAAAACACAGAACCTGAAAGAACCTTAACAGACAAATCTGCTTTGTTTTACATTTTCTGTTTCAAAAAATCACACTTTTTTTCTTTTTTCTTTTTTTTTCTTTTCTTTTTTTTTTTTTTTTTAATGAAAGGAAAAAAAAATGTTTTCCAGAACTTCCTATACAACAAAATTACAATTCCCTTTGGAGATGTGATGACAGAAAATTGCAAATATATGGTCTTTTTCTCCAAGCAACAACCTTTCAGCGACCTTGAAATGTGTTTGGATGTGTATGTTCAGGTCTTATCTTGTGAGTTCTTTGACATGCCAGTGCTTTCTATTCATGTAGTTTGTTGCCTGACTCCAGCAGGATTACTCATGCAGAGAAGGGATTGAATTGGAAGTATTTGTAATTGCCCTGTATTTTGGATAATCTTACTACTCATTTTTTGTATTTTCATCAGAATAAGAGAGTTTTCCATGTAGTCACTAAGTCATCTTTAAACGCTTGGCCACCGTTTGCCTTCGGATATTTCTTTTAATGATTATTTTGCAAGTCACAGAGCAGTTAAAGGCTACTTTTCCTGCCAGTGCAATTTTTTTTTTTTTCAGTCTGGGATTTCACCTTACAGGGGTTGAATTTAATTTGAATTAAATTTTAATAGACATCTTGAGAATTACTGTTGAAGCAACAAGTTCCTGTACCTCTGAGTGTGCAGGTGCCTATTGCCACATCCAGTGTAGAGCTGCCTACGTTGATCCATGAAATCCAGAGCTCTGTTGCGTAAGCACAGAAGGGTTGAAGCTGTAACGAAAACAGGTCCTTTTCTTTTGGAAGACAGAGAAATGAGCCTGATATGTTTGCAGTTACTTAAACAGATTTACCTGTCATCTTTGAAATAAAATTAGCAGTGGTGGTACTTCATTGTGGAAAACCTCCCCTTGCATATTGCACATACATGAGGTGCCTTACAGAAGGCCTCGTGCTCTGGATGGCATTTATTTATTTATTCTTGTGGCTCAAAGAGGAAAAATACGAAAGGGCCCCCTGAAATAGCAACCAGTAACAGAATCATTGATACAGTAAAATGGTGAGAAGTCTGAAGCAAATGGGGCGATTTTTGGCCAAAAAAAATGAACGAGTGTTTGTGAACACATTTCACTTCACCCTTCTGCCTGTTTTGTTCCAAGCCTCCTCTTGACAGCTTTGCTAACAGTTCATTTTGTTCCTGTGGTGACTAAGCCGTGGAGGAGCTGATATTTGGAGGTTTCAGTGGATAGCACCAGGCGGTTTGGGGCTCAGCTGTGTTGTGCTCTTGGCTTTCCTCGAGCAGGTCTGGTTTAGGTGGCTGCATATGGTGAAATTCTCCACCGAGGGTTAGGAAGCCGTGCCAGAAGTTAAAAGGGTTGGTTTCACCTTGTTGCAAGAAATTACAGAGCAATCATAACTGGTAAGAAGGAGTTTGATGAAGTGGGTGAGGAACAATTGATGGATTATTTTAGTTAAAATTACTTAGAGCCCAGTCCAACTCCCACTGAAGTCAATTAAATCGTAGCTGGATCAGGGCCAAAATGAGTCAAATTCAATTATGCCC
The DNA here is from genome assembly GCA_013397975.1 of Machaerirhynchus nigripectus. Lineage (NCBI taxonomy): Eukaryota > Metazoa > Chordata > Aves > Passeriformes > Dicruridae > Machaerirhynchus > Machaerirhynchus nigripectus. The sequence continues at coordinate 383,813 of VZRQ01010299.1, forward strand.
TAACTGTAAACATTTTAAAGCACATTACTGTGAGGTAGTTCAGCGCTTAAATTACACTAAAACAAAAGCATTTATGCAATCCCGACTGATTTTATTTTATTTGTACAGCCCTATTGGAAGCCTTTTTCTTGTGCCTGTAACAGAGACTCCTTTGGCTGGTGCCTAATCCCCAGAGCACCTGTCTGTTGTGAAGAGATGTCACAGCCATTGATACTGTAGATGAATTTGTCCATCACAGACTCACTGCTGAAGCCATTGCATCGGGAGAGGCAGCAAAGATGACTGAAAGGAGATTGTAGAAATCCCACTGCTGCTTCATCTAATTGTCAAGATTTAGAGAGCTTACTTGTGTAAGTATCAGCTCATAAATTAATGAAACTTTTACATGAGCTAATCCCAAAGCTGGAATGGTTATGGGTATTCATCTGTTTCTCAGCTGAACAAAGTACAGCATCCAAAGTATTATTTTAAAAGAAATAATCTACATGATAAAAAGGTGGATTTATAAATACATTCAAGTATGGTGGTGTTTTCACAAAATTGGGCAGATTATCTTTTAAGTTGTGATTCACAGGCTTCCTTTAGGACAATTTATCCATTTTTAATACATTCTGGATTGATTATTTTTGTTCTGTCCTCAGAACTTTTCCTCCCTGTCCGCTTTGCAGCAGAGCCAGGGGGAAGCTCCGAGTTGCAGGGGTGGGGTGTTCCTGGTTTGCATTTGTCTGACTGTCCTGGGAGGTCAGAGCTCCACATACCAAGTGCCATCCCATCAAAACCTTGGGTCATGGCAAGCTGTGCAGACAGCAGGGAATGTCTGTTGGCTGGGATCATTCCCATCTCCAGGTGAACTAAATTCGTCTCTGCACAGACGATCTCCCAGTCCGTGCCAAGTGCTGAAAGCACTTCTGCAGGTGTGGGATCACTCTGGCTAGGTGTCTGTCTTTGTAGCAGTTGTGCTGAAATGAAAGATGAGGCCTGGTCCTGGTTTTAGTGGCATGACATCGCTTTGGCTCTGTGAGAGGTTCTCTGAGGAGGATGGAGGTGCTGGACACGCATGGAAATGGAAAAGGTGGATTTGACTGCATGCCCAGCTGGCACGGGAGTGCTGGAGTGTCTTTTGCTGTCTCCATGGACTGGGTTTTGGTCTGGAAGACTCAGTTTGGCAAATAATTTCCTTTTGTGCTGTCACAGTTTTTGTCATTGTTTTGGTCTTTCTGTTTTCCATGTTTTCTATTAGTAGCAGGATCTATTAATAGCTTCCACTGTCACATTCTACAGAGCTGGCATCTGTGAAATAGAAATTTGGCCTTTGGAGAAGGGGAAAAATTATACCCATCTGGCAGTTTTAATCAGGAAAAAGGGACAGAACCGTGATAAACCTTAGTACAGGACTTCTGTGGCACATACTCAACCAAGGAAAAATACTGTCCCTTTTCTTCCCTGTCACTGAGCAAAGCCAGTGCCATGAGAGCAATGAGACACTTTCCTAGCAACTGGTAACTGTGGCTTTAATGTGTTAGAAAAGGCTGATTTCTGTGATCCAGGCCTTACTTCTCCCTTTTCAATATTAGCACAATTAGTCATGATACAGCTTGTAAAAATGCATGAAAATCAGTTGGCAGCTTTTTAAACCGTGAGCATTGCTGTTCCCTCCTCACAGACGCTGCTGAGCACAGCCTTGGCGTGGGGGTTTGACTCATTAACTCACCACTGAGCTCAGCTTTGGGGGTGCCTTTGGAAAAGCAAACCCAGCAATAAAGCTCTCACCTGCTCGTGGCTTTTAGTTCTGAGCTTCCACCCACAAAATAAAATTGGTGCTTTCCTGTAGTAAATTACAGGATAGAAAATCCTTCTGGCAGTGAAGCATACTGAGAACCCTTCCATTCATCACAGTGTCTCGACGGTGACTTTGGTAGAAGAAAACCTTTCCTTTAGAAGAAATACCTCGGGAAAACTCCTGGTATTTCTTCTACTTCTAGGAAGTAGAGCCAGTGCTGAATTTCTGAGTACTTCGGTGTGATTTTGAGGGTTGCCCTGTGCAGGGCCAGGAGTTGAACTTGATGATCCTTGTGAGTCCCTCTTAACTCAGGATATTTTTTGATTTTAAGTCCTTGCTGGTGATTTGCTGGGACATATCCCATTTTACTCTGAACCAGCCATACCTCTGAAGTATTTACTGAGTATTTCTTACATACGGAGTAAATTATAATGGAATTGCTGCCACCACCCATTGCTGCAATTTTAATTAACTGAAAAATCCACCCAGAAGAAAGTTAAGTGTTCGTTTCCAGTACCTCGTGTGTAGCTTTAGTGTCATTTTAAATGTGATGGACTATTAATTTGTCTTCTCAAAATGTTTGTTTTTCCCAAAGCCAAACATGGGTCATTTGCCGCCAGTAATTGATACCAACATTGGAAATATTTGTCCAGTTGATGACAAACTTAAGTGTTTGACAAATTACCGACTCTGATTAACCTGGGGCCAGTTTACACCTCAGGACAAAATTCAAATACACACCTCATCTAGTTTTTCTCCACAAGAATTTTCTTCATTCAGGTGTCTCACTTGTTACAACTCTCAGTAAATAGTGAGGCTTAGGTATTTTTGCCTGCTGCATATGATGTCCAAACACTGCTTTTCTCAGTACCTCTTGATTTTCCTCCTGTCCCCACTTATTTTCTCCTTGAAGTCAATAGAAATTGTGGGTGTGTAGAAGAAGAAAAGGAATTGCATCAGGCTGCACATAAGTGACCGTTTCCTGCTGAGTTTGTCTGGCAGCTCGGGACACAGCACGTTTGGAGCAGGGATAACTGAGTTATCCAACTGGAGCTGGGTCTTGCAGAGCCGAGGGAAGAGCTGAGAGCTTTGCAGGCAGCGCTTGGTGCTTGGGCCATCCCTACTTGGCTTTGTCCTTGGCTTCGTGTTTGACATGGAGCCAGCTGAATTCCTCATCCTTCCCAATTTTTAGAGAAAAGTGATGGTTCATTACACATTTGTGCCAAGTATTTTAAAATCCTTTGCTAAGAAATGCAAGAGAAGCCCAAAGTCATATGGTCAGTGAGGATTGTGTGTGTTTAACTGTGTATGTGTAACTGTGCTCTTCAATTATATTAATTAAGCACAAATAAAGTCCTGTTGTTTTTTCCCAGGAGAGGGAATTCTGTAGGAAGGAAGAGACCTCCCCACAAATCACTTTAGGATAGGTGTTAAGACAAAGCCATGTTTATTACCTTGCAAGAATTCCAACTCTTTCATCACCAATTTTTATCCATCCTTTGGTTTTTACTGGATTTTTGCACTGTGTCCATGCCCTGTAGGGTTCTTCAGTTCTTCTTCTTCTGTCACTGTCTTCCTTCCCTTATCTCCCCATGAGCTGTTTGTTCCTTCAGCACAAACTGCACCTGGGAACGTTCGAGTTCAAGTCGAACTTTTGAACCCATGATGTCAGGTTGGTTTGGAATTAGGCAAAACCAGTTTGCCCATCCCTCGCTGTAAAAGGGTTAATCCTCTAAACTATTGAGAGACAAGGGCAGGGAATTATGAAAGGATCCCCTGTTTTATAAGCATTTGTATTGCCAGTGCTTGAATGCCCATAATAAGCAGGTTGTGCTGTGATTAATGACTGTGTTTTACATGCTGACGATGGATGATGTGTCTCATTGGAAAAGCCATTTATTTTTATTCAGGCTCCTCACCCCAGCAGCACTGGAAATAAGATGTTAACGTCCTGGTGGGAGTGTGTTTCATTCTCAACAAGTTAATTAAAGGTAACCCACTGAGAGGAGAAAATAATTTAAATGGTGCTTTTTCCTTGCCTCTTTTTAATGTGTGAGAAGACAGCTTACAAAATTATTTTTTCATATGGCATTTTTATTTTCCTTTCAAGATTCTTACTTTGTTTCCTCCGAATTGGAAACAAGTAGGAATGTGTTGTCATTCTGAAACTTTATGCATCTGGAAGGGGCAAGCTATTCAAATGCCTTAAACTTGTTTTCCTAATTTATTTTTAATAAAGGACGAAAATAATTTGAAATCTTTAGGTATTTGAACCAATTTTTGTATCAGATTGTAGGTTTCTAGTTCTGCTGCAGTTTCAATTGAACTTTTCTCTCCACTTTTGTCATTTTGCACGTGTAAAGGATGTGGTGGTAGAGTGTTTGTGGTGGTTGGAATACACCACAGAGTAGACACAGAACTCATCTTTTTATTAACCAGCTATGTATTTATATCCATAGGGATTCAACATTGCATCCATCTAATGTCAAGGCTTTAACTTCTGTGGAATGGCTTAAAGAAAGGAGGAAAAAGACTTTAAAAAGCACTTTTTAATTAACTGGAGAAAATCTGTTTCAAGGCACTGAAATGGGTTGCAGTGTCCAAGCAAATCTTTCGAAAGCTCTACATAAACTGAAAGTCCTTGGCTCTCCTTCCCAGCTGATCTCCTGGGATGGGAACAGGGCTAGCTGTGGCCATGGCATCAATACTTCAACAGAGAGGAAAAGATGAGTAGGATGTTTAAAAAAATTTTTTAAATTGAAACAGTTTTTCCTATGTGGTTCCTATTAAGGCTCTTCTGGCTCTCAGAATTTAAAAGCTCCGTCAGAACTATCACACCACTGCTGAGCAGAGCAAACCAATTCACGTGAAGGCTCAGCAGTGTTGGGTGTTCTCATCACAGAGCAGTAAATGCCAATAATTGCCTAAATTCTCTGGACAGCTTAATAACATTCTAGGTAGGATACAGCCCCTACTTCAGAGCTTAATGAAAACACTGTCAATGTAAAGATTTTGTCTGTTTGCATGTGGAAATGCCAAATCTAAGATTAGTTTCTTCCCAGCAGTGCCAAATCAGAGTCTGGTAGTGGTGAGATTTGGGAGATACATAAAATATTCCCTGCAGAGTTATTTAGATCAGCATCATGTTAAAATTGGCAGCCACGGCTGATCCTGGGTAGAATGTCCTTCTTGGGTGAGGAGAACTTTAAAAAAAGTTGAGCTGGAAAAAGCTATTTTTGTTGGAAAAGCCACACGCTGCATCTGTGCCTGTTATTGGAGGAGTTCCCGTGGAAACATTGCTGCTTGCACAAGAACAGGCCACATGCATTGCTTCAGAATTAACATATATATTAATGGCACATTAAGGAATTTCATAATTGTGTAACACCAAAGAGAGTTCTCAACACAGCACTCATGCAATCTATTAATGGGCAATGTCTGCAGTGAGCTGGGAGATAACAACACCTCTGCCTCCCCACATGGCTGCTGTTGAGTCCTTTCCAGGCCATACACCTGGTGTGGTTGGTGTTACCTTCCTTGTTGTGCATGTGGGGAAAACAGAAGTCCAGTGGGGTTCAGGGAGTTGGCTGAGATTGAATATTAAGGCAGTACCAGGGATGGAAATAGTGGGCCTGAGGTCCTCTTTCCCCAAAATCTACACCTGAGTGAACAGAACTTTGTTCTTTTGGTGCTTTATGGGACAGAGTAAAGTCGGAGAGAATGTGACAATATTCCCATCAGCCCGGAGCTGTTTCTTATGCTAGTGGGAATGACCCACCCACCCACGTGTGAAGGGAGGAAAGGGCTGTGTTGTTTTTTCCCTACTGACTTTTGTAACTGGCATTGGAATGAGATTATGAAGCCCCAGCATCCCTGTGGAACACAGCAACGCTGCATTCCCTGGTGACAGGGGCTGTAGGAAACTCAGAGGAGAATCCATGGGTGATGAAACCAAAGGTGGGTGATAACCAAAGCTTTGACTCAAAATTTTAGATTGAGGGAGGGTTTTCCATCTGGATCCCTAAACCTCCCACCCGGATCCCTAAATTTCCCACCTGGATCCCTAAATCAGAGCGTTTCCAAGGGCATGTTTGTAGTTCTGGATTGGAGCTGTTTGGACCAGTTGTCCTGTTTGAAACAGTTGTAACATTTCTGCCCATAAGGGCATTAATTCACAATTAAGGCTGAATTTGAGCACTGTAGAAATCTAATTCCATCCGTTATGATTAATTAGGGCCTTATCTCCACCCAAAGTCTAATCTGAGTTTGTCTGGAGATGTGAAAACAGTCTCTCCTTGGCTGACTTCCTGTCAGAACAGAAAAAATCACACAGACCAATGTTGGACATGAGTGAGGGCTTGCATTTGGAGATCACTGAATCACGGAATTCCAGAATGGCTTGGGTTGGAATCTCATCCAGTTCCAGCCATGGGCAGGGACACCTTTCACTATCCCAGGTTGCTCCAAGCCCTATCCAACCTGGCTTTGGACACTTCCAGGGGTGGGGCAGCCTCAGCTCCTCTGAGCAAGAGGAGGTCAGGACAGCTAGAGCTCACCAGCTGAAATTTCTGGCTCATCCTTCTGTTAGGGCTTTGGTATGGACAGCCTGGTATCTGGGAAAGCCTTGTCATCACTTTTCTGGCACACACCTGGTTTCATGCCTCCAAAGCGCTTTGCAGCTCTTGAGGCTGACATTTTTCTCGTGAAACTGCCTTCCCTGGGTGTGTCTGTTTGGGGACTGCCCATCCTTGAGACATTTTTCATCTAATTTTTTGAGACTGGATGAACTTCTGTAAGAGCAAAACTGGCTTTGTGTTTCAGCTGAAAAACCCCGATGCACCACCGACCCTGGGATGAACACGCTGGGTCTTGGCTCCCACCAGTCAGTTTGCTGGGAGACTGGGTGTAACTGGTGGGAGCATCCACCCCCCCGTGTCCATGTGGGACACTCACGGCTGCAGGTAGAGGTGGAGATGGAGCCATGACTAAGGGTCCTTGCAACATCTTCAGCTCATGACTGACTTTATATAATACAGAGAGTCCTGACGTCACGGAAGCTGCTTTGGGAATGAAGCTGCCAGCACTGGTTTTTGTGTTGCAGAATGGTTGGCAGTGAAAAGTTCCTGTAACCTGGAACTCCAGCTGTGTATTTTTCCCCATCCAAAAAGTGAAAGCTTAGCTGTCCTCAATTCATTCTCTTTAGGTTAAAATTGGATCTGTGAGGTGACATGGGTGTGCTGTTATTTGATGTGAAGAGGATGAAAATAGCCATGCCCTGTGCTCATGGAAGCTGTGACATAGTCAGCTTATTCAAACAAAAAGATCAGGTTTGGAGGAAATCCTCTTCCAGGGTGCTCTAGATTCTGTTAACAGGGTTTCAGCTTCCTGGAATAACACTGGGATGTGCATTATGCTGGGCTTTGTTCCCTGTGTGTCTCTCCTCCTTACCACAGCCACCAGAGCTGGGTTAAGACCACTGATCTAATTGGCAACCACAACGGACAGGCAGGCTGTGAACAAAACCTGCTCGTGTATCATTTGCATCCTTCTAAATTGCATTGTTTGTGCAGCTGCTCAGCCAAATCATCCTCAGAGTTTATTTTTGTCCATAGAGGAAACAGAGATGGGTTATCTCTGTGTTAGGGCAGATGCAAGATCAAAGAATCATATATGCAGCTCAGAGAGCATATATGCAGCTCTCTGCTAAATGTGTCCTGATGGGGCAGAATTATTAATAAAGCAACCCTTGAGATGATAAGCCAGAGCTAATAAGAGGCAGAGGCTTTGCCAAGATGTGACAGGTCCGTTCCAGGTTAACACTGGTACTTGCTGAAGTCCCCCTTTCATTTCAGAGAGGAGGAAAAGAGGGGGATGTCTGTCTGTTTTAAACACTGATCCACTATTCTCTTGAGAAGGAAAAAGCGCTTTCCAAAAGATTGATCAGGCAAAATTTGCACAGTCTGGTGTTGAGAAACAGTTGCACTCTCTTTCTTCCCAGGCGTCACTCAGCAGCATGTTTTAGAGGCTCGGGGCAGGAAGAGGTAGTGATATTTATGGCCAGCTTTCTGCTGGAGCTCACACAAGGGTGGGCTTGAGAAACCTGAGGAGTGCTTTTGTGTGCATGGCCGGTCAGCTGGCCAAGGCTGGTGTTTGCTTATGGATGCTGTGATAATAATTAACAGAGCAGGAAGCGATGGACTGATTGATTTATGCACCCATGGCGTTGTGTGTTTGAACTTGGACAGAAACTGTGAAATCCTGAGAGAAGGCACAATCATTTGTCAGATGTGTGAGGATATAAGAATGGCCACGTGTTGGCCCAAGGTCCATACAGACTCAAAGCTTGGGCAGTGGCCAGGGAGAGATGCTCGGGGAGCAGAACAGAGCATGGGACAGGACTTAACCCTTCTATCAAACTCCACCCTCTCAGCTAGGACGAGCTGTTTCTCCATCAAAGTCCAAATCTTGCTCCTTGACCAGCGACACCATCCGGACAGATGAATCAGTTTGGCCTCTCCCAGTGTCCCATGATGTCTGGTCATGTCTGGTATTGGTAAATTGTTGCAACTTAAGCTGAGACACCCTGAGAGTTTTGGTATCTTGGTGCTGTGTTCCTCCTCCATCCCCAGTAGCCAAGACCAGAAACTTCCTGTAAACCCAGTAAACCCACTCCTTAGAGCTGTTCCATTCTCTCATTCTTTGGCTGCTCCACTTGTGAAGTCTGGGTCCAGTGGGTGATGAGCTCTAGTTCTGAGCCTTCTCCTCAGTGATGGACGGAACTCTTGGCTGAAGTATTTAACATGACTGTTCAAAAGAAAGAGTTTCAAGCTGAAGTTGGCTTAGTGGAGCCAAAGTGTCCCTTGGTGCAGATCTGGGCAGGGAGCTGGTAGATTGTATCCCAGGAACTTCCCTGCACTGCCGGAGTGCTGTTGTTTATGGAGATGTGCTGGTGTTTATTTCTCTGGGACTGATGTGACCTGGGCTTAGAACTCCCTCCGAGTCCAAGCAATAAAGGTCTGGAATGGAGGTTCACTTCCAAACCTGCCTTCCCTGGGGAGCTGTTTGCAGTCACGATGGCCTTGGGCTCATGTATCCAATAAATATTAGGGCAGATCTGCTTGTGTTCAGAGCACCTCCTCTCCCACTAAGTAGGATTTAAAGGAATCATCAACTAAAGATGAGGAATCCCAGACACAGTCCCTACTGTGTAGCCTTGGACAATGAGCAGGACCTCTCTGAGCCATGCTCAGTTTGGCTCGAGGGGATGGGTTTGAGTCAAGGGGGGCTCCCATCAAAAAGGCAGGTTGTCATTTGAGAACGTGAGGCAGAATATTTCAGAGTACAGAAGGTGTGTCTGTTCTGATTCACTCTCTGCTGATGAAGCCACAGTGCCATTACATTTGCCACAAAGGATTTCTTGAGTGCTGGCCAAATAGATTCTTTAAATGCTTCTTTAAAACAAAATAAATCTTCTTTATATATAAATTTTCCTCTCCACTGAGGATCTGACAAGGTCCTGGCACACTCCTCTGCTTGACTGACAGCCTGGAAGAAAGGCTGCTGTGTGCAGGGACAGCAGCCTATAGCACCAGGTGGTGCTGGCTCATGTCTTTCCAGCAACTGGGAATAAACTCAGCAGCTGGGCATTGTTATCCCAGGACATCCCAGTGATCGCCCCAGGAGAGCACAGCCAGGCCTTTCCACTGCACGTTCAAGGTGCATTACTACCTCCTCCCCCTCTGAGCGGCCCTGAACAAAGCCACTTTGTCAGAATGGTGATTGCCAGCCCTGCCAGAAGATCTCTGGTGCCATCTTTCACGGATCTGGCATCCCCAGAGACACTGGTGCTCCAGGTGAGTTTTGGATTGTGTTTTTAAGATGGATAATTGCCCCACATCCAGCCCTGTCCAAGGCAGGGTGTTCCACCTCTCCCTGTGGCAGCAGGGAGTCAGACAAGTCTTGTTCAGGGAGGCTCTTGGACTTCTCAGCTGTTCAAGGCCAATTACTTACTGAAACATACAAAAAAGCACAATATGAATATGAAATGTCTTTAATAAGTAAGGCCAAATTATTTTTCTGTTGTTTTTTGTGGAGGCCTGCAGCATGCACGCCTTGCACCATTCAAACTTATTAAGTGCTTTTCTATGGAGAAGCTACACAGCAACTGCTAATGGGGACAGACTTGAAAAGGAAAACCTGGATCCTACAGCTCCAAGAGCTGAGGAAATTTCCCCTGTGGCTTTGAAATTGGGCTAGACTCAGCCACAGCTGCAAGTATCCCAGACCACAGGGAACAGAAGCTGGAGCTGTGTCCAGCTCCAGTCATCCCTGGGGAGTTGTACTGGGATTTGTAGAGTGGCAGATGCTTTGTGGGGGAAGCATCTTTTAAGTCAACCTCTACCAACATCAGTGTTTTTGTTTGCAACAGATTTAGCTGAAAACCTGCTCCCCCGCAAAAAAGTGATTGAGGAGAAATGGGACTGTTCTCTGAGGGAAGGTTAAAAACGACTCCTGGATGAGCCCAAATTTTCTCCCACCTGAAAATCTGAGGTCAAAAATTGCCATTTGATCAGATGCCAATTCTTTCTCTCACTCCCACTTGGCTCCTACAGAGGTGTAGACTCCTGAAGAACTGGCCTTCAGTCAGAATGCTTGAAAAAAGGATCATTTTAGCCGTGCTAAAATTAGCTGCACTACTTTCCTTTATTTTTGTTTTTGTTTTGTTTTCCGTTTTCTTTCTGTGGGCACATGCGGGTGAAATGCTGGCTCCACTGAAGCTGATGGGCATTTTGTCTTGGACATCAGTTAGGTCTGGATTTTTCCACAATGAAAAGAAGCCATTTGCTACACTTTTTGCTGTGTTACTGAGTTGCATTTAATGTTTGTGAGACTCATGGTCCTTGTCAGATTAATAGAGTTCATTGAAGTGGCCAAAGAATCTGGTGTGAATGTACCTGCAGTCTGTGGTTGAGGAGCAGTTAAACTTTGCTCCAAGGAACCTCACTGGTGCTATTTTGGAGTACCAGCAGTGTCTGTTCGTGTTCCAGCCCTGCACTTAAGATTTCAGGGTTGATTGCTCTGCTTTCCTGTAGCTTCCATGACACGATTCCTATGGAAATTTTGTCTCTGTGCATTTGGGCTGAGTCTTGAGACTATTTTTGGAAGCTTTCAAAATGTCCCAGAAGTGCCCTTCACCTCTGCTCTTGTGCAGAGACTTTAGCTCTAGCTTGGATACAACTGATTTCCACATGTACCAAAGAAAGAGAGCAAGTAGAAAAAGAAACCAAACCAAAGACAATTCTCCTCTTCCAAAACAGGGCTGACTCTGTCAGTGAGCTTTGAGGTGCTGGAGAAGAAGAATGGCAACAAAGAGTGTTTTCAAGCACTCCCAGTTCCAGGATTCCCATTTAATTTGTAATAGTCACAGAAAGATGTGCTTATAGAGCTGAGCTATGGCACTTTTAAAGGCTCAGACGATTATCTGCAGGCTTTCCAGCTCTTCCAATACTACAAGAGGTATAGGAAATGTAAAAGAGTATCTGAGGGTTGTCTTACAGAAGGGCTGGAAAGGATGAGAAGAGAATCACTGCCTGAAGTAGTTGATACAAAGGGTTTCTGACAAATTACCTGTCTCCACCTCTCTGGCCAAGCTTTGTTTTAGATGGGTGCTAAAAACATCTAATTCCATACTTAGGTACCACCTCTAGGCTCCCTTGCCTTGCTCAGGGACAGCTTAGGGAGGCTTTGTTGCCTCACCTGGCCTCCCAGCTCTGAAGGACCGCTGGTGCCAGCGTGTCCCAAGGGCTGCTCCATGCACATCCACAGACTCACGGTTGGGAGGTGCCAAGCTGTCAGCACAGTGATCACAACCTCATTAGCCCACCTCTTCCCAGACCATAATTGGCTCAGGAGCAGCCATCCCCTGGCATGGCTCTGCTGCTTCCCATTCTGGAGATGGCAGAGGGATCTGTTCCCACCGTGCTGCATAGCAGAAACATCACCCAGGTCATTTTTTAAACTTGGTATTCAAGTGTTCATGACAGTGCTCCAGTGGGCCAGGCCTCTTGGAAAGGGCTGGATCAAGGAAGTCTGGGAGACCGGGCAGTTCCCCTCAACCCTCTCCTAAGCACTTGTTCCTGAGAGGATATGAATTTTTCTGGTGTATGCACAGCCTGTTGCTGTTCTTCCCTTTCCTCTTGCCTTTATGTCCGTGTCAGGGTGCTTGGTGGAGCACAGCACTGGTCTTGGGAAGAATCTGATGCCTTCTAGTAGTTAATAAGGACGAGTCTTCCATGTCTTCTTCTTCTTCGGCACTTCTCAGTGCCTAAGGCTGGCATAGATGGAGCAGAGAAGGTTTAAATCTGATGTCACCAAAAATAGACGGGGTAAGGTCTAACCTGAGTGCAAGAATTGCTTTCCTGCACTCAGTGGGGTTTGTAATGGACAAGAGGGGTGCTGCAGGTCCATGTGCTGCCTGAGGAAGCTCAGCAGAGGAACACAGCCCTTGCACAGGGGTCAGGTTTTGTCTCTGGTCAGGTTTTGGCAGCTCTGGCAACCATAATGCAAAGTCGCCCACTGTGGCTGAGGGGATGTCCTGGATCCTGCAGCACACACTGAGCACCTGGCTGTTGTCTTTAAGCACTTGGCTCCTGGGCCACAATGAGTTCCTGGATTGTACCAGGTCCCTGCTCAGCTCTGGATGCAGTGGTAAAGTCTAGCTGAGATCCCTGGAATTGGTATGGTTGGAAAATCTCTGCTTTTTGGGATCTATGGTGGAGAAAGTCAATGTAATGCCCTCCCCACTAAACAAACTGTGTGTGGTTCAACTAATTCTCAATGCTTCCGTGCTTCTTTTGTTTTCTTTGCTTCACTCAGGGTTTGCTTATTCCTTTCAGTAGACTGCCTGCTCCTTCAGCAAAATCCAGTTCTTTCCTAAATGAACTCAGCTCCTTCTTGGTTCCCTTTGTTTTGACACTCAGGAGATGAGAGATTTATAGACCTTCCTGAGTCATAAATTCATTTTCTTTCATTATTTACCTTTCACTGCAGCCCATTCTGAGTGAGATTTCATTCTGCCTCCGAGCAGGGCTGTCCTGCCAAGAGGAGCTGATCCATAAATCTTTCCTTCCTTTTTCTTTCTTGCTTTCCAAAACATCATTTGGAAACGGAGTTTCCCTGGGAGGAAAACTGTTCTTCCATTGCCGGCAGTCAAACCGTGCAACTAATTAGTGCTTTCCCTTTTCTCTTCCTTCTATTCTGTGTCTGCTGGGGTTGAAATTAAGCTGGGGAGGAGGGGGTAAATAAAGGGAAAAGATTTGTTTGATGTATTTATTTTTAATTACAACTTCTGCAAGGTGATCTGGTGCAGTGGTGGTGTATTCACTGTGTCTTACGTTGTGGTCAGAAGTTTAAAAGAAGTTTATTAGAAATGTTCTAGCAGATGAGTAGAGATGGCCTCAGGTTGGTCTTCTTGATGTAACATCTTGTTGGTGTTGCTGATGAAAAGGAAAACAAATGAGAAAAAAATCTTTCGATGCATCAAGTCATGACACATTTGTAGCAGAAATATTTGACGTATAATTAGGAAGCAGGAGTCCAGGGTTCTCCTAGACCTGTGTGGCTTGAGTAAGCCAATTCATGTCAAGCTGGTGTGGGCAGTGCTTACTGCAGATCTGTTATTCACTGTACAGTGACTGCCAACGCAGATTTAAATAGCAAAGCAAAATGTTTTCAGATCATAGAAAATGCTCTGCAGATCCAATGTCTTTTTTATTTCTAGCCCTTGGTTAGTTTTAGCAGGAGTGGCCAGATGTTTGCTTTGTGGGGTAGACAGAAATAAGAGCTTTCTTGCTGCGTGAAACTGAGATTATTCAAATCCTTAGAAAAGAACTACAGGAAAAATTCTGTTGTTCAGGCAGCACTCCTTCAGTTGTGCATGGTGTGAAGTACGGGATTATACTTAATGCTTCCTAATTATTTGAGAACTATTCAGCAGCAGAGTGAGCCCGAGACTACTCTAGGCTTTGGGGTGATTAAGATTATTCCAGTACATAAAACTGGGACTTTCCTGTAGAAAACCACATAGCAAGAGACCACTGTCCCTGTGAAGAGCAGTGAGACCTCCTGAGTCCTAAACCACAGGTGGTTTCACCATTGGAGTGTGGGGCCTCTTGACAGTTTTAGATGAAAAAGGTAAAATGCTTTAGGTGTGTTTCTAGGGTAGCAAATTCCTCATTTTCTGGCTTATGTGGGCTGATTTGGGGTTTTCATGTGCAAGAGAGCAGCAGGTCAGAAAAGGTGCTCACACAGCAGCGCGGGTGAGAACGCGCTCAGGGGAACCACTGTGAAAGGCGGGTATGGGAGGGAAAGAGCTCCTCACTCCAGTTCATCCCAGTTTGGGAGACAGAGCGTGTCACAACAGTGCTGAGCAGACAAGAGCTGCTTGCCAACATTTGATTTGTTGAAGATTAGGAAATTATTCCGTTCTTACAATACCGTTTGAGTCTAGAAGTGCCTTTGGACTCTGGGGGATGTAAAGTTCAGATCTCACCTCAGATTTCGTGGTGCTTGGAAGGCAAGGCTTTATCGGGGTGAGAACTGTACAGATGGTTTAAGGGGAGTCATGTTAGCAGTGTACCTAGAGACAATGGGCTGGCTCAGCTTCAGCTGCTTTGAACTTTGGGATAACTAGATCTGGAGCAGGACACTGAACCTGGGCTTTTTTCTCTGGGATCTGAAAGCTGGCTCATGCAACGTAGAGGTCAGTTATTTCTGGTTTGCTCTACGTGCAAGGGGCTGCTAAAGCACTGCCCCCTTTCTGACCTGTAGCTTTCCCCCAAAAATATCTGCAGCCTTGAACCCCATGCGTTTTCTGATGCTATCCTTTTTCCTTACTCCACGCCACAACCAGGCCAAGGGCACAAAGCTGGGTAGTCTTGTATAAGCTGGGCTGATTGTGATGTTTTCATTATTTACAGTGGTTTCTAAAAGCACTGTCAAAAGCGTTGGTGTCAAACCATAAGCAAAGGTTACTCTTACAAGCACAAATGATAAACAAATACACGACACTTAGTGTCAGCAGCCTCGCAAATCTGTTCAGCACCTGGAACTCGAATCAGCTTGGCAGTTGTGAACCACAACTTGCGCAGAGGCAGCGCCGTGGTTTCTGCAGGGCCGTAAATAAATTTGTGTCCTGACGTGGGCACCAAAAATAAGCATGTGCTGAGCTTTTCTGACTGTTTGGCCAGGGCACAGCTGCTGGCTGCTGAACATTTTGGAAAATGTATCCCCTCATTCAGGTACTCAACACTTGAAAACACAGACCCAAACAACTCCGGTGTCATCTGCTTCTCTAATAACCACTGTTGTACCCTGCAAAAATGGCCAAGGCCTTGCTGCTGATCTGGGAAAGCAGTTCCTTTAATCCTGGTCCTACCTGACTATTAGAAAAATAGCCTGAAGAGACTTTTCTCTGTTCGATGAAGACAGATCTTAAGCTCTGGGACAATTGTAACCGTCCTTCCCTCCCTTGAAACAGTCCCATGTGCTGCTGCCATGCCATACAGGCAAATACCACCGGTAGCGCTGATATCAAATAACTTTGCTGACCTCCCTTAAAGAGAGTTCCTTGTAAAAAGCCTTTCATCCAGAGGTTTCAGTCACGTGGAGCCTTGCAGGGGTTTCTGAGCTCTGGTGATTTATTATTCATGAGTAATTTTGTCCTTTATGGAGAGCCCTGCTGGAAATATATGGAGGTACAAAAGTATTGATTAACCATTGATCTGGTGCCAAAAACTATCCATGAGTGAGGACAGGAATGAGTTATGGGATAAGGCTTGGAGGATGAACCTGTAGAGGAGCAGGAGCTCTGTGATGGGCAGGTTTGAACCAGGACCCCATAGCAGCGGGATAAGGGGATGGAATAAGACTGGACCCACTCCTTTCTGGAGTTAAGCTTCTGGAGTAAGAACGGGTATCAGTTTTCAGTCTCCTTATCCAGAACAGGGTGGAACTGGGATCCAAGAAGCCTCTTGGAGCCTGAGTGACCAAGAGCAGTTGTGTACAGGGGCTGAGTCCCAGGACTGCTGCAAATGAAGACATCAACACATGATGTCCTCATGAACCTCATGGCTCACCCAGAACACCTCTGATGGTGGTGGTGGCCTCAGTGTTCCTGCATAGGACTCTAGTAATGGAGGGACCCTTTGAGGAGGCGAGAGGGGATGATTTTTGGAACAAATTTGGCTGAAAGAGAAGAAATCATCTGTTCTATGGGTGGGTCAGCAAGTTTTTGTTATCCCACAGTGTCAGAAATTTACAGTGGTGGGTTGACAAGGAGGACATAGGCTATGGGAGCAGCATCTGCTTTCCTTTCTGTGTAGCTGGGTGGTGTCAGAGGGTGCATAAATACCAGCACAGATTTAGCATGTAAAGCAAAGGATAGAGGTGTAAAGCAAAGGACAGTGGTGTAAAGCAAAGGCTAGCACACTCTGTCCTAATTTATGATCTTTGAACAGCCACTGAAGTTGTAAATCAAGGCCTAATTTCCACCAGGTTACTTGGTGGTGCTGTAGATCAGCACAGTCTTCAGCTGGAAAAAATCCACACAAAGAAAAGGTAGATAAAGCTTGACACAAGCTAGAGGTTGGCTTGGCAATTCTGATCTCATCTCTCGAGTGCTTCCTTGGTGGTTTAAGTGGAAAACTTTACATTTAATGGCAATATTTTGATTTTTGGTGTTGCAGAGGTGTGGAGGAGAAAGCAAGACTGAAACCCCAGTCTGCCTAAACCCCAGTCCGTAGTCACAGCTGTCCTTACATCCCAGTCTGTTGCGATTTAGCGTTTTGACAATAGTTTCCCAAGCTTGCTTTGTAAGTGCAAAGATTTTGTACAACTTGCTGTGGTTGAGGAGAGAAGCGATGATCAACAGCCTGTGTAGTTCTGTGATGTACCCTGGGCACCACAGCTCACCTGGGACCTGGTTCTGTGATCACAACCCTACACTCAGGGACAGGGCTGAGGAAAACAGGTCACCAGCAGGCCAGCCTGGCAACTCCTTTCTTCCACTGTGCGGAGTTACTCACCCCAACACACTCATTGAGGTCTGGAGATCATTATTTTCATTAGTGGTGATTCATGTGAAGGGTTTCACAATCGGGCCTGCTGGTGTAATATGTTCCTTTCCACAGTACCATTTATCTAAAGATCTCAGAATACTTTGTGTACATTAAATTTTAATCCATGTTTTACCACCAGTGATGTAGGTAAGGAGGATTGTTTCCATATTGCAAATGAGGTAAACTGAGGTACAGAGCAAGAAAGTGACTTGTCCAAGATTGCAGGTTGTGTATCATACAGTGAGTTTACGTTTCCCGTATGTAGCTCAATTTCCCTGCCCAAACTTTAAAGGAATGTTCGACTTCCTGGGGCTAAGGCTGAGCAGGAATTTGCTATAGCTGTAAATCAGAAGGCCTGATGTGAATCAGAACTTCCTCTAGTGTTTGGGAATGTTTGGATTTGTCATCCCAGAGTGGCCCTGATGTGAAAGGATTGGAGCAGAACTGGTTTGTTTTTAGGGCTGGTATCAACTTGTTTGTGTTAGATGCAGAGTTCAGTCAGTGAAGACCTCTTGGGATCAATGCATCCCCATCTTCCTGCAGGGTCAGCGGGATCAATGTGGGCAGTGGAGGATGAAAGTGGTTCTGATGCAGTTGCCTGTTAGGGGATGGGATGAGTTGTGAACTGGACTCTGTTGTCTGTTACCTGCAAGGACAGAGGAGGTGACTGTCTCAAGTGAACCCTGTCCTAGTTTCCCCAGGGAAACAAAGTTGGGAACAGAATGGGGATAGATTTCATCTTTTGCTTGGAGTTTAATCTCATGCAGTAATTAGACAGATGATTTCAATGGTGCGTGTTAAAATAGCTCCTAAAAAAAGGAGTGGAAAAGCAGTCCTTAATTTCCCTGTCCTAGGGTTAGGGTTAGGGTTAGGGTTACGTTGCCCCAGCCCAAGGTAAGCCGTGCAGTTTGGGAGAAGGAACAGGTCCAAAGAGGGGAATATTCTTGCTTGTGGTCCTTTAACAAGCGAATGGCAGCTCCAGGAAAGCTATTCCTGTCTCACTCTTCTCCCCAGCGCTCCCATTACTTAAACACATCAGCACTGAACTGACCTTCAGCCACCTCTGCTTCCTCCCTGCCAGGGTCCCCTTCCCTACGGGCGTATCCTCTCATCTCCGTCATCACGCGGCAGCCGCCCGTGGTGCCCCCGCTGCTCCCGGCCGCCGGCGGCTCGCGGGTGCTGCCAGCCCAGCCCTGCGCGGGGGCCGCGGGCACGGAGGTGCCACCCAGCGAGGCCCAGGGCAGCAGCGAGTCAGAGGCAGAGCAGCCCCCGCCGCGCTCCAAGAAGCCGCGCCGGAGCAGGACCATCTTCACCGAGATCCAGCTCATGGGCCTGGAGAAGAAGTTCCAGAAGCAGAAGTACCTCTCTACGCCTGACAGGTAGGTCGGTTGCTCACGCCAGGAATAGGGATGAGCAGAAGGGCTGCTGCAGCCCTGCTCAGCTCTTGCACACTGAACGTTCCCTGGCGGGGGGTGCTGCCTGTGGCTCCACTGAGGTGCCTCTGCCACTGGCCGCGGCCACGGGCAGGTAACCAGGTGCAATTTCAAGGCTGCTTTTCCTGGGATCAAAGGTGACACAAATAGATCATGTCAGTGGAAATGCCAGATGATGATACGCGTGCGTGGGAGCAGGGCTCCAGGCTCACAGGTCTCCTCAGAGCAGAAGGACCTCTGCCTTCCCCATTCCTGCTGCACACTTGAGAAAAGACAAGAGCCTGTCTCCCCTGGGATCTGCTGGTGGATGGCTGCGTGTCCATGGCTGTGTTCCCATGGCTGCGCTGTGTCTGTGGTATCTTCAGCAGGCTCCTGAGCTGGCTTTCATCCTGCACCTTGGGCAGCAGTTCAGTGGGAAGGTGGTGGCCTGTCCATAAGCTTGGAAAGCAGAGCCTGGGGTTGAAAGCTGCCTTGCAAAGGCACAGGCAAGTTCTTAGGCACTACTTGGTACTACGTGGGCAAACCAAACTAAGAGAGGTTTTAGCTTTTTTAAGGGCTTTGAATCCTACTCTGCAAATTTAAATTATAGAAAAATTACCCATCCAGTTCCTAGGAAGTTTATAAACCTGGAGAAGGTTTGAAAGGTATCAGTACCTGCACTCCACAGAGGGAGTTGTTTAAATTTATTTAAATTTTTAATATTTAAATTGATTTTGAAGATAGCATTTTCTGCTCCTACTGCCTGTCACCAAATTGCAGGCAGACCAGATTTCCTGGCCGTGGCCAGCCTGTCTCATGAGTTTCGGAGTTCCTGCTGTGCCTGCACTGACTCCTCACAGCTTCACATCACCAGATGGTTGACACTTTGCTGAAGCACTCAAGGCTGGTAATTAATAATCTCATATGACTGTTCCTTGGCTTCGTTGAGGCTGATGAGCAATTCCTGCCCGTGTACCACTTCCCCTGTGTTTGTTTCCTTGGGTTTCCAGGCAGTGCTGGTTGCACTGAGATGTGTGGCAAGAGATGGCAGCTGGTTGCAGGTAGTCCAGGTGTTACCAGAGATGTGCACTGAGGCACGAAGGGTTGGCTAAGCCGTGCTTCTCTCTGTCAGCTCATGCCTGGAAACATGGTGGCAGAGCAGTGGATTGTGGTCTGTGTTCACTCCTGCAGCTTTTGGCCTGGAGAGGAGATTGTACCCCTGGGAGGGCACCTGAAGGCCCTGGTTTATCCGTGATGAGGGAGTGCAGGACATCAGGGTAATGACTCTGACATGTTCTACTCTTAACAGTAATGGTGCCTTAAATCAATGGCTTCAGATGTGAGGTAGTGGCATAACAAGCCTGCAGGTGCAGAGTGAATCCAGAGCGGGGGAGAAGCGTGAATTCTTGAGTGTGAGGTGGAGCCCAGAGAGCTGGTGTGGAGTATGTGGGTGTTTACAAATGTAAATCTGGTTGCCCAAGGAGCCCAGCTCTAACCAAAGTTTTATTATGAAAAACTTGGCCTTGACAAATGTGCTCCCCCATCCAAAGGCAAGGAGGTATTTGCCAAAAAGTCACAGAATCCACAACACTGTGGAATGTGGCTCTGAGTTGGAGCTGTCCCACCTGCAGGACTTGCATGACTCCGAGGGGCACTTTCCCAGCGTGGCTGAGGATTTCCAACTCCATCCCTTGTGCAACTCCATTGCAAAACTGCCAGATGCACGGTGCTGTCACCTGTGGGGAAGGATCAGGAGCTACTCTGAGCCACATTTGCTTCATATCCTGGGCTTTAATACAGAAATAATGAATGGGTTCACATCAACTTGCATGGCTTGGAGATTTGTAGAGGATGAATCAGGGCTGTCTGCCACATATACCCTGCAGCTAAACATGCAAAAAATAAATTCACTTAGAAGCCTAAACTGCTCAAATAGCAGAATGTATATGAAATTAATAGATTTAAGTGTACTACAACTCCATGAGAAATGGGCAAGTACAGTGATCCCCATTGTGAAGGTAGGAAAGAAGAAATACGATACAAAGAGTAGCACTTTCAAAGGTAGGCTGATGCTGGGTGCCTGTTCCTACGTGTTTGCTTCGGACACCAGAGACCTGCCTGTCACGGATGTGTTGTACCAGTAGCTCCTAACTCATGGACAAACACGGAGTGCCAGCAGTGGGAGTGCAGTAGGTTCATGTTTCCAAGTGGGTAGAGAAACCCTACCACTTCTAGGAGGAGAAAAGAGAATAGAGAGCTTGCAAACACCTGCATCTTCCATAGGAGCATCTGTCTTTGCATTCTAAATTCGTGGTTTTTACCACTTCTGTGTGACTGTTCTCAAAACAACTGATCAGAGAGACACTGCTGAATGCTCTTACAGTGTTGGACTGCCTGGACCTGGCACCTGAGCTCCTCTTGGCTTCTGTAAATTCATTTTGTTATCTGGTCTCTCTCCCAGGCTCGACTTAGCCCAATCCTTGGGGCTGACTCAGCTCCAGGTGAAAACGTGGTACCAGAACCGTAGGATGAAGTGGAAGAAAATGGTGAGTGGGTCCTTGTCATTTCTCCATGGCCCTTAAAAACTGATTGCAAAGAACAGATTTGGAAGCTGAACATAGTGGAGTGACTCGTGTCTATTTATACCAAATTTTGTTTTATTCCTGATCACTTTACACAGAGATGGTCTCTTTTTTTGAAGTGTTCATACTGCAGCATATGTGATAGGCTAGAGGGAACCAAAGGCAGTAGGAGGAGAACAAAGCAAAGGGGTGAAAGAAATGAGAATAGAACTGAGGGAAGAACCAAAATATCTCCTTCTGCGTTTTTGGCATTCGTGTGATCCCAGTGCTTCTGGGATTGGTTTTGTGCATAGACAAAAAAGACTGTGTTGCTCTATGGAAATAGAGCAGTTTTGGGAGCTGATATCATTAATTTTTGCTTCTTATATCTTCCTTTCACCTTTCACTTATTCTCATCTTCACGGTCCTTTTCCAGTTAAAATGCTTTTTATAATGGACAACCACCCAGTAAATGGTGGTGGGAACATGATGATGTGACATTCTCTAGTGGAGGTGTCCATGTTTTCTGATCTGGGAGAGNGGAGTGCCAGCAGTGGGAGTGCAGTAGGTTCATGTTTCCAAGTGGGTAGAGAAACCCTACCACTTCTAGGAGGAGAAAAGAGAATAGAGAGCTTGCAAACACCTGCATCTTCCATAGGAGCATCTGTCTTTGCATTCTAAATTCGTGGTTTTTACCACTTCTGTGTGACTGTTCTCAAAACAACTGATCAGAGAGACACTGCTGAATGCTCTTACAGTGTTGGACTGCCTGGACCTGGCACCTGAGCTCCTCTTGGCTTCTGTAAATTCATTTTGTTATCTGGTCTCTCTCCCAGGCTCGACTTAGCCCAATCCTTGGGGCTGACTCAGCTCCAGGTGAAAACGTGGTACCAGAACCGTAGGATGAAGTGGAAGAAAATGGTGAGTGGGTCCTTGTCATTTCTCCATGGCCCTTAAAAACTGATTGCAAAGAACAGATTTGGAAGCTGAACATAGTAGAGTGACTCGTGTCTATTTATACCAAATTTTGTTTTATTCCTGATCACTTTACACAGAGATGGTCTCTTTTTTTGAAGTGTTCATACTGCAGCATATGTGATAGGCTAGAGGGAACCAAAGGCAGTAGGAGGAGAACAAAGCAAAGGGGTGAAAGAAATGAGAATAGAACTGAGGGAAGAACCAAAATATCTCCTTCTGCGTTTTTGGCATTCGTGTGATCTCAGTGCTTCTGGGATTGGTTTTGTGCATAGACAAAAAAGACTGTGTTGTTCTATGGAAATAGAGCAGTTTTGGGAGCTGATATCATTAATTTTTGCTTCTTATATCTTCCTTTCACCTTTCACTTATTCTCATCTTCACGGTCCTTTTCCAGTTAAAATGCTTTTTATAATGGACAACCACCCAGTAAATGGTGGTGGGAACATGATGATGTGACATTCTCTAGTGGAGGTGTCCATGTTTTCTGATCTGGGAGAGGAGATGCAGTTCTAGGCTGTTCCTTTGGATTTACGTGGCACCTGCAGAAGTTACTGTCACTTCAAACCAATTTGGGATTAGCTTGGATACAGATCCTTGGCTGGAGTGTCTTGTTGCTGCAGGAGTGGTGTGAAGAGAGAGGGAATTAGACACAGGAACAGGATGTCTGAGACCAGCGGAGTTCGGGATCCTGACGGTTCATCTCTTTGCTCCAGGTGTTGAAGGGTGGACAGGAAGCTCCAACGAAGCCCAAAGGCCGTCCAAAGAAAAACTCCATTCCCACCTCAGAGGAGATTGAAGCAGAGGAGAAAATGAACAGCCAGGCTCAGAGTCAGGAGCTGGAGGGATCTCAAGCCTCCGAGGAGCCAAAACTGACAGAGGAGAAGCCAGAAGTCCTGTTGGAGACAGAGAAGTCTCCAGAACATATACCAGAGCCTTCCTCAGAGGAGACTGCACCATTAAGTTAAAAGGGAGAGAAAAGAGGGGAAAAGGAAAGCAAAAAAAAGATAACAGTGAAAAACCAAAACCAAGTATATATATGTATATATATATTTAAATATGTATGTAATGGTGTGTGTGTACATATATATATATGCATATATATATATATATATATGTAGACCTTGTGTATAAGTCTGAAGATTGGTCACTTTGTGCCTTTGGGACTCAGCCATCACGGGCCAGGTGGAACAAGGACATCCCATGGGAGTGGTGCCAGCCCTTTCCTGTGGCGGGGGGGTGCCGGGGCCCCCAGG
>VZRQ01010299.1:406956-436445 GCA_013397975.1 Machaerirhynchus nigripectus
GGGAAAACCACGCCCAGAACCCCAAGACAGCTCCTCGAGAAGGCCAGGGCTCTCCCAGGCAGCGGGAGGCAGGTGTGTGGCTGTGTTGGAGGGTCAGTGTGTTCCCTTGGCTGTGTCCTTGCTTTGTGTGGTGCCAGGGGACAAAGAGCTTGGCCCGGGCTCCGAGCAGGGACGGCCGAGGAATGGGAATGGGAGCTCTGACAGCACCATTTCCTTGTGGAACCAGGACTTCGCTCTGATAGGGCTAGGCCTGACATAAACCATTGTAGGAAATGGTTCAGACCCCCAGGTTTGCTTTGGCCCAGTTAAGCTCAAAGCTTCCCCAAGGGAGATCCATGCCCGGGTCAGCCCTGATTGCCTCCCCTCGGGTTGTTTGAGTGCCGTGTCTGTGAATTTGCAGTGATCTGGCGTAAAACTTGGAATGAGATGAGCATTTGGATATAAGTCTGCTCCAAAAGCTTTGGGGTGCTTGGATCTGGGACTTTTGCTTTGGGCCCACTTCTAATTTTTGTAGGGATTTTTTAAATGAACTGCTAAATATTTTCAGGGTTTGGGGAAAATGATGGATTTCCAAAGTTGCTGCAGGAAGTTGGCGTTTGTTTAAGATGTGTGCCAAGAAAAGATGTGCATCATGTTTCATAGAGTCTTGTTAAGGGTGCATTTTGCCCAAAGGCTGCAAGAGATGTATTAAGATAACCTTTATTTTTTAATTAAAAATAAAATATATAAATCAGACAGTTGTTGCTGTTGTTTCTCTTCCAGAGATTCTCATTTCAGAACATTGGGCAGGGGCTTTTCTGGAATAGGTTTTCCTGTTCCAACAAAATCTGGAGAAAATGGAAGTCTTTAGATCTTCCTTCACATCACTGCTCAGCAGGCACTGTGTAAACTATTTGTAGCACTTGCTAAGGGAGGTGAGGGTGTTGTAAATGCCACCTTGTCACTGAGTGAATGTGTCAGAACAAGGGCACTATTTTCTGTCACCGCCTCCAGTTTTGGACACAAGTGGCTCTTTGTGGCCCTGTGAAGATGATTTCTGCATATCCCTTTCTTGGGGTGGCAAGGATTCACATGCAGATCTCAAACCACTTATCCAAGCAGTGTTGAGTGGGGAAAAAGGGATTCTTTTTCCCCCAGTTTCTTGCTCAGTGGTGTTTGGAAGTGTCTGATTCCAGCTCTGCATTAGCTCTGTGTTGCATCAGGTAACATAAAATAGGTATTTGGTAAAGGATTTGTGCAGTTTATTTTCATGGTTGAGTGTCCCAGCCTGGCAAGACTCTTCCACGGCTGCCATGCATCAAACCCTTCCTGCTGTTTGTTCTGCATGCAGTCAGTGACTGAAGATGTGCTTTAAAACTTGAAAATGGCTCTTAGAAGGCAAAAATAAACAAGTCATATAAGCAACAGTGATGTTTGTGGGACATCCTGCCCTGGAGCAGTGCTAATGTTACAAAATGTGCGTAACTCCTTGAAAAAATGAATCTGTATAATCCTGCCTGGGGACTGATTTTTGAAATGGCTTAATAGAGCAATGCTCTCCAGGTAATCCTCTGTGTGTACCTACAGTGTGTGAGACAGATTCCAGTTTCATGGGGTGAAACTCCAGCTTCAGCCAAGCCAGGGTGGGACATGCTCCACTCCCTGTGTGTCCAGTACACAATCATCAACTTGGAAAAGGCAGCCACTGGTTTTAGTACCTCCACAGGCTTGCACCTTAAACCAAATTCACCAGAACTGGGCAACACTCATTTGCAAGGAACTTGGAAAATACCAGGTGTCTGTTACCTTTTAGCTCCTTGTTTCTGTGTCTAGAGAAAAGTGAGCTAGAAATGGGATGCAGCATTTCGCTCTTGCCTGGTGTGTTGGAAACACAGGTTGTGAGCTGGAAAGTGTTTCCTCTGCCATTAAATGCATCAAAATTTAGTTGTCTTTGAGCATTTTTCTTTCCACATTGCCCTGACATGCTCGTGGCAGCCCCAGTGAGAAGGAAAGGTGGCAAGGCAGGATTTTGCTGCTTGTCTGGAGCTATGATACAGTGTCTGAGTTGCTGCACATTCTTTATCTGTGGATGTCTTTTTTTCCTCTTCTTTCCGGAATTGTGCTGTAGTTCAACCGTATCCATTGGACTAGCAATGGCATTCAATTTAAAAAGGCCTATGGCCTGTTTATACAGGAATTAGATTAGATGGTCTATGAAATCTGTAATCAGCCTCTATTGTTCTTGGATAGTGGCACCAGCACTCTTATCTCCACAGAAAATGTTTCCACAAGTCTTAAATGCTGCAGTACTCAGGGAGAGTGAAGAGAGAGCTGAAATTGACTGGAAATCATTTGTCTAATAAGGAGTTTCACCATCAGCTTGCAAAAAAACTCTGCAAGAGTTTCTACTCAATTGATTTGTAAACCTGAACAGCTGATTAAATCAAATTTTGTGTGCAGATCATTCTAGAAACAAAAAGCTGACTGTCAAGGAAGGCATCAAAGCTATTTCAACTTGTCTGAGTCAAAGTGAAATACTTTGTAATGAATCTGTTCTCTTCCAGGCCAGCTTGGACGGGGCTTGGAGCAGCCTGGGATAGTGGAAGATGTCCCTGCTCATGGCAGGGGTGGCACTGGATGAGCTCCAGGGTCCCTTCCAACCCAAACCACCCTGGGACTTTTTTAATTAAAAAAAAACCCAAGCAATCAGAGATGTACTGTAAACACAGCATTTGGAAACCTCAGTATTTTCTTCAACCAAAAGGTTTTTCATAAAATGGACAATGCAGATGCATTTGCTGGGTTTTTTTGCAGTTGGTACCCAGTGGATTTGTCCAATTTGAGGAATTCTGATAGATTTATATAACAGGGTGGGGAAAGAAAAGTAGAAACAGGAAAACATATCCCTTTCTTGTCCTGAGTTAGGAAGTGGTGTGCGGGGTTTCTTTGCTGTCCAATGAAACTCAATAAATATGGGAATACAAAGTTTCCAAAAATTTTGATGATAGGTTTCTAAGTCCCAAGGAAAGCAGAGTTGGCCGTTTTCCAACAAAGGGTAAAGTTTTACGAAATGACATTTCCCACTTCCCAGATGAAAATAATTGTTTCTGACTCAGCCTCACTTTACAGTGGGAACAGTTCCAGTGATTTTTAAATTCTTTTTTTTCCCTCGTTAATCCCATTCTAATCACTTATGAGTCAATCTGGGTAAAAATGCAATTCTCTTGCTGTCTGGGCTAGTTTTTAATGAGTCCAGAAGACAATGAAGATGTTTTTGTTCCTCTTTTGGCTGAGGAGAAATCTTAACATCTTATTTTTCAACGTGATTATTTAAGTGCAGAATTAGCTCTCAAAATGCTCTCTGCTGCTGCTCCCACTGAATGACTTTCACTGGTAATCTCTTGAGTGATCGTGGAAAGCACAATCAGAACGTGTGTTTGGATGGAGGGAAAACAGCAGGGAAGAAACAGGGAAATCATGGAATTACTTGTTGGCCAAATCCTTTTATTCTTGTTGTCTGTTCCATGTTACGTCTGCAACTGGAGTAAAATTACAAAGTCTAGTAGGACTAAACATAGGGATCCCAGCTGCTGTTGGGAGGCAAGTGCTCCTTTTCCTCTTGCTTTAAGGCTTTTCCTACTTTGGGCTTACTTTTGGTCTGGTCACCGAAATGCAAGAACTGAGTGAGTCTTCCACTGGCTTTGGGCTGAGCTGAGTTGGGCTTAAAGGCTGGGCTGGGATTTAGCCCTTACCAGGGGCTGTGGGCTGAAAGTTGTGTTTGCCTTGTGCTCCTAAGACTCAGGAAGAACAGCACAAGCCTGACTTCGGGCACCTGAGGTGAACCACAGGGAGCTGCTCCTGAGGGAACCTGCACAAACATCCTCATCCTCACCCTCAGTGACAGCCAAGGGCTGCCCGGGGGCCTTCGGGCTGGCCCTGGAGATGGTTTCATTCCTTTCAAAGCCTCTTGACTGTTGTGCCTCCCAGGATCTGCTGTCCCAGGACTGCTGGTTGCTCATCCCAGAAATGTGACCGGAGACAAGAGCCCTTGGGATTGAGCCCTGATGATGTTCAGGGGTTTTTGGCTTCCAGTCCTGACAGAAGGGAACAAGCCCTGATGTTGAAATCCCAACTCCCCTACAGGGATGGGAAGTGCTCATATCCGGAGTTCTGGCTGGGGCCCACCTTTTATTGTACCCACTGCTGAGATAATTTTGCAAAGCACTGAGCTCATCCTGCAGGATGGTTCCCCCAGGTCCCAGTAAGGATGAATAAGGAAAAGAAAATAGTCTTTTTTCATTTAACTGCAGGCCAGTACAAAGCAATTTGGTGTTTGGGTGGGTTTTCAGTTTTCCCCCTTCTCGATCATCCTTCCTCAGCAGCAAAATGGAAAAGGACAGTACAAAAGAATGGACTGAAAAGGAGAGAAGAAGGAACTGAAAGAAAAAGCAAAGGGGAAGAGTTTAAGTGCATTAACCTACATGAAAAATAAAAGCTAGGAAGAAAAAAAATCACGGTGAAAAGTCAACCTCCTTTTTTTATTTGGACAGATGAAGCTCCAGTTCTGTAAAGAGATATTTTTCTGTGGTTTAGCTATAAGTGCAAGGATGATGAATGACAGGTTTTTCATAAGTTTCCTTTTATGCAGTACCAATTAAAACATAGCTGGGTAAAGAACAGTTCTCGGATTAGACTGAAACTACAATACAGGATTTGGGCCCAAATCTTAACAAAGGCAGAGGTTTGATGAAGTCTAGATCCTGGAGAATCTTAGATGTTGAGCATGAATATCCTGTAAGAACCTCGCTCCTCTTTCTTCCCAAGGTCTGGTACTGCCAGGTAGGATTTATCAGGTTTTATTGTAAACTGAAGAATAGGTGGTTTGGGGGCATCAGTCTTTGAAGCACAGTAGCTTTCCATTATTATATTGTAGCTGCAATTTGAATCTCTTAAAATAGTGATATTTGGTTTAAATTACAATCTAAAAACTGGCTAAAAAATCCCCCAACTTGTCCCTTGTTTTATGTCTAGGAACCCACAACTGGGTACAAGCCTCAGACCTTGAAGGCCTGGAGTTAAAGTTCATGAGGGTGGTTTTCAGTGCAGGGATTTGAACCCTAAAATCGAAATATATTTTCCCCTGGCAGAAACAGATTAGGTCTGGTTGTTGTTTTTGTTTAAACCAGACACCCTGTGGTTTCTAGGCTTTCCCTACTAATTCCAGTCCCTTCCTGTATTATAAACCTCCTTGAACGTAGTGTCTCAATGCAGTAGAATGATAGTCACTGCTCAAAAGGAAGCCTCTGGATCTGCTGGGGTCCATGGGTGAAATGATCCTGTCCCAAGGGGAGAGGTGTGGGCAGCTGCCAATGGACAGGGAACCCCTGCGGGCTGCTCTGACAGGTCCCTTCCCTGCTGAAAACACTGGAGCTCTTGTTCCGTCAAACAACTGAGAATAACAGAACGTGTTACTCACTGGGAGAAGCTCCTGAAATCACAGCCAGCCTGCCTTCCTGCACGCAGGTGGGAGCGGGGACTTTCCCTCCAGAGATTCCTGAGGAACAAATATATCAAGGAGAAATTTCAGGAGCCAAAATTTCCTGGGGAAGGAGGTGGTGGAGGCTGCCGAGCGCTAACAAAAGCAGAGGAAGTGACGGCACCCCTTGGGCAAATGCTTCTGGTATTTGCATAAACCAAAGCAACCAGCCCCTTGTAGAGAAAACAATAGTGACATATTTCAGGCCTTCTGTGCTTCCCACATGGACCATTGATGTCCTTCCCACGCAGGAGGCAGCCTTGTCAGGTGTGGAGGGTTCTGGTTTCCTGGACACTTCAGACTTCACCCTTCTCACCACACCCAAAGCCAGCTCTCGCTTAAGCTGAAGCAAAACCTTCATTACTTATATCAGAGCTGCAATACCCAGTTCTGGTGCTGATCCTTGCAGGCCACGATGAGTTCAGGCACGTTTGGCAAGGACAAAGAGTACAAGGGGCCCTGAAGCCCTGCAAGGTGTCACAGAGGCTGTCACAGACAGAGATTTAAGTTAAAGCAGGTCTGAGAACTGTCTGAAATCAGTCAGGTCCTGCTATTCATGCTGGAAGGAACTCACTGTGAGAAGGCTTTCAGCAGCATTGCTTCCTGTCCCACCTTGGGTGGCTGTTCCAGCAGTGTCACCTTGTCATTACAATGCCATAGCAGTACTCTTACTTACGCTTACTTTTATAAAAGTAATGGGGAAAAAGAGGAGTAAATTGTCATGAAGACAGCAGGGCTCCATCCTTGAGGCTGCTGGATACAAACCCTGCAGATTTTTGTGGCTTTCAAGAACTTCTTAGCAAGCCAGCACTGAGGGAGGGGGGTTATTTGTAAAGCCAGGAC
This sequence comes from Machaerirhynchus nigripectus, assembly GCA_013397975.1. Taxonomy (NCBI): domain Eukaryota; kingdom Metazoa; phylum Chordata; class Aves; order Passeriformes; family Dicruridae; genus Machaerirhynchus; species Machaerirhynchus nigripectus. The sequence goes on from VZRQ01010299.1 coordinate 413,315, forward strand.
ACACAGCTCCCTGTGGCGCTTTCCTGGTCCCTCTGGAAAATTCAGATTCTCCTACAGATCTGTAGCTCAGTGAGGAGCAAACAGGCTGAAAGTGGTGGATTAAAAGTGATAAATGCACAAGTAGGTCACAGGCTGGGAGTTCTTGCTCACAGTGATTCTGCTGAGAAATGGTGGCACCAGATCAGTGAGGAGACACTTCTCCTCCATCATCCATCCCTGTCCTTGGCATGTCAATGCGTGTGCAAGCCTTGGTGCTCTGGGTCCAAGGTCCTGCCAGGAGGGATGGGAATTTCCCTCTTCTTATGGACCTTTGGATAGCCCATAATTCTGTCTCTCTTCCCAACCTTCCTACCTTGGACACTTCCTGATCAATGTTGCTCCCACAGGAGGTCCTTTGGCAGCTGGGAGATTGCCCCTCCTGGGATTCCCAGAGCTGTGATCCACCTGTGCTGCCGGGTTTAGAGCAGCAGACACCCAGCAGTGCTCCCAAAACCACAGGCTGCCACACCAAGGCTGTTTTGCACATCCAGAACAATTGCTCTCTTTTTCCTGGGGTGTGCCCATCCCTGGGTTGGTGTGGGAGGATCGGGAAGCGTGCCTTCAGTCTCGGAGGGCTGATCCCTGCCAAACAAGGGATGCAGAGCATCAGCTCTCTGCAAACCTCAGAGAGAGCAAAGCCCTGGAGTCTGGGCCACCTGAGGAGGGAGAGCAGCTTTCCGTGCTGGGATTTGCACACAGAAGCTGCTTGATGGTGAAAACTAACAGCAGCTAATCCATAACGTCACCTGCTCCTCCACATGGAGATATTTCTATTATTTGGGTGGGGAGCATGACTCAGAGAAACTATTTCCTCTCCTGTCCATGCATTTCATTGCTGGAAAGATAATGGCGTTTTCCCCCCTGTGTTCCATTTTTTATTATTTAGGATAATGATGCTGATAATAATCTCTGATAATGGGATTAGAAGCCCAGACTGGGAGTTACCTGCCTTATTGTCCATGTGCCTTGGTGAATATTTACCCCTGAGGTAATAACTCCGTTCTGCAGTGAAAAGTCACTGTGTTGCGCAGCGGGATGAGGATGTCAGGGAGCAGAGGGTGGCTTGGCATTTGCTCCAACCTCTTGCCAGGAGGGAGGGAACAGCTAATTTCTGAAGCATCAGCCAGTCCTTTACCTGCTAAATCTGAGGTTCATTGTTTCCCTTCCCCAGGCCCTGCCCCTCCCCTTGTGCCATGTTACCACCCTGGGATGAGCGAAAGCCCCTGAGCTTTATCCTGCCCTTGACAGGAACTGATTGGAAGCAGTGGAACAGTCTCCCTACACCCTTTCCCAAGGAATGCTCAGCTCCCTGGCTCCCAGCCCTGGGCTGGATTAGGCCAAGCATGTGACCTTTTGGGCACAGCACGGAGCCCGTCTGCTCCAGCAGCAATTTGGGAGCCCGAAGCAGCAGAGTGAGATTTTCATTATTTACTCAGCACTCTGGGAACCTTTTATGGGACACGGGCCTGGAACACAGGCCAAGATAAGGCTTCAAAGTCTGCATTTGAGACATTTTGGGAGAAACACTGATTTTGAAGCAGCAGATAATGCTCCCTCTGAAGGTACCGAGCTCCTTGGAGGGTGTCACACACTTCTCCTGTAGCCCTGCTCCCCCAAAATTAGGAGTCACTGCACATCCAGCCCCTTGCCTGCAAAGGCAGGATGCTTTTCTTCCCTTTGGAAACCCAAAGCTTTCTACATTTTAGTTCTTTGCCAAGATCTGCTCTTAGCAAAGAAACTGCTCTCTAGTTGCACACAATAAACCTGGAGCAGGTGAACAGGGAAGTGCTGCCAAACCATTGATGCTCCCTCAGTGCTTCCCAGAGCCGGGTGTCCTCCTTGGAGGATCCTACTTTGCTCAGTTTCATTTCGTGCTTGTTCTTCCTAAGAGCTTACATTGATGAAACTCGCTGTGCTTACAGTAACAACAGAGCAGGAAATGGATGCTTGTGAAACAGACCACAGATATTCCCCTTTTCCCTGTGCAGGTTCTGTGCAGACAGTGCTGGGGGTGCCTTCTCAAGTGGGATCATGGCAGGAGATAAAAGTCAGGATTAGCAGGGTTGTTTGGCTTACAAGACCAGGTTGCAATTCCATGTTTTTTCATACTTTCTCTTCCATAAATATTTCTGTCCCTGATAAAAACAAATGGAGGGGGCTTTAGGTTTCTACTCCTCTTAGAAAGCTGTTGCAGAGGCCAGTTCCTGTGGCAGCCTTTCATTAAGTTTTCTGTCTAGGCCTCTGTGTGTCCCATTTCATGGCTTTTCTTTTTTCCTGGCATTGTCCACTGCCACAAGCAGTTGTCCCTCTCTGCTGCTTCTCTCCTCAGGTATTTAAAGCTGGGGATCAGATCTCCATGCAATCTTCATCCTGTCAGGCTCTTGGAGGCTTGTCCCATGAGATAATCTCCTTCCCAGGATCATTCCCATATCCTTTTGCTGTTTCTGTTCCAGGCTGGATTTATCTTTCTTGAACACAGGTGATGAAAACCACACACGTTGCTGTAGTGAAGGTCTTAGAGCAGCACCACCTCCATCCCAGATATCTCATTTGGCTCGTTTTGGAGTTAAAATTGTGGGGTTTTAAGGTGGGCCACCTGATTTTGGTAGCCAGAGACCTCATTTAATAATTCAGTGATTACCACATGGTTTGCTTCTGCCATATCTCATCCCTGAATCTCCTGATTTCCTGCAGGTTGTACAATTCCTTTGGTAATGGCAATCTGACTCAGCCTTTTGTCATCAGCAAACTTTGATGGCTCAACTCTGCTTTTACTGCCCAGGGTTTTAATTAAAGACTTACATAAAATAATCTCAGTTGGAATCCTGAACAAGTCTGTAAATAAACTTCCTTGAGCCCACTTGCCTCTCTCTGAAAACATTTTCCTTTTATCTCCAACCACCTCTGGACCCTCTCGAACAAACTCTGCTTTTGTCAGTGAAGATACCAATTCCCTGTGCAGAACTGGAGAATCCATACAAATTGCTGGTGGGTGGCATTTCCCTTGTCTAGAAAATCCCTGATCTTATTGAAAAGAGATTAGCCATAGCAAATATCTTTTCACATTATCCCATTTCCCTGTATCTCTTCTGCTTTATTTTCCTAAGCTGTAAAGTCTGTTATACCAATTTTTTTTCCCAGTTCCTAAATAGAGGTGACAACTTTTCATGCTAAGTTGGTTTATTAAAACCTTTGCTCCAGGAGTTCTGTGATAAATCATCTTGTTTGTGACATGAGAGTTGTTTCTTACAGGATTGTTGTAGTTCCAAATTTTCTGCCTGAATTTCCCTCCCTGAGTCCTGCTTTCATCAATTTGAGGATTTGCATTCATTTTTCCTGTGTGGAACCGGGGTTACCATTTCCTACATGCAAATGTTGCTTTTCCCGAGCGTGGAGATGCCCTTTGTCTAATCCAGGAGGTGCCAGTGGAGGATACCTGCACGGAGAGATGGATCTGCACCGTTCACAGCAGGTGTGCCTTACCAAGCACAGAGCTCCCAGACATCAGCCCAGCCCTGTTTCTTCTGAGAATTCAAAGGTCAGGCAAACAGGGGAGGGAAACAGGAGCAATGGTGCTCAGTACCATACCAAACAGTTTTAATGACAATGTCCTGCCAGTGGTGCAATAGCTGCCAGTGGGGTTTTAAAATTTCTTTTCTTTTTAACTCTCTGCCATTGTTAATCTCTTTTTTTCCCTCTCATCCTCTCTGTTTATTTTTATTGCAGATTTATTAGGTGCACAGTTAAGTGCCATTTAGCTTTGCAGAACTGTCATCGCCAGCACTTCATGAATGGGATCATTCACTGACAAACTATTTAAACACTAAAAGGGGGGAAAATTTACTGCTCCAGGTCAATGAAGAAGCCAAGATCAACTGAAACTCAGCTGTGTTTCTCCTTGAATACAGGAATGTGACGAAGGTGCTCAGAGTTTTCTTTAATGTATTCTCATCCTTAATTTATCCTCACACGTCAAACTGAATGTCACTCTGTTTTGCAGTGCTACTTTTCCTAAAATAATGCCTTTTTTTTTCTGACAGCTTGCAAGAGCCCAGAGATCTAAAAATGTGGCTAAACAGGCAGTCACACACCTGCTAATTAAGGCTATGAATAAGCTGTGACCAGTCATGCAGGCACTGACAACCAATTCCAGGCAGGGAAGTTTTTTAGACAAAAAGCGAGGAGAGTTTTGCAGATCAAATGCAATCCTGGATATGGGAGCCTGGGAGCAGGTCTCCCTTCATAATCTTGAAAAAAAACCTTACTGTCTTTTAATATTTCTGACCCAGAGCTGCCACAAGTGCAGAGTGGTGTGTTCCTTCTTCTGCCAGTAGACTCACAGGAATTCCTCCCTGGGAGGGTGGGCAGGCCCTGGCACAGGGTGCCCAGAGCAGCTGTGGCTGCCCCTGGATCCCTGGCAGTGCCCAAGGCCAGGCTGGACAGGGCTTGGAGCCACCTGGCCTAGTGTCCCTGCCCGTGGCAGTAGGTGAAATGAGCTTTAATTCCCTTCCAAGCCAAACCATTCTGGGATTCTGGGATTCTGTATCAGAGCTGGACTTTTCCCTTGGTCACCTGTTCCACCCATGGAGCCTGGTATTAATTCTATGGGTCAGTGCATGGTTGTTAAAAGGGGTTATCTCTGCCCTCCTTCAGCCTCCCAGCCCAGGGAAGTCCCGCAGGGCTGTACTTGCTGTGTTTTCCACGTTCCTCTTGCAAGGGAATTCTCTCCCTCTTTTTTAGCCCTGTAATGTACATAACCTTCAAACAATGGTGCAAGGTTGTCTGTTTGCACATGTGATTTTGTGTGTTTAATCATGTCCTTCGCATCCTAATCTTTGGGAGCTGTATTTAGTCCCTCGGGAGTGTGTAAATACACATTTCTGTGTGTGTGTGTAGGTTTGCAGAAGGGCTGGACGGGCTCCAGCAGCGCAGCCGCTGGGGACTGCGGGGTGTTGAGTGAGGGACCAAGGTGGCCTCAGGTTTCCCGGCTCTCATGTCTCTGATGCTCTGACCCTCTGAATTCCACTGGTTTTTTCCCAAGTGAAATTTTCCTCTTCACCTGATCCTGGGATATTGCCAGGCTTACAGCTCATTATACATGGGGGGATCGAGTTGTATTGTAAAGCTGACAAAAGTGACAATTTTATATATTTCTCCCCAGCAGTTCCACATTGCCGTGGAAGCTTTTTGACTAATCCACTCAGATTTGGAGTTAATCCTCCTGCACTTGGAATATTTGCGTGTAGGTATTTGAGAGATTTAAATGGACACCACTAGCCCCTATGGGGCCTCGTTTCTGAACATACCCTGGAAACTCAATCTGTGCAGGAAGATGAGATACAAAGGCTTCTCTTTTTGTAGCAATCTGCTTTGATTTTACTCTCTTTACAGGGTGAAATCAAGAAAACAAGAACTCCATGGCTATGATTTTAATGCTTTAGCAACTTCAGTTAATGCAGATCTTCTAAGTTAGGGGAAGTGCCCGTTTTACAGATATGGAAACTAAAGGCACAAAGATGAAACATAGTTCTCAAAATAACAGAGACAAAAGTGGCGGGAGTGCGAGCCCCGGGGGTCCTCTGTGAGAGCAGTGAGAGTATGGACACGAGTTCAGCTGCTCATAAGAGATGTGTTTTAATTCCTTTCAGAGGCTTTGACTGGAGTTTCTCATAAATTCTCCGAAATTTATGTGCTTTTGGTGCACTGGGAAATATTATAACAGCCTGTCCTTTTACCACCTGCAATTCAGCAGGTGCAGGATGGGAGCAAGCTGGAGAATTCAGGTCTGGAGCTGGGTCATGACTCCCAGCAGTTGAGTAGAGTTTGCTGTAAGGGGTGAGCTGGGGAAAGCACCAAAGCTGGGTGTCAATAAAACCACCCAAGTGCTCCGCTGGGATTGTTCTTCAGTGTTGGAGAGGTTCAGGCTGAAGCCACCAGCTCCTAATGGCTGAAACTGGATCTCCACCCCCAGCGGAGCCTCGATCAGCTTTGCTGTCCAGTCTGGGTCCGAGCCACGGCAGGTCCCTCAGGTCCCACTGCTGTGGTGCTGTAACTCACCTCCAGCTCGCCTTGTCAGTCATGTTCTGGAGCCTAATGAGCCAATACCAGTGGATTTCACCAGGATTTAATGGATTTAATGTCATCATTTCTTGATGGAAGTTACCAGTTATTTACACAGTTTTGCTTCTCCTGCAGTTTTGGTCGGTAGTCACTTTGTCAAATTTTTGATGCTTTTATGGTGTGCAAAAAATGAGCCCCTTCAGGACTGACAAATCAAAGGTGAGGAAATCAACTTTTTGTCCACTTTTTTTAAATTAAAGCAGATATTTTTATTCTCATTTTGATAGTCTGTTAGGCAACGCTACACAACAGCAGTTTGAAACATTTCTTCCTTTGGATGGGCTTCATCCCACCTGACTTTGACCATCCTAAAGTTTGCTGTTAAGTCTGAGCTGACCATCTTCTTCCATCTGTGGCCAGCGTGGAGAGTGAGCCAACTTATCCTGTCTCTTGCCGAGGGGAATCATTCTCTGGAGACACCACTAACTGTACACAGAGTTAAGATCCTTTCTTTAATCTCCTTAATGTTTCTATTTAACAGCTGAAGCCACCGGACCTTGATTTGCATGGAAATTGATGATCCCTGGGCATTTTTAGAAAAGCAGATGTCTTGGAGTTTGTTTTTAGCTGAAGACTAATACAGAGCAGTCTAGGGGAAGGTGTCCCTGCCCATGGCAGGGGATTCAATGAGAGGGTTTTAAGGTCCCTCCCAACCCAAACCATTCTGTGGCAATGAAGAATATGGAGTAATATGGAGTAATATGGAGTAGTTTAGAAAAGTGGCTGTCCCAACAGCAAACTCCAGTGTGTCCAGCCTGGGTGCCAAGGGGAATATGAGGAGCACTTCAGACAGATGCAGAGCAATCTTTCCTCCTTTTCCTGACCTCCAGCAGCTGGCTCAGCCCTGGTACATGACACCGTATCTGCCTTCCAAATGCTCCTCACTCCTGGCTGGAATGACCCTAGCTATCATTATCCACAGAAATTACACTTTGGCTCTTGGGTTTCAGAAGCATCGTGTGGCAGGGAGTCCTGCAGCCTCCCTCCTCCTCCCTCCTGTGCTGATCCACTTCTTGCTCACTGAGGATGGGGACAAGGACGTGCCCTGGGCAAACCCTCATGTGCCTTCAGGTCACAGTCCTGCCCTCCTTCCCTCACCTGCCTCGGTGTCCTTGTGCTGGCAGTGGGGGAGAGGAAAATGGAACCCATCATCTGTGTACTTGCTGGGGTTCATAATTAATAAAAATCAATTTTTATCCAGACTTTTTTCCAGGAGCTCTTGGCACTTTATTGTATTGACAGATGTCACAGTAAAAATAGGTGATATCGCTGAGCAGGCTGTGAGTGGTGATGTTGTGCTCAGCCTTTGTTTTTACCTTGGGGAAAGAGCAGAAGACACTTACTGGGGTAATAATCACCTGCTGTTAGAGCCGTTCCATTTGGAAATACTCCCCATGCTCAGGCTCAGGGCTTTTGAATGGAAGCAGCGTTAACATGGCTGAGGCTGTAGAGCCCTTTTGTCACAGGGCTGGGCTGTGCCAAGTCCCCTCCAAGCAGGGCACCTATTGTCAGGGAGCTCATCAGCTCTCGGGCTCCAGTCACAAAGACCTGCAACTGCAGCCTCCGAAACCGTGTCTGTGAGGAAGGTTTCTTCCTAATGAACATTACACTTTTATTCTTTTTCTTGCATTAAAACCTGAAATGGCATGCATCTCATTTTTAAATGTACTGGATTTTCCCTAATGGAGAGGAGGGATGATGGAGACGTTTTAACAGCACGGCTGATTTAGCATGGAGAGCGTGCCCAGGGTATGGTGCAGTTTCCATTACTGCAAATATTGATATCCAGAGAAAGTTTCTCTTCTTAAAAGACTTCCTTTAGTTGAAATTAATTCTGTGCTTGTATTCCAAGGAAAATGAAAAGAGGGGATCATCCTGGTTCCCCCTCATGGGGCTACGCTGCCTCCCAGCCTGGCACTGCTGGGATCACAATGACTCTTTAGGAAAAGGATGGGATAACTCCTGGGAGCTGATAGATGCTCTCAGCTGGGTCTGTGGCCAATCCCAAGACTCTAGCTGCATGTGGTAGGGGAATAACAATTCTTCTTTCCTGCAGAATTCCCTGGAATTGCTGCAATGAGAGAGGTTTAATCCTGCCTTGGCATCGCGCTTGCTCCCAGCGTGCCCCCCTGGCAATCTTGCTTTATAAATAGAGGCAGCAGGATTGCCAAAACCACAGGCAAGGAGCATTTCAGGCCCGTGGCATGGTGTCACCATATGTGAATCCGCCGAGGATTAGGAACGGATGGCACAGAGCTTCTCTCACCTTCAGCCCCCAGCACAGCACATCTCCATCAGGTTTTGGGATCAACAGCAAGAGGAAAAGAGGGAATGGACAGACATCTGTGGGTGGGGCAGACTGGAATGGTGGAAAATGCAAAGAAGGCAGCATCTGTTATTAGTGGGGTTTGTATCTCGCCCCATTTCTATTGATGTTTCCAGAAAAAAACACAGATTAATTTATCATTATCTTGCAACACCCAGTTTCCAGCATTCCCAGCACCCAAGGCCTGGATTTTACAACTAAAACACTGACAGGTTCATGAAGTTCATTAGCCCAGTTGGTCAGAGCACAGTGCTAATAATGCCAAGGCTGCAGGTTCAATCCCAGTATGGGCTATTTGCTTCAGAGCTGGATTTGATGATCCTTGTGGGCCCCCTTTCAACTCAGAATATTCTGTGGTTCAAATATCTTCAGGAACCAGGAGTGTTTATCCAAGTGTAAGTCTGATAAGGAATGTATATATGGGGGGAGTTGTTGTTTTCTGGTTTGTTTGGGTTTTTAAAAATTAAGTTGGTAATACGCATTCCACTGGGGCAGGAGAAGGGAACAGCCCCTCATTCTTTTCAACTGTTGCAATAACTTGAAATTTTTGCTTAGCTAAAATTGCTGGGTTCAAGAGCAGCACAGTGCAGGGCTGTACAGGAACCAAGAGATGTGGCCGAGTTGTATTTTCAGCTGACATAAATCAGTGGGGAGCCATTTATATCCTCTGAGCATCTGGCTGGGGATTACGTGTGTCACCTTCTGTCCTCCCTGCAAGAGGCTCATCCCATGAACAAGGAACAGCCTTGACCCGAAGATGTTCCCAAGAAAGGCCAAGATCACACACAGCAGCTCCTGAAGAGCCACCCAGAGTGGGAATTTGCAGCTCTTGATGCCACATCCAGGGGAAGTTCTTTATCTCTTTGTTTTGGAGAGGGAGGGGCAGAAGCGAGTGCTCCATGCCGTGGGTTCCCCAGGCTGAGGGACAGGGCTGGGAATCATCATGTGGAGAACATAACCTACAAGAAAGGCCGGTGTGGGGAACAATGGAAGCTGTAACTGCAGATAAACACTGGGAAAGCCACATGAATGAGCCTGGAAATTGAATTGTTACAAATGTTTTGGAGAGGAGAGAGAGCCTTACTGGTGAAGCCTGGCCTTGGCAGAAGAAGCTGTTCCCATCTATTATCTTTTGAGGCAGACAAAGGGTGAAAAGAAAAGGGAAAAGAAGGTAGAAACCACATATAAATATTAATTAATGCTCTCCAGGCTTCCTCTTCTTGGTCATGTTAAACCTTTAATCCCTGGGATTTAATAATACTGTGGCTTTTTATTCATCTCCAGATAGAAAGTGTGGAAAGGGAGTGCTGGGGAAAGGATTGCATCCAACTCCTCCAGCGTGTGCAGCCTGCATCCCACTGGAATGCCTGCGCTCCGGAGTCCCTCCACTGGAGCTCACCTTCCCTGTGATTTAACCCCTTTCCTTTCCCGTCTGCAGCAGGTTAGGGGCGTGTCCACAGTCACGTCACCTTCATGGAAAGGTACTAATTTTGGGGAATGTATGATATCCCCTTCATCCACACATAGAGAATCAGGGAATCATTAAGGTTGGAAAAGCTCATCGAGACCAACCGTCCTGACCCTCTTCCAAAGTCAGTGGCACTCCAGAGGTGGCACAGCTCCTGTAGGGAGCCCTGGATGTGTCCCTGCCACGTGGTGAAGCACTCGGTGGCTGCTGGCAGGGAGAGCTGGAATGGATTTCTTCTCCAGCGATTACTGCTGCTCCCTGGCAAAGGGAAATGCTCCCTCGCCTGAACCCTTGAGGTTAAGCCGCACCATTCCTGAGTGTCATCCAGCGCTTAAAGGTGCTGTCAAGAAGATGACACAAGAATTTGTTAAGAAACTAATGTTTCCCCTCACCCCCTGCTGTCCCTCAGGGCTCGTAGGCACCCAGGCTCAGGAAGTGGAAATGAGAGGGGAGGAATTAAATCACATTCCAGCTGCCCCAGAGCCAGCACTGGGGTCTGGCTCCCGCGTCTCCCTGGGCTGTGTCCTCCGTGGGGCAGAGGGGGAAGGCAAAAGCTTTGGGCACTTTTTCTGAGTGCACCAATGTGTTTAACCCCAATTATTGAAATTTATGGGACCCCAAGAATCTCCAGTTTTTATTCCTTAACTCCATTTTGCAGATGAGTGGCTGAGACTTGACCGCCCAGTGTTTCCCAACCTGACTCACTGTTGCAAGCGACAGATAGTATCAAGATAATAACAGTTTTAAGAGATAGAAAATAGCACATTTCCATGGATATTTCTAAGAGCTGAGCATGCAAGAAGTGTTCAACAAGTAGGAGCGGGCCCAGGGAGGACGCTTAGCCTGAAAGGGTCTCCTCTTTCAGAAGCTTTGCTCTTTTTTTTCATGTGCAGAGCAAACCATTCATTTTCTCCAGCAAATAATGATAGTTCGGGGTTAAGATTTATGGCATGGCTGTTAGTGTCTTGATGGTAGATATGCAAGGCTATTTAGCTGTTGCCAAAGGTGGAAATTCATAAAGATGATGGAAGAGTTTCTCCCCAGACAGCACAAAAGGTCATTTGTTTTTTTACTGAAGTTCTCGTCGAGCTGGCGGTGCTGTCAGTTCTTCTCTCCTCCCCTTTCCCTTTGCACACATGGTGTACATGACTCTGCCTCTCCGGTTTTATGGGTGAGCAAAGGTGCAGGAAAAGTACTTCTCATTTATTTCCTCTCACTCTCTATTTGTATTTCTCCCCTGACATCTCTCACTCAAGTTCAAAGCCTCCAGCAGCTTTGTACCACCTTGCTCCCAGCTCCTTCCCAGGCTCCTTCCCATCCAACTGCTCCACCCCACTCTGAAATTTTTAGGTGGTTTTTGTCCCATTGCTTTCTTAGTCCACGAGTTTCCCTCAAAAACAGACGTATTATTTCTGCTGGGAAAAAATCCTAATGTGAGTATTTCAGTACCTGATAACAACAGTGTTAATAAAGGTAATATTTATACTAGTAGTAATGATAGTAATGATAATAAAGGAACTTCACAGGAAATTGGCTGTTTTGGCTGAATTTTTCTCACCATCTGGGGTCTCAGGTGGAACCTCGACAGGCAGTGCCTGTCCAGAGCTCCCCACTCACAGAGCCTGTCTCCAGATGTTTGGGAGCAGAGATAAACATGGGAATGAGCAATAAACAGAGGTGACCCAGCCAAGCAAAACAAAGGAGGAAAAAGCCCCGATAATAGTTTTTGTTTTGGAAAAAACAGTTTGAGGACATGCACTGAAGAGCACGAAAGTGGGAAGGAGCTGCTGCCTGGCAGCCCCTGGCATGGTGACAGAGGCGGGGATGGCCCCAGGACTTCAGCGAGGTCCCTGCACGTCAGGCGGAATTTTTCTGCTCGTACCTTTCATCGCTGAGGATGCACACTGGCTTCCCAAAAAACCGATCTCCTGAAAGATACGTGGCCTCTAGGAAAGGTGCTTAGCCCTATGCCTCAACCAGACCCTGCATACAGTTTCAGAAGTGAGTCTCACAGCAGCAGAATCAACAACTCAGAAGTTCTCCCCTTCCCAATCTTCTGCTCCAGCAGAAGAGCAGCAGAGGGATGGCACAGCCAGCCCTGGATGCTGGTGATGTCCCTCAGCCAAAACCTGACCCACGAAGTACCTCCAGTATTTGAACTGCTGTCTGAAGTGCTGTCTCCTCTCTTTTCACAGGGGCTCCTTGTGGCTGTCAGGCTCATTTAATCCATTAAATTAGAATTGCTTCATGAATAGGCAAAAGAGAGCAAATTAGGGTTTTTTTAACCTTTTCCCACTGCCATTGGGTATACATTGGCTTAGCTGGGCAGAAACCACATCAGCGTGGGAGGGCTGGAAAGTGGGGCCATGTCAAGTGCGTGCTCTGGCACAGAGCTGTTGGGCACTTGATCCCACCATCCCAAAACCCCTGGGCGAGGTGAGCTGGGAACAGTGGATGGATTTTCCTTGCCCGGTTTCTTGGAAATTGCAGCCAGAATGTGCCGTGGAAGATGGGAGAGGTTGGAGAAGACATGCAGCAACCCAGTAGCAGCCTCAGGTGAGACCTTTTTAAGCAGAATTATTTCAGGTTCTGGGCCCAGTGCTTCAAGTCTCATGTTAGAATGGTCTTTAAAGAAAAATGGAAGAAATACGCAGTTAGCGAGAAAGAAAAAGAGAATTGATCAGTAAAACCTCATTTTGCATCAGATCCATGAGCCATTGATTTGACCTCCCATGGAATATATTCCACAGACTTTTCTGTGCAGTGTCTGTGTCAGAAGATGCCATGATGGCACTAACCAGGAGTACCAGGAGTGATGGACCATTGCAGGTTTCTTGTCCCACAGAACTCATGGTCTCCATGGACAAAGCAGGAGGAGAGAAGGAAGCACGGAAAAATGATTCCTGCAAAGCCATGCTCCAAAAGAAGGCTCCAAGACATGACCACCCCCAGGTTTGGTTGGGTGCCTGGAGCGTGGGATCAGGAGGAGAGGACACAGCTCTTTGCTGTCACCGCATGGACAAGGAATTAGGTGAATATGGCATCAGCTGCCCATGCCATGTCCTTCTTGATCACAGCTGTCCTGCCAGGGAGAAGGGATGGGAAGAAGCTCTTGAAGGATCTCTCCTTTGCCTCACCACATCCCTCTCTGGTGTGATGGACATTCATTGTCCCACCAAACTTTTGGGACAACCATGGTTTTCTTTCTCTTTCCCCAAGCCTGCACACCAAACCTCTGCTCTTCAGAGGCCAAGTGAGAGCCAGGAAAAGCTTCCCCAAGGCATGGAAACCCTGAGTGGAGCTCTAGCCCTGCCCGCTCCTGGATGCTTTCTGATAACAATGTTTTAAGAAAAGATCTGTCACTCAAATATTTCCAAATCATTAAAGAAAAAAGGAATGAAAAGTAATTAGAACCCTGAGCCCAAAGGGGTAATGTAAAAAAAAACCTCAAACCAACAGCATAGAGGTTGAGAGACCCTAAGCTTGAAGCTGAGCTTCAGAATCCCTCTGGGAATTATCTCCTTGTCCAAAATCCAGAGGGGTCCATGATTCATTGCCTGATCCTGCTCTACAACAGCAGCTGGTAGGAGGTTGGGTCAGGTGTTAAATCCTCTCTCTGTCCTCCACCATAGGGTTTGAGTTGGGAATGGAGCAGTCGGAGGAGAGCCAGGAATGAGTGAAGCATCCCGAGCTGGAGCTGATCATAGCCCCGAGCTCTCGTTCCCAAGTGGGCAGTGGTCCCACGACACAAGGCCTCTGCCAGCTCTGGGATTCTTTTTGCTGTGTGTTGAGAATAGGTGTTTATCCAGAAATCCTTGGCTCTAAGAGTCATGGGATCTCCTGAGAGCCTTGTTTCCTGGGAGAAGTGAAGAAGTAAATAAATCAGAACATTTCTACCTCTTGCAGTAGGTGGGAAAATCTGGATAAGGTGCTGTGTATGAGTGAAGAACTTAGGAGACAACCTTTATTGTGTCCCAGTTCCGGTCGCTTTAAAGCTGATCTCATTCTCTGTGGCAGTGAGTCACAGGGGGTTGAATTTGTGTGGGTGGCAATTAAAAAATTTCCTCTGAGTAAGGAGAGCGGAGTTTGGCGAGTGGGCTCTTGGTGCTTTCTCCTCTCCTCCCACACTGGGACAGCATTGCTCCCAAAGGTGGTGGAGTGAATCATTTCTCCTTTTAATGGCACTTCTTCATCTTCATAGCCCGTGCCCAGATAATTATTGTTTAAAACCCATTTGGCAGAGCCCTTCAAAATTTATTTTTGCAAAGAGTTTTTCAGTAGGAGAGGAGTTTGCAGGCTGGTGGGGGTCGGTTCTCTCTCACCTTCCCTCTTGGCCAGGAGCATCTCCTCCACCCAGTGCAGGCAGTTAATTCAATGGCGAGAGAAAGAAAATTCTGCTGGGGTAATTAATCAAAACTCAGGGCTCATGCGGGCTCTGTACCGGCCCTCACTGCACCTCGGGCTCCTTCCACTGTCAGTTCATAATGTGCCTCATCCTGTGAAATACAAACTTGGGTGGAGCTTCCCTTTTCACCCCTTTGATTGTTCATCTGGAATCCCAAGGGACTGGAAATGAAATAAATTGGCTTAACGTGATGTTCCCCAGAACAGCAATTGGATCCTGGGAGGATCCCCCGGGGCAGTTTTCCACCAGGTGGGAGAGGGATGTGCCTCTCTGCTGTGCTGACCCCTGCGAAGGCAAGCACATGCTTGAGTCACTCACTCACCTTTATTTGTGTGATTTAGTGCAATAAATCACGCTTGTCTTTCCCAGGCTCCCCCATGCAATCCGGACACTTCTCCCTCCCATTTTAAAGCCTGGAGCTGAGCTCCCATCAGCCTGCACTGCCTGGGTACTCATTTTACCTGTTGATAGACATCTGCATTGGCAGCACTCACCCCTGGCAGGTGAAGGTTCCACCTCCTGCCTCGCTGAAATGTGCAAAAGGGAAAGGATTTGTCCTTTGAGAAGAAAATAGACTCTACTCAGCTTCTTGGAAAGTAATTTCCATTGACAAGTAGAAATATTACAGCAGATCTTTTATTCCTTGAAGTAATCAATGAATGGGGAAAATTCCCACTGTTGGTAGGAAGTTGTTTATGGTTATAATGTTTCGGCTTTATCCTTCCAGCCCATTTTCCATGAAAGAAAATTCAAATTAATCACTTCCATCTCATCCTCACAGATGTTATTTATGTTTCTGTCTGGCGCAGCTTGGTGGAAAACCACCATTTTAGGTGCTGTCTGGCAAAACAGCCAACAACATGCCTAGGAATCCCCAAAAATCACGGAACTCCATCCTTGCAGGACACAGAAGCTGTCTGGTCTTGGTTATTTATCAGATAAGCTATTCTGGAATAATTATTTGGGTAGGAACATTTGCATTCTAAAAGACCTGTCCTTTTCCCCTTTATCTTAACACAACCTGAAAGATGATTTCTCCATACCAGCATTGGGCAACTCCTCACCAAGGTGGTTACACACCATCTTGCATAGTAGTATTTCCTTCTTGGGCTGGATCTTATGCTCCAGGATTTCCAGGTCTTTGACAGTTCACAGCACTTTCAGTGACATGATTAAGTCTTGTTTACTCTCCTGCATACAGAGAGGGAGGAATTGGTGCAGCAGCCCAGCAGTCTGCTACAAAAGGACCCAAAAGCATAGAACCATGGAATTATTTAATTGGAAAAATCTCTGGGATCATCAAGCTCAACCATTCCCCAGCACTGCCAATCCCACCACTAAATGATGTCCCCGAGTGCCGTGTCCACACAGCTTTAAATCACTCCAAGGATGGTGAGTCCACCACTGCCCTGGGCAGCTGTGCCAGGGCTGGACAGCCCTTCTGAGGAAGAAATGTTTCCTAATGTTACCTAAACCTCTCCTGGCAGAACTTGAGGCAGTTTCCTGTTGTCCCACACCATCATGTTTGGTTGGTGTGACAGCCGTGCCACTCCATCTGTTCCTGCAGATGTGTCCAGGGCCCGATCGGGGTCTCAGGGTGGGGGGTGAGTGGAGAGCAGTGACTTCCCCACCCCCCTGAGCTCCTCTGTGCTGTGCCAGGTGATGTCTCACCCGGTGCCACGTGTAAATACAGGCACAAAGCAGATGGAGGAGGTTACCACTCTGCCTGAGCACAGAGCTCTGTTGTGGTGCCTGTTGCTATAAACACGCTGGCGATTTGCACAAGTATGTGACATTGTAAAAGTTCCTGAAAGATTTTATCTGATTGGTTTTGGCCCAAAGCCCTTTATTCACATAGAAACGCCAGGTAGAAAGACAATACGTGTGTATCAGAGTGTATATTTTCAACTTCCTAAAGGCCATCAAACTGGAAAGGGAGTGGGTTTGCTTTACTGAAGAGCTGAAGACAAGGTAACCCAGGAAAAGCCTTTCCTCTTAAAAAAACATAAATATAAATGTTGCTTCTCTCTGCACAGATTGTCTGAGCAATCTGTAACAATCTCTTGTACCTCTGAGTTATTTTGATTTTAAAATATTAGTTCATAACAAATCTTGAGTTGTCAGAACTAAAGGATTGTACAAAATAGTTTCAAGGTTACATAAACAGAGTAGCTGGGAAAGAATCCGGTAACACGTATGCATCTGGAGAGCAAAGATGTTTATTTTTTAAAGAAATTTTCCACCTGAATACTGACCCTCTTTTTTTTGCGAAATGCTGATTTAATGGGATTGAAATATCTTGTGGCAGGAAGAGGAGGGCAAATGGCAGAGGAGGGAAGAGAGGAGCTGGGGCAGCAATTGCCAAAAGTGTGTTCAAGGAGGTTTTTAATGAGAAGGAACTGGGGATGGAACGGAGCTGGGAAGGACAAGGGATATAAATTAGGGTGTGCTTGGACTGGAGGAAAATAATTGGGAAAAATCAAGCAGAGAAGGTGAGAGCTGCTGAAGCTAATGGGAAGATGAGGAGCTGGAAAGATCACCTGGGAAGGAAAATCCAGGACAGATTTGGGTCAAAAGAATGGAACATGAGAATAAATAAAAGGGGGACTGGGAATGGGTTCTGGGACTTCGTGCTGGAGGGGGGAATGGATTAGTTCAGCACAGGGGTCCTTTGGAGACAGTGGGTGGAGGAGTGACAAGGAAGAGAAGATTTATCTGCAGTGGTGAGAGGAACCCATTCCCTCTGCCCTGGCTGGATTTAGGACCCAACACCTGTGTAAGAGAAGGATACAGGTATCCCTGCAGCTGGGTGTAGAAAGGACAGAGTTATGCCTCTGGTTGTGACCCACTTGCTCTGATGAGCTCCCAGGGAAGGAAAGTGGAGGGTGAAGATCAGAAGGAGCAAATTGCTGTTTGCAGTGTGAGACGGAGGAGGCTACACTGGAAGGAGTAGTTGGCATTTGGGGTGAGAGAGCTCTGCACTTAAAATTGCTGTGCTGGAAGGAGGGGGCTGGGCTGGAGGTCGAAATAGGAGCAGGAGAGAGTAGCAGTGGGAGAACATGGAGCCTGTGGGGGGGACAAGGTGGGAAAGGGGAAGGAGAGGGACAAAGAGGAGGACTGTGATGGGACAAAGCTGGTAAGAGGACACCTGGCAAAATTCTCCATCCTTCCAGGCCGTCTGCAATAACCTTCTCTTCCTGGAATAGGAAATCTTACTCACCAGGGCATATGCCACAGCAAGCTGCCCCTCTCCCCAGCT
This sequence comes from Machaerirhynchus nigripectus, assembly GCA_013397975.1. Lineage (NCBI taxonomy): Eukaryota > Metazoa > Chordata > Aves > Passeriformes > Dicruridae > Machaerirhynchus > Machaerirhynchus nigripectus. The sequence goes on from VZRQ01010299.1 coordinate 430,932, forward strand.
GTGAATGTTATCCTGCTAAAGTGACTGGGATCAACAACAGGAGGTACTTCTCACAGTGCCCCTTCTGAGCCAAGGCTCCAGCTGCTTTCTTCCTTCATTATTTTTCTGGGTATTTTTTTCCCCAGCTGCAAATCTGCATTCATTAAATGAATGTCACCACACCTTCTTAGATGCTTACAGGAGCTGTGTATTCACACTGACCCTAATTCAGCAAAACACTTAAGCACATGTCTGACTTTGAGCAACTGAACAGGGCTACTGTGTAATTAAAGCTAAACATAACTTGGTGTCTCGTTTATTGAAGGCCTACTCAACTAATTAGTTAAACCCTCCATGGAAAGTCACCAAGATCCTTAATAAAGCAATGCTCCACAAACAGCTGCTGTGGGACTCTGCCCAGGTCACATTATCTTGTTTGCAGTTTAGATGCCTGAAATATCTTTTTTTTTTCATGTGTCTGGAGTTTAGTGCTCATGAGATGCCCTCCCTCCTTCCCCAGTGAGGTACACTAAAGCCACCAACCATTAATTGATTTAAATCCACATGGTACCTACCAGGTAGATGTGGTAAATCACAGTTGTCAGCTAATTAAACACAACCCGTAAATCACATCAGAGCATGTGAACCAAGCATTCAGTGTCAATGATTTTTAATTAATGCTGTAAAACAATATTTTGGGCTTAGATCAAGTGTATGGGGTGGATAACATATCAAATTATGGCTAATAAAGCATGAGCAGCAGGAATGGCACTAGGAACCAGCAGCCTCTGTGATCCAAAATACCCCAGTTGTACCCCAACAAGTGGCTCTGCCTCGGAAGGCGGAATGCAGTGTTATTGCAGGGGGATTAGGGCTGGGCATTAGACTCTCATTGCTCTTGTAACGCTGGATTAATTAACCAGAACGCAGAATTATCCACCCCCAGATCCATCACCTGCTAAAATGTACCGGTGGGTCATGAAAGATTAGTTTTGGGAGGGAGTGAGGGGGAAAGAGGGAGGGAGGGAGGGAGGAAAGGGGCACTGACTCTGTCCTTCCTCGCAGTGTCCACGTCTGTGCTGGTGGTGGGTTCCCCAGCCCTGGCAGTGGCAGGAGGGGCAGCCTGGAAGAAAAAAGGTGATTTATAACACATAAGGAAAGGGATGGATTTTGGAAGCAACATGAAGGAGTGGGGTGTTGGTGGGTGAGAGACTTCATGTGACCCCAGAAATCTGACCATGACCTGAACTCATCACACAGCATGGGCAGCACATGAGGGGGGATTCTGCCCACCTGCCCTGGGGAGACCCCTCCTGCAGGGCTGAATTCAGCTCTGCAACCCTGAACAGCAGGGGGATGTGGAGCTGCTGGAGCGAGTCCAGAGACAGATTGGGATTGTCCAGCCTGGAGAAGAGAAAGCTCCAGAGACAACTTAGAGCCCCTTCCAGTGCCTGAAAGGATCCAAGAGAGATGGAGACAGACTTTGGACAAGGGCCTGGAGTGTCAGGACAAAGGGGAATGGCTTCCCACTGCCAGAGGGCAGGGATGGGTGGGATATTGGGAAGGAACTCCTCCCTGTGAGGGTGGGGAGGCCCTGGCACAGGGTGCCCAGAGAAGCTGCCCCTGGATCCCTGGCAGTGCCCAAGGCCAGGCTGGACGGGGCTTGGAGCCCCCTGGGACAGTGGAAGGTGTCCCTGATCATGGCAGGGGGGTGGAACTGGATGAGATTTAAGATCCCTTCCAGCACAGATTATTCCAGGATTTTGAGTGTGATACTGTGTTCAGAAAGCAAAGTCTGGTGGTTTTGAAAATCCTGTGTTTATTTTCCTGCTAGTCTCAGATGGGTCAGTGGCTCAGAGCAGCTTTCCTGCAGGACGATGGGGTGACCAGCCTGGGTCAGTGGCACTGGAGAGACTCCAGGTTCTCGATGCTGCAAGTGAGGCAAAGCCCTCGTAGGCCCAGACGGGTGCCTGGCATGCTGAGGGGGAAAGTCAAATGCTGAGTGGCACATCCCAAATCCTGCAAACCCCTGTGTGGTGTCCTGCCCGGGTTATGGCAAATCCCCCGCTGTGCATGGGGACTTTAGGGTGGATTAATGAGTGCAAAACCTTTCCTTATTGGGTGTTTGCTGGGGCAAACAGCCCATGACCATTTATGCTCTGGACATCCCACTTGGTAAAGGAATGCTGGGAGTCTGGGATAATCGAATTATGTTGCATTTGAGAATTACTGAGCAATCAAGCTGAAAAAAAAATTTTGAAACGTCCTTTAAAACAAATGAATGCTCAATATTAACAGCCCTGGTTTTTCACCAAAAGCTTCCTTTTTCAAGCAGAAATTCTTGTTGATAAGTCAGTGCTTTACTGATAAAGCCATTACCTATAACTTTCTTAAAAGCTGTGGAAAAAGCCTCAAATGTTGAAAAAGGATCAATCTGAGCCCTTCAAAATGCATAACTTTCATATTATGATCTTTTTATTTTCCCCACAAAAGGAAAAAACTTCATCTCAAGCCAGTTCCTCATTTCCTTCTGTCCACCTTGAAACTCTCCCATGCTTTAAAAACCTGTCCTCTTCCCATGGAGCATTTTAATTCCATCACGCCAGCGTTTCCCAAAATAATGAGCATTTCTAGGGGCTGTTAAGCTGGTCTCCTATTTAAATTTACATCTAATTGGTTTCCTCATCTCTTCTTTCCTCTTCTCAGTCAGCCATTTAGTTATTAGAAGCATCCACACAGTCTTTATAACCCCTTACATATGAATTATCTGTAATTTATTAAGCATTAAGGTTTACCTAAACCCCACTACTTTAGTCACATATCCATTACATCACTCTGAATTTGTCTTAAAAGTGCTTTTTGGCTTGCTGAGCTCCCCGAGGGAGGAAGTTTAAGTTCAGACCAAATTTCTCGTGTCCTAAATGCCTGGTTGGAAGGAACCAACATCGTCACTCAAGATTTCCTGCAGATCCTTGAGATTTAGCAGGGCTTAAAGTCCACCATTAAAAATTCCCAGGAATTTGTTGTGCAAGTGAAATCCTGACCCGATGAGGTTTGTAGGTAAATTTTACTTGGTGGCTCAGGAGTGGGTTTTGAGGCAATCCAGGTCCTTTGGAGTCAGGAGAGATGGGATGCTGTTCCAAACTAGAGTGGACTGGTTTGGAAGGGACACATCCAGGAATCCTGGCTCTGGAACTCTCCTCTTCCCTCCCTGGCAGAGCTTTGGCCCTCCTTCCCTGCTCCTCACTCCTTTTCCTCTTCTGCCTTTAAATAGCAGCTCTGGGTCACTGGTGTTCACCCTCATTCCTCAGAGCTGCTCCACCAGTCCTCCCGCCTGGGAGGCAAGTGGGAACAAAAAGGCTTTGTGTGTTTTCCAGAGGACTGTCAAAACCCCATGGCATAAATATTATTTGCCTGAAAGGGAAAAGGATTCTAGAAAAAAAGGCAAATAAATATTTTCTCCTTCCCATCTTACACCTTTGTTTTGTTCCTTGATGCTTTTGTTGTACAAGCCTGGTGCTCACTTATTGCTTGTCTTGCCAAGGGGTCTTGAACCATTTTCCTCTTCCCTTGACTTTTTTGTGTGCTTATTCTTTCAGTGTCCTTGGCTGAGGAAAAGGTGAACAATCCTCTGGCTTTCTAAATGCTTCTGCAGGCCAGGTTGGACAGGTCTTGAACAACCTGGCCTAGTGGAAGGTGTCCCAGCCCATGGCAGGGGGTGGGACTGGATGGGCTTTAAGGTCCCCTTCAACCCAAACCACACTTGGGAATGTTTGGGGAGGCTGGCCAAGAGCCTCCATGTTTGAAGAGCTTTACTCTCAGGTTCACTGCTCACCTTGATTATCATGCTGCAGCTGGATGCTGTAATTAGGAGGTGTTGATTGAGACACATCCTAATATTGAGGAAGAGACAACGTAAGGCTTGGAGAAATAAGTTTCAGGTTGTTTACTGCATTTCCACGATTCCTTGTACCATTCCAGGCACGTTTTCTAATTTCTTTTTCCAAGGGCACAAAAGACTGGAAAATAATTGTGAGCAATAGCTGCTTTTCTCCACTCATTCTCTCTCCTCCTTGCACATGCGAAGGCTGTCTGCTCCCTCTGCGCTGCCCCTCTGAGGAGGGATTTGCTTGTTTGGGTTTGTGTTGTCTCAGTGCTTGGCACAGAGGGTCTCTAAGGGTTTATGGGTTCCACAAGAAATACTGTAACTCATAGTGCTGCGAGTGCTCATGGAACCAAGAACTGGGGATGAGGAGAACCTCCTTCTGCCATGAGCTGAGCAATGTTACCACAAGTTCTGGCAGCACCACTGCAGAAATGTCATGCTGGGACCTCTACTCTCATTTGTATTCTCCTCCATTTTCCTGCTCTTGTTACTTCTTTTTTCCTTGTTTTCTCCACATCCCCTGCCAGCAAAGCAACAAAATAAATCAGCCCTGGTGGCATTTCCTCTCTCCTCAACAAGGGATGTTAAACCTCCTGCAACCTGCCAGCTTGGCTCAAAGGCAGCAGGACTTGGGGTGTTGCACTTACACTGCCAGGGGGCACGGTTAGATGGGATATTGGGAAGGAATTGTTCCCTGGGAGGGTGGGCAGGCCCTGGCACAGGGTGCCCAGAGCAGCTGTGGCTGCCCCTGGATCCCTGGCAGTGCCCAAGGCCAGGCTGGACAGGGCTTGGAGCAGCCTGGGACAGTGGGAGGTGTCCCTGCCCATGGCAGGGGGTGGGACTGGATGGGCTTTAATGTCTCTTCCAACCCAAACCCTTCTGGGATTTTATGTCACCCCTTCTTAAAGGGGCTGAAATGCTCAACTACAGATTGGTACTAATCTCCTGTGCAAGTCCTCAGGGTGTTTTCAGTATCACAACAGATATCTTTTTTTGTCCCTTGAGTCAAAGGAGCAGTTTGGGGCTGCTGGAGGCTGGGCACGAGTCGTCCCCCGTGTGTGTCACACCTCATCCCCTCTGTGTGTCACACCTCGACTGCACTTTCCAAATTCCACCTGCCACAGGGCTGGACTAAACACCTCACAGAGCCTAATTGTTCTTCCACAGCACTAAATAATTCACACCCCAGGGCTTCGTGGTTCCTGTGCACCAATTTCCCCGCTGCACTCCAGGGCTTCCTGTGTGTCGTGGTTTGGCACTGGCCCAGCGCCAGGCACCCGGAGAGCCGCCCGCTCGCCCTCCCCTGCCACAGCTGGGCAGAGGAGGGAAAAGGGAAAAAAATACATAAATTAACGAGGGCTTCATGAGTGAGATAAGGACCGGGAGAAACACCTGAAGGGCGAAACAGGCTCCGCTTAAGTTGCAAAGCGAATTTATTGCTAACAGAATCAGAGGAGGATAACGAGAAGTAAAATAAGCCCTTAAAACACCTTCCCTCCCCCCAGCCCCTCCCTCCTTCCCACCGACAGCGCAGGGAGACAGGGCACGGGGGGTTGGTCAGTTCATCACCGAGGTTTCTTTCCATGGCTCCGGGAGAGGAGTCCTTCCCTGTGAGGCCGTGGGGTCCCTCCCAAGGGAGAGAGGTCCTC
>VZRQ01010299.1:436840-462523 GCA_013397975.1 Machaerirhynchus nigripectus
TGGATGGATCTCTGCATCCCCTGTGGGTCCCCAGGGCTGTGGATGGATCTCTGCATCCCCTGTGGGTCCCCACGGCTGCGGGTGGATCTCTGCATCCCCCGTGGGTCCCCAGGGGCTGCAGGGGCACAGCTGCCTCACCATGGTCATCACCACGGCCTGCAGAGGAATCTCCACTCCGGCACATGGAGCACCTCCTAGCCGTCCTCCTTCACTGACCTTGGTGTCTCCGTGTTGTTTTCCCTCACATGTTCTCACCTCCTCCTCTTTTCTGATGAAAATCCCAAAATCTTGTGACTTTGTTTTGATTTTCTTCTTAAATATGTCAGCACAGAGGCATTGCTAACCTGTCTCATTGGCCCAGTTCTGGCCAGCAGCATGTCCATCTTTCAGAGCCATCAGCCACTGGCTGTGCTGGACACGGTGGGAAGCTCCCAGCAGCTTCTCACAGGAGCCACCTTTGCAGCCCTCCTGCTACCCAAAACCAGGCCGTGCCAAACCAATACTCTGTGGATTTTGTGGGCACTGTTCATGGAAACAGAGGAGTGGGGACAGATAGGGCAAGAGGGAGCGACTTCCCCCCTCTCCCTTCCCACTTTCCAAGTCCTTCTCTCCAGGCACACATGTTGGGGCAATTCACAGTGATCCAGGTGAGGAGCTGGCAAAACAGAAGCCCAGATCTCAATTACCTTCCTCCATGTCTGCTTGCACAGAATCCTTATCTCCCTCCCTGTAACCCTCTGTATTTAATTATGCACAGTGATAATACTTCACACACTAAGTGCATTATTAAGCAATTCCTAAGATAAGTAGCTTTCTGGATCCCAAATTATGACTAGATATTGGCAATCAAGCTGTCTTCCACTCTCCTTCCTGGGGCTGGCCTGCCAAAGACAGGCTTGTCTGGGTAGGTGAGACACGAGACCCATGTGAGAAGGAGAAATTTAGATAAGAGACTGTTCATGGGTAAAAGGTGTAGTTGGCCATGCAGAGCTCCATGAAGCTTGTTCAGACATGGATCTGGGCATTGCTTTGCTGTCCCAGGCTGGCCAGGTGCAGCCAAGTGTCCTCCACAAGTGTTACACGTCCTAATCCATCATTTAAGTTGTGGCGGCCACAAAGCTCTTGCAGCTCTTAGGTTTTGTGGTTTCCCATGCAACATTTGCCATGGCAGGCAGGTTGGGAGAGATTTCTTCTGGCAGCCAGGCTGTGGTGTTGGGTTTGTTGCAGCTTCACGGTCTGAAATTGAGGATCAGTGGAAATTAGTTTCTTCCATTTCTTTACATAGTTCATGTTCCCTGGTCCTCTGACCATGTCTGTTTGGCTCCTCTGCTCCCTCCCAGTATATAGAATCCTAGAAAAATTTGGGTTGGAAGGGACCTTAAAGACCACCCAGTTCCAATCCCCTGCCATGGGCAGGGACTCCTTCCTCTAGACCACCCCAAGCCCTGTCTTACCAGTGCTGGGAAGATGGACTGAAGGCTTTGCAACTTGGGAAAGGCTTTGACAGCACAGAATGCTTTAGTTTGTCTGCGTGGTTCCTCCTTGCCTTCCTACTTTTTCCCTCCCAAATATATCAGGGCAGGGATGAGGGCCAGCAGAGTGATCAGGCTGCAGAGGAGCTCCCGATACCCAGCGAGGGGACGTGACCGGGCTCCGTGGTCAGCACATCTCTAGTGGCAAAGTCCTCCCTCTCTTGCCAGCAGCACTTCTGGTGCCATCTCGAGTTATCTCTGTGCAGTTCCCTCATCCAGTAATCCCCCACCCTGCATGCAGGCGTGGGATCGCTCTGCTGCAATGGCCAAGGGATTATGGAGACTGTTTCTAATTCTGTGGAGGAAAATGCTGTTTGTAAGTGTAATTGAGAGGGTGGCTTTAGAGTTGATGACTCTAAGCTTATGTTTTAGATAGATCGTGTTTCACCTCTTTCAAAGCATTTAGGAGCTTACCAGAAAAACAAATGTCATTGCTCAATCTGTGAAGAGTCTGTAATGCAACTTGCTGTGTCAGATCCTTCCCTCCAAGATACAGTGGAAGCAGATTTATTTTGCTTTCCAGGCCCTCCAGAGGGCACAGCTGTCCCCGTCTTCAGTGTTAATGCATGTATGTGTGTATTTGTGTGTGTGTGTGTGTGTGTAAGGTGCACATGTCCATGTACCTGCTAACAGTGCTTTCATCCACTCTCCAAATACTCCTGGTGAAACAAATATTTAGTCTTAGCTGTTTGTAGGAAATCTTTAATCTTAACTTTGTTTTATATGTGCCTCTATGATTTGCACAAGGACAGACTCTGGCTCAGTGCGGCTGAACAGTCCGTAGAGGTTTTTTCCCCCCATCTTGATACTCAGTCATGATTAGCTCAGTGCTGATATTTGCATTTGAATGTGTGGGAGCAGCTTAGATAACCCCCAACCTCTAGATCTTTCTGCCCTGTATTGAACCATTGTCATGTCTGACTGTAAAAAAAGGGTAAGAGATTCTAAAAGAGGGTGGGTCTGAGTTAGATATTGGGAAAAAATTCTTCCCTGTGGTGGGGGGGTGAGGCCCTGGCACAGAGAAGCTGTGGCTGTCCCATCCCTGGAAGTGTCCAAGGCCAAGCTGGATGGGGCTTGGCGCAACCTGGTCTAGTGGAAGGTGTCCTTCTCTTCCAACCCATGCCACTCTGAAATTCTGTGTTCTGAGGCTGTCCAGCCTGTAGGGACCTATGTAAATCACTTGCAGTGCCTGCAGCTTGCAAGTATTAAACAGGGGTTCAGGGACAGAAGGGCCAAACCCCTGAAATTTGATGCTGACTTTGCTGCTTGAAGATGATTTGCAGATTTGGAAGTCAAGATGTCTGTGGCAAAGATGAGCAATGTCCCTGGTAAGGCATTTCTTGCTCTCTTGAGGATTAATTTTAAAGTGGGAGAGCCCTGGTCTGGCTGTGCGTTTATCCCGCAGTCAAGACCAGGTCCTGCCACACAGCTGAGCTCTGCACACCCAGCACTCGGTGCCCCAGCACCACCCTCCTGCTCCGTGTCCTCGTGCAGCTCCTGCTCCGTGTCCTCGTGCAGCTCCGTCGTTACCTCCCGCAATGGAGGAGCAGTTTGCTGGCAAGCAGATCATCGGGTTTCGCCCCCCACTTCCCTTTGGGAGGAATAACAATTGTGAAACAGCAGGGAAGGTGAGAAGAAGGAGCTCGAAGAGCTGCGCTAATGCTCCCCGGAGTGCCAACAATAATACATTTTCTGCCTTAATACCTTGCATTTTGTGAGCACATTTCATTGTGCCTCTCACGGTGTTCTGCAAACGTTAATTAATTACAGTCTCATTACATCTCTGTTAGATCCATTTATTTATATATGAAGAACTTTCCATCCCCAAGCACTCTGGAATCTGTTAATCACCTGAAGGCAAACAGCAGGCCTGGAGAGACGAGCTTTGCCGTGAAAAGGCTGGAGAAAAACACAAAGACGTTCTTGTGAGCAAGGCTCTGGGTTAGGAATTCAGTTGGGGTTTGATTCCTTCTTCTGCAAGCCATGTCACTTGAATCCTGCCTTGGTGTAAATGCACATGTTTTTTTGGAGAGGATGATGGTGCTCTGCCCCATCCCCCATCCAGAGTGCTGTGATGTGCTCTCCTAATGTGCTGTGGTGCAAATTAAAACAGATTAATTTAAACCACAGCTGGGACGGTAACTTCCCGGACCACTGGTTCATCCCTGGCATGATAGTCTGTGTGAAAACATCCTTTTTCTCTCCATCTCTCGCTTTGCTGTTTGCACTGAAAGGTCTTTGGGATGAGAAGAGGCCTTTCCTTATTCTGTGCTTGCACAACATGGAAAATAGTTTTAGGTTTGTTTCTCCATGGTACTGTTTGCTGCTTTGATCTTCCAGCTTTGAGCACTGAATGTGGGGAATACCAGTTGGAGAAGATGTGGTTGATGGTGAGCAGTGAGGCAGGCAGAGGTAAAGCAGGATTATCTGGATTGACTTTATGTCCTCTCCTTGCCACAGGAGTTTTCATTCCCATGTCAGCAGGGTTTGTTGAGCTGCACAGCGCAGCTGCAGCTGCAAAGTACCCCTCGACTGTCAGACTGGGCATCACTCCTGAATTTGGGAACAGGTTTAGCACCCTTGGCTTTCCCACAGTACTCAGGTTGTGCTGGAAGTTAGCTGACCTGGTATTACCCTGATCCCCTCACTGCCCAAGAGGTTGGATCATCACATGGACATATTTCTCCAGGCTCTGGAGAAGTCCCTGGAGAGAAAGTGAGCCGGGAGATGCTGGGATGAAGCCAGCTGCACACCTGAGAGCAGGTTTCCAGCCAGGCAGGGTGGTACCCAGGGCTGTCCCAAGGGCTGGGCAGAGCTGAGGGTCTGGCCATGCCCTCCTTGCTCTCACCTCCAGCCTGGTTCTCCTCCAGCACCAACAGGCGTCAATGCAGACACCCTTAGAGGCACCACAGAGGAGCAATTAGCTCCCATGAAATTTTCCACCATTAGGAACAATGGCTGGCTTAGTTCTCATCTGATTGAATTAATGACATTCTAACAAGTGACTTTTTTTCCTTTTAAATTCTCTCATTTGGAAGGAATTGCTTGTCGTAAATTACACTTATAAAAATTAGGCCAGTGTTTTGTATTGTTTACAACAAGCACTTCAGGGTTATGGATGTTACTCATTGATTTATAATGTTTAATTCTTCTCCCTTTCTTTCCCCCTCCTTTGAGCTGTTCGTAAATCAAGCAGCCCTGTCAACCCTGTGTCAACATTTCACTCAGCCTGCAAGTTGCAGGCAAGTTTGGACAGTGGTTCTTATAGAGAAGGCTGACTCTTCTCCTTCACTGTCTTTCCCATTTTGATGAAACAATAAAAAGGTGAGGCTGGCACTTGTCAGTTATTTCTGAGTCACTTTTCATTAGGCCTTTTTCAAACACTTCAGAGAACAATGTTGGAGGCAAGTGATCCAAACAACTCATGTTCCCACTTGTGCACTTGAGGGTTAAGGCAGCAGCTGCTGTGGAATTACACTGGGAGGCTCAACAGGTGTCTGATGGTCCTGGACCACGTCCAGATGATGTCAGGCAGCCTTATCCTGGCAGCCTCCTCTTCCCCACCAACCTGGGGTCATCATTTCAAAAGCCTGGGGAAGTGATTGGATTCTTTTAAAGGGTTCTCCAAGAACAGATGGGGCTGCCAGGAGTGTCCAAAGTTGGGCAGAGTCCCTGGGGATTTGCAGGTGACCTAGAGCTGGTGCCTGGGTAAACCCTGAGAGAAGGAGGATTTAAGGGGTTTTAGTGACCAACACAGAATCCTGGATTGCGCTGAGTGGGAAGGGACCCCGAAGAGACTCTAATTCCAACCCCTGGCACTGTGGTTCCAGCATGAGGGTCTCAATGTTGTGCAAGTGGTCCGTGGTGTAAGGGGCTGACAGTTGAGGGAAGTTAATGGGAATTAGGGACTGAAGGTCCTCTGACAGCCTCTCCAGCAACTTGCTTAGTCATAGGATAAGTTAGCTCCTTTGGAAAACTGGGAAGAAAACCTTCTTTCCCCAAAGATGCTGCTAAGAAACAGCAGAGGTCTGGCAAAGAATATCCAAAGATGTGGGTGGGTTGTAAAACGTCCTGCATCAGGTCAAAACTGAGCATTTTTGGCCCTTTCCTCAGGTCAAATATCAGGGAGCTGCTGAGCCCTCAGCACTGAAGTGTCATTGTGAGAATTCCCAGTGTCTGACCCCCGGAAGTCAGAAGGTTTGTAGTGATGCTCCACAAAATCCATCCTACAGGACGAACATGGATGTTTCTACTGTGATTGAATGTGAAATGAACAGCCATGTCAGCAGGGATGGCCGTTCCCCGTCTCTCCGGCCCCAGTGCTCTGTGCCCAGGTCACCATCCGTGCTTTGGGAGGAGCGAGGCGTCACGTCGAGCCCCGAGCGCCTGGTGGATGCTGGTGAGTGTGTGCGTGTGGCTACCTGGGATAATGCCTGCCCACACCTTCCTATGCCAGGCGGTTTTACCAGCCAGCCCCTCTGCTAAGCAGTAGGGCTCGCCCAGTTGTAATAACAAAAGTAAATAAATACATTTTAATGATCCAGTGGTGGTAATTAACAATGCTGAAAAACAGATGTCTCCCCGAAGAGCTCATGAGGCGGCCGATTGCATAAGCTGCCCCATTATGTGGATAGGAGTTGATTATTAAAAGAAAACATTTAGCAAATGCAGAACAGGATATTCATCTGCTATTACATAATGGTAATAAGCAACTGAACCCAGGCAGAGATAGTCTTCCAGCCCTTACAGAATGCCGAGTGAAGTGCATTTATTGCCTCCGCTGTGAAATAGTCCTCCTTGTTTTTCCAAGAAGAGGAGAGATCTTTCAAGAGATAATAAATAAAATAGACTCTAGTTGCTTTAACATGAAGCAAGATGAGTCCTTGGGATTAGTTTGGATTAGTCTGTTGCCAGTGGCATGGAGCTTTGGCGCGCGGCCATTTATTCACCTAGAAGACGTACAGCTAATTGGAAAAGCACCTGTGAGGAGATGTAGCTCACCACCTGCACTTTGCTGAAATAAAATAAGCCTACATAATTGACTACATTACCTATTAATGTTATGAAATCACCCTGAGGCATTTATTATTATTATTATTATTATTATTATTATTATTATTATTACTATCATCTCCTCTCCCCCCTCTTCTTCCCAAAGCTTTTATGAATCAAACTTTTGTCTCTTGTTGTTTCCTTGGAAACCCCAGGATTGTGCCTCCGTATCAAGACCAGGAGTGCTCTGACTGACTTGCTTCTCCCTGCAGGGGAGTCCTAGAAAATTAATCCTTCTTGACAGGGAGAAGAAATAGTCTGACATTTAGTTCCTTTTTCTCATGGTACACAGCCTCCTCCTGGTCTCTACCTTTTTACCCCCAAAAAAGTCTGGTGGGAGTCTTTTGAGTGCCCCACTGGTTGTTGGGATAACCGAGAGCCTCATGATGATAAAAAATCTCCTTGTTGGCTTTTTTGTTGGCCTTGGCCAACAGCACAGGGTGGTCTTTGCCCAGACACTGTTGGCAGAAGCTGTTGGGAGCTTGGTGTGGTTGGCTGGTTTGGGGGTGGGTGGGTTCCCTGCCTCGCAGTGAGCACGTTGGAAAACAGATTAGTCAAAGTAGGAAAACCTGGTGATAAAAAATGCAAAATCTGTGTGTAACAGAGGGTGACAGGCAAGTGGTCCCAGGGACTTCCATGGTCAGTACAGCCCTGCTCCTGGAAGCACATTAAAAACCACAGAGGAAAACCTCTGTTGCTGCGTAACTGCAAGGGAAGTGAAGACAGAGCTGGAAAGACTTATGGAGAAGAGCCATGAGAAATTCCTCCTGTTTTATCTTCTCCACCTCCTGGCAGCTTTGTCCAAAGTTGAACCAGGCTCAAATCAGACCATCTCAGTGTGTCTGCAAAAAAACCCCAAAAACAGATTAAGAGTTTCGGGGCATTTCCTTGGCTTCTGCACATCCTGATTGGAGAGGCAGGAAACCTGAAGTTCCTGTGGTCAGAGACACCGTGCCAAAATGTGGGCTTCATTTCCAAAACTTCAGAAGCTGGGTTTGTTCCCAAGTTAGCCAAAGTGTTTAGCTCTGCTCCAGTCATCAAACCTTCATCCTCACGGGCTTCAACTCAACTGAGCAAACCCAGTGGTTCTTTGCCATTTCCCATCACAGGGAGGAAAGTGCCTAATTGTTGTCCCTGGTTGTTAATTACTGCAGTTCTGTATTGATAATTACTGATGTTACTGCACAAATTATTGTGTTACTTTTGGCCAAAAATAATCAGGGTCAGTAGAAGGATTGGTTTAAGCCCTTTTAGGCAGTGAAAAGAGAGGAAGACAGAGAAGCCTCCTGCATGGAGTGTATGGGCAGGGCTGGGGACGGTGAGTCTGACACATGAGAGGGGATGCAGAGTGGAGTTTTGGGTTGAAAACATAGCAAACAGGTCTCTGCACACACAGGAGCTCTTTGAAGCACTGAACTTGCTGAAGTGGCTCCACTGGGTGCCCAGAGAAGGAAATCTGAATTTTTTCCTCTCTTGCATTAGGAAAAGTTTTTCTGCAAATAAATTACTTGTCTATGAGCAGGTCAGCCCTGGCTGTGGAACCTAGTTGATGTATTCTTGTCCCACGGGATGGGATCATACAAAGTTCCACCTGTTGACTCACTGCTTGGAACAAGAGGTGACCTTAGTGTGGCTCTTTGAAGTTCAGACAAGAGCTCCAGTGGGGAAGAGCCTCCAAACCCACCAGGCACCTGGATAAAAGGGTTCTTGCCACATAGCCTGAGAAGTCCTAATGGGTGAGGGGCCCTCTGAGATGAATGGTGCTTGGGTGTGCTTGCTGGGGTCTGTGGGGGATTGCTGCTTACCTCAGTCTTGTGCCAAGTCACTGTCCTGATGGCCCTGGCTTGGCTCTGCTGCTCAGTTTCCTCCGGACAGGGCCATTCCTGGGAAATGCTTGGAGGTGCCCCTCTCCCCAGGCATGTGTGCAGGTGGCAAACTCCAGTTTGGACCTGGATTAAAACATAATCTGCTTCTCATGTCCCTCTAAGTTTGCATTTTGTGGATTGCACCTAGATATAGTACCCAAGGACACCAACAGCATCCCGGGGGGATCTGCCTTGTGCAGCTAATCCCATCCCAGATATGTGGGCAGGGCTCAGAATCACAGAATGGTTTGGGTTGGAAGGGACCTTAAAGCCCATCTTGTTCCACCCCCTGCCATGGGAAGGGACACCTCCCACTGTCCCAGGCTGCTCCAAGCCCCGTCCAGCCTGGCCTTGGGCACTGCCAGGGATCCAGGGGCAGCCACAGCTGCTCTGGGCACCCTGTGAACCGCAGCACAGGGTGCTCAGCACAGGTCTGTAGAAGACACCAGTGGCATCTCAAGGTACATCCAGGCAGGAAATCAGAGGTGATTAAGCTGTAGTAGTGCTGAATTACCAAGGTTCAGCCTGAAGAAGACCCCAGGGAGACCTTAAAGCCCCTTCCAGGGCCCAAAGGGGATCCAAGAGAGATGGAGATGGACTTTGGGCAAGGGATGGAGGGACAGGACCCAGGGAATGGCTTCCCACTGCCAGAGGGCAGGGCTGGATGGGATATTGGGAAGGAATTGTTCCCTGGGAGGGTGGTGAGGCCCTGGCACAGGGTGCCCAGAGCAGCTGTGGCTGCCCCTGGATCCCTGGCAGTGCCCAAGGCCAGGCTGGACGGGGCTTGGAGCATCCTGGGACAGTGGGAGGTGTCCCTGCCCATGGCAGGGTTGGAATGTGATGAGCTTGAAGGTCCCTTCCAACCCAAACCATTCTGGGATTCCAGGATTACCAGCAGGAAGGTGGCAGCAGCATTTATCCATTAGCATAAAATCCATTTAATCTAGTGTTTGCATCCCATCTCTGGGACAGTGAGGTGCTCATGGCCAGTGTCCACCTTGCAACCTGACCTACTAAGTTGCCATGGCTCTTCTCCATTTCTGACACTTGGATCTCACCTGCATCTTCTGGCAGATCCACAGCTACCAGGAACTGACTTAGACACACACAGAAATTCAGCACTTCATACCAGGGAGACTAGAACCAAGCACCGTGGGCTAAATATTCCATAACTCAACTCCCTGCCATTATTGTGCTAGTTTTTTTCCTTCCTGAGGATCCTAAGTATTTTTGCTGTCATTATTTTAATTGACCTCTGAAAAAAGAACGGTATCAAAACAGGAGCTCAGATTACTGAAGTTATTACCCTGTTATGTGCAATGAGTGATTATTTTATATAGAGAGATATAGGTATGTATAAACTCTTCTCTTCTTTTCTGCAAAGGCAGCAGTTCAATAAATAATTAATGTTTCTCAATCCTGTAGCTATTTTTCTTGCTGTAAAAAATTAATTGGTTTTCCATCATCTGTTTCCCTCTGACCTGGAGGTATCTGGCACGGCGGCAGTGCCCCTGCTTAAACATGCTCCTTGTAATCTTTGTCATGCCCGTGGTACAGAATCTGGGGGATAAACAAACTAATCAGAGATATTCGAGGCACCTCCAGGAAGATTCAGTCATCGGAGCACTTTGCGCTTACACAGCATCCATCCGTCTGGGAATAATGAGGCCTCTCAACCCCTGCTGAGGTAAATGCTGTGCTCACTGCTGTGGCGGCGGGTAAACAGAGTCACAGAGAGGTTACATGGTTTGCCCCAGACCACACAGAAAGGCAAAATGGCTCTGAGGTAGAAAATGCTTTTGCACCACCAGTTTACAAAAAGTAACTGAAATATGGAGGGGGGTGAGATAAAATGATTAAGAGGTCCTAGAAAAGCTTGCAGTGAATTAAGGACTAGCTTCTGCTCTCTTGGCTGGTCATGCCCCCATGACCTGACCCACAGCCTCCTTTCCTTCAGTGGGGACACAACCAGGGACACGTGGGTTCCGTGGGAGCTCAGGCCCTGGCCCCCCTCCCAGGGGTTGTCAGGGTCAGTGTGCTCATGTCACACAACTAATCCCCCTCACAAGCCCCTTCTTGACCCTGGGGCCTATTTGGGCTTCACATTTGGAGCCCATTGCTGCTTAATTCTCCCACTCGTAGCCCCAGTCCTGCACCACAGCAACTCGTGCCAGACCCAGCAGCAGCGAGGAGCTCTGGCAGGAAGGTGACATTTACTTGTCAATTTAATTTTTTAGAGAAAAAGGTATTTTGGGAGGGAAAAGGACTCGTTCTTACTGCCTGTCAACTTTTTTTCAATGCTCCAGGGCTGCTTTGTCCCAGCCTGCTCCCCAAAGCATCTCTGGTCCCTGCTCTTCCTTTGTGAACACTGTCATCCTTTTGATCTTCCCTATCCTTCAAGTTTCAACCCTTTTTGACCCAAATTTTGCAGGTTGGTGATGGAAATGGGAAGGCCTTAAGGTCTCTCAGTGCTGCCTCTGACAGCCCTCAGTTGTTTGCTGCAGGGTGACTTTGAGACGTCGTTTTCTCCCAGCTTACTTTTCCTCGGCCGTGGGCAGATGCTGAGCATGCCCTTCACCGGGTGGCATTCATAAATCATCCCCGAGCTCTCCTGCCCCTCTCCCAACAGCAAGGCTTTGCCTGAAGCCTTTGCCTTCCCCTGGAGCATCCCCTGGATGCAGGTCCCAAGAAGGAGGAAGAGGACAACGTGCTGTAGCAATGAGCTACTGCCCCCATTTAACAGGGAAAACCGTGGAACTGCAGGGAGAAACTAAGTGCTGGAAAGCTGGAAAATGTGACATTTGCACCTAATAATTCATGTCCTGGCTGCTTTTCATCAGCTGCAGAGAGTTAGGCGTGGGGTCCAGTGTCTCTGATGTCATAGCCATCTTGATCTCCTGGGTCTTTAAGTGGTGGCTGAAACTGCCATCACTGCCGTTGCTTTACGAGTGTCATGGAACTTCAAAATGGGATGAAAGGTGCTATTTCAGGCTCCTGTGGTCTTGCATTAGCTGGTGCTGTCACTCCCACTTCATGTGGGAGACCAGAGGGCTGAGCTTGCTGTGGTGCCTGGGCTGAGGAAAGCAGCTCGCTGTGCTTTGCCAGGGGGATTCAGTGGTTGTCTGTGCAAGGATTGAGCCTGAAAGAGTTAATTGATGGGGAAACAAGAGCCAGTTCAGCCTAGGGGAGCCAGCAAGTACAAGCATTTTCCTAATATGAAGCTTTGTTTAATTACATCTGATGAAGGTTTCAGTGGGAGCCACTGCTGCCATTGCATTTTCTGGAGCAAATTCCTTCCCTTTGATTTGTAATCTGCTCACATCCCTGCCAGCCAATCTTGTACAAACAGCCCCACAGGCTGTAAAATCAAATGGAAAATGTGGGCTCACAAAGCTCAAGTCTGAGCTGAAAGGGCAAGACAGGGAGGGCAAGGGAGGTTACAAGGTAAAGATTCATGCTCCAAGTAGTCTCTGCACATGTCCAGACTGAACCCTCACACATATCTGGAGATCAGGTCCAAAGCCCAGGACCCCTGAGACCCACAAATTCATCCAGATGGTGCCAGTGTCCCCCAGCCCCACGAGAATCACAGAGTGGCCCAGTGCAGGCACCAGGCATTGAAGATGCTTTGTGTCACCCCACACAGCAAACCCTCATCAGCCTCATCCCTAAAGCAGAGCTTCAGCCTGAGACATCTCTGTAAAGCCAAACCAGGAGGGGCTGAGGCTGGTTCAGAGCACAGAAATGGTGGCAGAAACACAGACACATTAAGCTCATCACATTCCAACCCTGCCATGGGCAGAGACACCTTCCCCTATCCCAGGATGCTCCAAGCCCTGTCCAGCCTGGCCTTGGGCACTGCCAGGGATCCAGGGGCAGCCGCAGCTGCTCTGGGCACCCTGTGCCAGGGCCTCCCCACCCTCACAGGGAACAATTCCTTCCCAATATCCCATCCAGCCCTGCCCTCTGGCAGTGGGAAGCCATTCCCTGTGTCCTGTCCCTCCATCCCTTGTCCCCAGTCCCTCTCCAGCTCTCCTGGAGCCCCTTTAGGCCCTGCAAGGGGCTCTGAGCTCTCCCTGGAGCCTTCCCTTCTCCAGGGGAACACCCCCAGCTCTCCCAGCCTGGCTCCAGAGCAGAGGGGCTCCAGCCCTGGGAGCATCTCCGTGGCCTCCTCTGGACTGGCTCCAGCAGGTAGATGTCCTTTCCGTGCTGGGACCCCAGAGCTGGAGGCAGCTCTGCAGGTGGGGTCTCATAAAGGCAGGGTAGGGGAGAGCCTCTGCCACACAGGATGAATTCCAGCACAGCCCTCATCCTGGAGCAGGAGTGTTAGGTAGATTAATACCCTTTTCCAGAGCAAAGAGGGCAAGAGCAGTAACAGTACCAGGCACCTGGGTTGGGCCACTCCCCTCCTAGAAACAGGGTACTCAGACAAGAGAGAGGCAGGTTGGGGCCAGCAGGTTATAAACAATGGAGTTACTTGGACCACCAGTTTATAGATATTTCTTGGCCAGGACAAGTCAGACAAGCTGAAAGTTTTTAACTCAAAAGTGCACAGATTGTTTTTCCCTAAGTGCACCGACGCTCCCCAAATCACGAATGACCTCGCAATCCAGCGAGCAGGAAGTGGTTAATATGGTCACACTGGTTTCACAGCCAGAAGCAAATGTAATTGGCATCAAGACCAGCTTCTTGCTAAGCTCCAACCAGCAAGGAAAAGTATTAATTCCTACATTAAGCCAAAAGCTTTGAATTAATCTATAGAAGCACATTTGAGGAGAAGATTTTTCTGGAAACTGGCAGAAGCACCTTGTGCTACATGGACTCTTGATTACTGAATTACTTTGTCTTTTACCACTTACATCTTCCTGGTGCTCCTGCTTCGGTTTTTTTGTCCTCAAGAGACTCAGATCATGATCCTGCATGGCATGAAAAACAAAGACAGCAGCATTTGCTAGTAGGAGCTGAGATCACAGCATCATTCCTCATGGGAAAACACATCTAGGAAACTTCACCCAGACACAGACTACATAGGATCCTCCCAGATATATTTATATATTAAAACATAGCAGAAATTACATATGCTCACATAAATAACTGCATTCTCTCATTACTCATACTTTGCCTTTAGAATTTTTCTCCTTTTATTGCTGTTTTACAATAGTAGCAGAATAGTAGCAGTAAATCTACAACACATCTTTCTAATTACATCTCAATTTAATTATCGCCCTTCTTCATGTCTCCATCCTAATGAGGTCTTCTGCTTGTGACAGTTGATGATGAAGTGGCTGGAGAGGTGCTATCTGCTCCTCACCTGAACGAGAGCCATCCGAGCCAGAGACCAGAGAGGGCCCTTGCCAGGCGCAGCCTCGCTCTCCCTGCCTCGCACACACAAAACAATCCCCATTGTGAAACGCCTGTTGGAAAGGCAGATAAAAAATTTAAACAGCCACAGGGCACCCAGGTTGGTGGATGGGTTCCAGAAACATTAGGTCATAGATTTTATTTTTCTTCCCCTCTCTCCCAAAATACACTTCGGCACTTTTCCAGCAATTATCAAAAGTCGCTTTATAGCAAGGGTGTCTTCTACAGCACAGTCCTCCAGATTCTCTTCCATTGGCTTTGTTCTCATCCGATTTCAAAGCTTTTCTTTATTTATTTTCCTTTAAGGTGGGATGGCTCTAGAGGCAGGGACACGTATTTCCCTCCAGACCCCCCATCCTGAGCCCAGATGAACACCCCAAAGGTCAGTACATTTCTACCAGAACAAATGGTCCTTCCTGGAAGCAGGGCAGACACCTTGCTGTGCCTGCTTGGCTCGTGCTTTGGCCTCTGCCACCTGGGACTTGTTTTCTGTTGACATCCCAAGGGCTAAATAGCAAGTGGGGAGGAACTTGCTCCTTCTCATTTAAATAATGATTCCCTTGAAAAGCCCAGACCCAGTTAACAGTTATTGCAACAAAACTGTGGAATTCACCCGTGGTGGGTTACCACACTGAGCAAAATCTGTTACAAATGCAGAGCAATGAGATTCCTTTCAGCCCAAATGGTGTTGGTAAAGTGCTGCCTGAACCAGGAGCTGTGCCAAGCTTCATAATGCACCTCCAGTCTAAGTGGTTTTACAAGGACTGTGGGAATCAGTGGCAGAATTCAGGGGAAATCCGCCAGTAATAGAGCTGGCGATGATCTCAGAGTCCACTTTGGGTAGCACTGCAGAGTCAACAATCTAGTGCTGGTGTGTAGGAGCAACACTCTCATTTGTGGCTGCTCATAACTTGCTCTGTCCCTAATGGCAGGGTGACATCATTCAGCTCCAGTAAGGAATCACATTCGCAGACCAAATACATCACTGGTTGTTCAGCTTCAGAACTTCTTCTAAAGTCCAGTGAAGATTCGGGGTCAGAGGCATCATAACCATCCTAGTTCTTATTTCTCAGTAACACTCCTGCTGTGCTTTCCTACTTTAATGACAGATCAAAGGAAAGAGGAGGGCTGTTTATTATTGAATCTGCCATTGATTTTAGCAGTGCAAGATCTGCAGACCAGTTAAGAACATGTCTAGCTATAAATATCCACTTCAGTCCCAGTACTGACAGTGTCGTCTTAAAATGATTTCTAGCCACTTTATAAAGCAGAGCTGGAGAGCAGCCTTGAAACACCACCTAACCTACCTGCCCTGTGTTTGACTCTTTTGTCTCTCCTATCCTTAAAACCTTAAAACCTTAAAACCTTAAAAATTGTTCAAATTCCATATTTCTGTGGTGACTCTCTTCTGTTTCTTCATTATACTTAGATGTTTCTCAAAGTTCAGTCTGAACCCCTTTGTTCCATTTTCACTTTATTCCTTACTCAACTTATTGAGAGTCAGTAGAGGTTATTTCACTACCTCACTTAAGTGTTTTTGCATGGCTTTAGTTAGCCCTCCTCTGCAGCCACCCTTTTCTCAGCTGAGCAACACCATCTTACTCACTCTTCAGATGTCATGTTTTCTGAGTGTGCATCAATACTCTGTTGCACAAAACACACAGATGACTGTCCTCAATCCACACACTGAAATTCATTTAAATCTAAGTAGATAATTGAGGCTTGTTGGATCAATATCAGGCAGTGATCTAATATATTGACTAGAGATCTCTATCTGGGTAGCAATGGGTTAGTCATCGATACATGCAGGAATGACAGGGCAGCTGTGGCCAGATCCAGCCTGGGCTTACACCATCTTATCCAGGTCATCCACATCAATGGTTTGGCTTCTCTCTGAGTCCACAAGGGCTTGCCCAGGGATGGGGGTAAACCAAAACCTGGTAGCCACCAAAAAAAAGACTGCTGATGTCAAAGATGATCAGGGCAGTTTGAATTACCTCCTGTTCATCTGCTGGCTTCAAAGAGAGCCCAAGCCTTGAGATTAAGCAGGGTAGCATGAACCTGGTGAGAACCATGGGATTTGGGAGTGCTTTCACACCCAGCAAAAATCTTCCCCAAAAGTCCCTGCTCCTTTCATCCTTAGTCTGGGCTGAGCAAAGTTCATTAAGAGCCTTTCCAAAAAAGTTGTGTTGCATGCTTAAAATATCAAATCCAGGAGCTCAAAAGCCACAGGGTATCTTCTGCCACCTTAAGTAGCTGGTGAGACATGGGAATCTGAACATGACCCAAATAGCCTGAGATATATCTTATACACAATGTGGATTTAAGAGAAGGGAAAAAAAATATATTAGCCCACAAAATATTAAGTCATTCATACTTTCTGCAATTAATTTATCTGTCATCAATAGACTCATAAACTATTTGACTTTATGACAGCTTGGAAAGAGAAGATGCCAACTTTTCCTGCAGGTGTGCATCTGTTTGGGAAGACACCAGCAATTGTACGTGCAGGGAGAGAGGATGATAGGAGGGAGACAGAGGGGTTGTGAAATAAGATGGGAGTGAAAGGGTTGGCAAAAATGCTGGCTTGCTGCATTTGTCCTCCTTGGAGATGGGAAAAAAGGGTTTGCAAAGCCCTGGCTTTGAGCTGCGTTACCAAAAGTAGGCTGAGACACCCTTACTGTTCATTTTTATTGATCTGGCTTCAGGAAATGAACACAAAAAGAGCCCAGGGCAGTACAGAAATGGTTCAGCACATTTCCTATATTCCATGTGATACTTCAAATATGTATTGAGGGCCAGACACCAGGTGCTGGCACACTGCTGTGATGGTGAATCTGACTAATTTCACTAGGATGTGAAACCTTTCTGGGCTTTGCATAACTGCTCTTCAGAGCTTCTCCCTTGGCACCTGTGGGGCTGCCTCCATGCTGGCCCTGTTTAATGGCCATGAGCTACAAGGCTTTAGGGCTTGGGAGATTGGGAAAATTGTCCAAGTCAAGGCAGATTTGATAGGTCCTTATAAAAGTTAAGCAGGGGTGGGTGAGAGGGGTGTTATAAAAACACTAGATAGTATTGTGACTGAACCCCCTGTCTCCTACTAGGCTGAAAATATGCAATAATCCCAGAATATCAGCAGTTTTAGCTATTTCCAGGGTTTTCTCAGAGCCAGGGCAGCATGGCTTCGAGGGGATGGGAGATGAGCAGGGTCAGTGGCCTTGGTGTTTCCAAGTACCTCCAGGTGAAACCCCTCTGGGGCAGCAGCTACTAAAACGTGAGTCAGGGACAGGCTGCCTTTCCTGCAAGAGCTGAAAGAAACCTGGTAGGCAGCCAGTTTCATCCCTGCCCCGGATGAAAACTCCCCGGCCGGGGCACCTCTGGGGCTGGAAGGGGAACCCAAGCCCGCTCCTTTCCCTGCCTGTGCTTGGCTGGAATTTGTGTTTTCCAGACCTCAGTAAGCTGAAAGTACCTATAAAGGTAATTCAGTGGCTTTGTGGGATATCTTGGGGCAAAAGTTTCTTGACCTCCTTTTCTCCTTTTATTGAAGTTAATTAACTTTATTAATCAGAAGGGTTCTGGTCCCCACACTGGGTTCATGTACTTCCCTCCTCCCCTGGAGGCAAATTGTGGGGCTGTGGCAATTTTTCCTCTCTGGCAATTTTGGTGGCATAAAGTTCCAGATAAACAACTGCTTAATTTTTTTCATCCTCCTTTTTTTTTAAACAAAACTGATGTTTGGATGAAGCCAATGCTCAAAAGATTGAACCAGTTCTGCATTCAAATGATAAAAAGCTGTTCTTTGCTCTCTTGGTGCAAAAGGGGGAAAAAGCAAAGCTATTACAGCCACACAGGAATAACTGGGGTGGAGATGTGGAAAAGTCCTGATTTGGAAGCACTGTCAAGAAGAAAAGGGGATAATGAGTCTCAGGGAAAAGCTGGTAGTGAGTAGTGTCCTGGCTGCCTTTTGGCAGAAGATGAAGGGGGATGGTAAGAGGGGACACTGCTGGGGTTTGGGCACCAGAATGGGGAGACAGGAGAAACAAAGAAATTAAGATTTGGGCTTATGAAGTAATGAGGATGCTTAATTTCTACTGAAGCTCAAGCAAAGCTGAGGGTGCTTTAAAGAGAAGCCTTCAAATTATTTCAATCTGCCTGGTCTTTTGACAAGGGCCTGGATTGACGGGACAAGGGGGAATGGTTTTAAACCAAAAAACGTAAGTTTAGGTTGGCTATGAGAAAGAAATCCTTCCCTGTGAGGGTGGGGAGGCCCTGGCACAGGTTGCTCAGAGCAGCTGGAGCTGCCCCATCCCTGGCAGAGTCCAAGGCCGGGCTGGACAGGGCTTGGAGCAGCCTGGGACAGTGGGAGGTGTCCCTGCGTATGGTCCCTTCCAGCCCAAAGCATTCCATGACACATGAACATTTCCCATTTTATCAACCACAGAAAGCTGCAAGGAACCACTGCTTCCTTCAGTCCCCTCAGCTCTAGCAGCACATCCCACCCTCAAAAAGGAATTCAATAAAAATGTGGGGAAAGGGGGAAAGTGAGGAACCAACACAAGGAATTTCACTCCACAAATGGGGAAAGATCTTGAATGTGCCACTGGCGTGTTGCTGCAGACAGCTTAAGCTGAGAGAAAATTCTTTGGCAGTGACATCAGCTCAGCAGTAAGTAATACATTTTCTAGGGCTGAGACTCAATTTAAGGTCTCTCCAGTGAGTGGAGTGACTGAATGGTACTTGAAAAAAAAAATCCAACAAATGAGACTTATCATTAAGCTCTTGTCAGGCCATAATTTAAAAGTGGGGGGTTTTACCCCCTTTTTCCACTTGAACTGTGGTTTATGTACTGAAGTCTGCTAGAACTGCCTTGAACTTGGCTTTGTCTAGAAATCACCCCATCCACCAAACGCTGAGGTTGACAAGAGTGGGTTTAGTGCTGGGTGACTCATCCAAGGCTCTGAGGAACTTTAGCCCCTCCACACTCACCCTTTCTACCTACAAGCTGAGACCCAGCAGAAAGTGCGGATTCACTCAACACCAAGAAAAGGGACAATTTTGGGCTGTGCATCCTTGTAAAATATGGTGCAGATTTTTTTTTTCTGGTAAATTGTTCCGTTTTCAGCAGTCAGTGTTTTACCACCTCCCCAAACTGAACTGCCTGCAGAGCTCTGGGTTTAATAACCCCCAGCAAATCTCTCCTCCAGAATTTGTCCTATTTTTCCCTCTACAATAAAAATAAATTCGAAATTGCTATAATTTTACAGGGTGCTCTCACTGCCTATGAATTTAAAACTACCCTGAATAATGCTCTGGTGAAAAGGCAGTAAAAAATAGTTTTGTACCAGCAAGGCAAGGGCTTGAAAGTTTATTTTCTTGCTGAGTGACTGGACTTAGGCAAAGCCAGTCCCAAAAGGTTTCCTGGATGGTGAGGCAGCTCTGTGGATTGCCAAGCACATACCCAACACAGGACTAGTTTTCTAAAAATAGTGATTAGGTCATTAACTCTATTCCCCTCTCTTGGTCCAACTGAAGTCTGAGGACAGATCTGGACTGGTGGGAAAGAATGAGGGGATGCCACTGAGCACTTCCCACAGCTCTGTCCTCGTCTCCTGCAGACCAGGGCTTGGAGGGAACGTGCTGTGACCTCCTCATTAAATATGGTGTGGTTTAGGCAAAGTGGGGAAATGGGGAGAACCTCAGATTTGGGTTGTTTTGGGGTGAATACATATATATGATTTTGGCATTGGATTTGGAGGGTCTGCTGTGCCACGTGGGTGACCAGAGCCTGCCTCTGGCTGGGAAATGGGGTTTCATCTCATTGCTGTTTGAAATTTAGTTGTTTAATCAAAACTGGCTGTCTTGACTCTGCAGCAAAGGGAGAGAGAGGGAGGTTAAGCCAGCAACACGTCTCGGGTCTGTCTGGCTGTGGTGAGCTCATCCCTCGTGATGCTCAGTGGGTTTCGCTCCCCTGGGTGTCTGCTGGTGGACTGAGAGTGGGCACAAGGTCTGCTGGAGGCTTCCCCTGAGCAATCCCCGATTCTACAGTGACATCTCTGTGTCACTTAACTTCTGAGACCTGGCTACTGAAGGCTCCTGACCTTGCCAACTGTGCCTGAAAAATCCATAATCTTGGTCCAAGTCAGAACCAGCAGTCTTTCAGACAGGTTTGGGAGGGCCTGGTTCAGAGCCAGTGCAGCCTCCGCCTTTAGAGAGGGCAACGTGAGGTACAGTTGGAATGAGCTCTCTCAGACATGATCCTTCAGGTTGAGGTTGGAGCACTCCGTGGGACAGGACACAGAAGCCGTTTCCATAGCTGAGCTGCAACCCACTCCCAACGTGCCTTATCTTCATCTCTCACTGTATCTATTCACATGCAATCAAAAGTGGAGGGGTTAGGGATTAAACCTGCTCTGACTTACCCTGGGGGAAGCAACAGGTGGGTGTAGAGTGTTTGTTTTGGGTGTTTGTGCCATGGCAGAGGAAGAGGAGGCTGCAATGTGAAGTGGCTGCGAGGTAGAGCACAACCCAGCTTCATGTCGGGGCTCAGCTTTGCTTGCCAAGTCATCTCTAATCCTTCCTCGCTTTGCTGGTGACTGCTGTGAACACTGTAAATGGAAATTGTGGGCAAAAATTATAATGTTACTGCCAGGATTAGATCAAAATAAAATAGGAAAACCCCATTTAGGAATCAACTACCACTTGTTAATTCATCTCATTGCCATGGATCCCATTTTTCCTGCCTTGTGCTTCAACAACTTAAACGTCCTGGTTTGTGGAACAGTTTGGATAAAAACGAGGTGGGGTGAGGGAAGAAAAGTTGCTTTAAAAGTAAGTCAAAGGCTTCAGCATGTGTTCTTGGCTGGTTGAGTTCAAGATGAGGGTTTTAGGCTTCCCGTGGGACCTCCCTTTCACAGCTCCCCCCTAATCCTTTGGAAATCGCCTGTTACCTACAGCTGTTGGGTCACCAGATGAACTATTTGTTCAATTATTCTTGGCCGTGCTGGCCCAGGCTGCCTCAAAGCTGTCGGCTCCATCCCTCGGCCCACTTCAATCGCCTCCGGAGGAGCCCCAGCCCGTTTGAAGCCCTCCGTCCTGCTCGCAAGAGCGTCTCCCCTCCCGCCCCCGCGTCCCTTTTTATCTCGCCCTGACATCCCCGAGCGCGGCCGGCGACGCTCCCGCGGCTGCAGGGGCGGGTTGGGAGGGCGGCTCCGGTGTCGGAGCGCCGGAGTGAGAAAATAATTACAAATGAAAGAGAGATTAGCAGAGGCTGTTGCGACAAATGCTGCCGAAATGGTTTCTGGAGCGCCGGCGGTCCCTTCTAACGGGAGCAGTCGGCTGCAGCTGCCGTCCCTGTGGCGATGCGGAGAAACGCGGGTCCCGCTGGGATCCCGGAATGAAAGCTTAAAACCTGGCAAACCACAGCTCAGGGGGATGAAATGACGGACCGGGGCAGCTTCACGTCATACAAATGGACTGGTAATTAACACAATTTTTTTCCCACCTTTGTCTGCCCCCTCTGCCTCCATCCCCCCATCAGAGGTGTTCAAACCCGCCTAATAAATGGATCACAGCTGCTGAAAGATGGCTCTTGCCTGGCTCTGGGAGTCCTTGGAGTTCACACTGCAGGAGATCTGAGTCTTCAGCCTCTCTGAGATGTCATGAAGTTTCTAAGTGGTTTGTCCTGGCTTCAGGTAAAGCCCCATTTCAGTTTGCCAAACTTCAGCCTCTTTAACCAAAGGGTTAGGATAGGGCATCGCATGTATCCAGGAATTCTGGGCGTACAGGACACGCAGGAAAAACCTTGATGGTCTTTAGATGAGATCTGAAACAGTTGATTATTCATGAAAGGACGGGAGACGGCTTTGGGCAGCCGCTCCTGACGGGTGCAAGGCTGAAGGCATCCCGCACATCTGCCCACGCACGGGGCACTTGCAGGCACAGGAA
Source organism: Machaerirhynchus nigripectus (assembly GCA_013397975.1). Taxonomy (NCBI): domain Eukaryota; kingdom Metazoa; phylum Chordata; class Aves; order Passeriformes; family Dicruridae; genus Machaerirhynchus; species Machaerirhynchus nigripectus. The sequence continues at coordinate 458,595 of VZRQ01010299.1, forward strand.
GGACAAGAGGAGCTGTTCTACATTAGAACATTAGGCTGTTCAGCTCCTGGGGAGGCTGACTGGGAGGGTAAATTCACCGTGATGGCCAAGGCAGTGGTGCCACACAGTAAATAGGAAGGTCTCTGGGATGGATCTGCTGCTGACCATCTCTGGAAAGCTGAATGTGGGAAGCGTGCAGGCAGCAGGCTTTAGTGGCTGCAGAGAAGTGATGGAAAACAGGGAGCTGGGTGATAGATCTGGAAGAGTTGCCCTAGCTGAGCATCCCCTTTTCAGCAGGCTGATGCCCCATCCCTGGAAGTGCCCAAGTTTGGATGTGGCCTTGAGCAACCTGGTCTAGAGGAAGGTGTCTCTGTCCAGGGCAGGGGAGGGGAATTAGATGATCTTTAAGGCCCCTTCCAACCCAAACCATTCTGTGGTTCGGAGATTCAGCTCTCAGTGACCATCCTGACCCTGGGAGGACAGTCCCGCTCACATGAAGGCAGAGCAGTAGAACAAGAAGAGGCCAAGAAGACAACAGCATCCTTGTCTTCTCAGCCATTCAGCCCTTCTCTAACCAGAGGGAATGGCAGGTTGGGCACTGACAATACTTTAATCATCAGCTCTTACATTAGAGGCAGCATCAAAGTTTTCCCCCTTCTCCTGAAGCTATGAGGAAGCCCTGCCTGGATGGCCAAGACATGGCCAAAGCTTGGTTATCCCATGGGATTATGAGTTGTTAGTGTTTCTGTCTTCTTCCAGACTCTGAGCTTTGCCCCAGTGAGCAGAGATGTCACCTGTGTCACTGTCAGAAATGGTACAAGGACATGGAAAATGTTTTGATGAGATGTGCTTCCCTTTGGGTTCATAGAATCCTAAAATGAATGGTTTGGGTTGGAAGGAACCTTAGAGTTCGTCTCATTCCACCCCCTGCCATGGGCAGGGACACCTCCCACTGTCCCAGGCTGCTCCAAGCCCCGTCCAGCCTGGCCTTGGGCACTGCCAGGGATCCAGGGGCAGCCACAGCTGCTCTGGGCACCCTGTGCCAGGGCCTGCCTGCCCTCACGGGGAAGGATTTCTTTCTCATAGCCAATCTAACCTTCTCTCTCTCCGTTTGAAGCCCTGTTTCCTCCATTTGGGACTTGCAGCACTAGAGCAGAGGCACTGCAGCATTCCCTGCTTTGCTTTTTCCCCCAGTTTGTGCAGTCAAAAGAGATGTACAACCTCACCACGTCTGTATCCCCCTCCCAACCCCCCTCCCCACCCCTATTCTCCCTCCGCCACCCCCAGGTCTCTTCCAGCTGCTCCCCCACATCTCCCGAGTCCCAGCAATTGCTCTTGAAACATGTCAAAGCCCCGTGAGCCCGTCCCGGGCCAGCCTGGCTCCTCTCCCGGCCGCGGGGGCCGGGCCGGGCTGGCGCGGGCACCTCCTGCCTGGCGCTTTGATGTCCCCGGCGCGCTCGGCGGGGACAGCTGGGGCGCGCCGCGATCCCCTCGGCCCTTTGGGCTAAGCCGGGCGTGTTAAAATAGTCCCCCCTCCCCTGCCCGGCGGTGACAACTGCGCAATTATTTCAGCCGCTGTTTATGGACCCGCGGCGTAACCGGAGCCCGCGGAGGAGGAGGAATGGGGCTGAAGCGGGAGAAGGCGGCAGCCCTAAGTGGGTTTCACCCTAATTAGCAGCCCCCTTGTTTCTCACCGGAAGATTCATCCGTGCACGTAAAATCTGCAGCAGCAAAGAGATCCGTGGTGAAAACGGCCATTTTGTCACAATCCTGATTTTTTAAAGGATGGTTTGAACCCTTTACATTTGTTTCAGGGCCCCCCAAAAGGTAATTCTACCTCCTTTCCGGAGAAGAGATGCTGCCTGGTGGGTTGGGAGTTGCCTTGGGTGATGCCTCTCCTTGTGCCTCCGTTTTACCATTGGCAGAACGGGGATGTGAGGTCTGGTACGACCCGGGAAAGGAGGGGAAGGGACTGGGACAGAGCTGGTCTTCCTGACCCAGTGCGGCAGTCCAGCTGCTGCCAAGTGCCTTTGGAGAGGGAGGAATGTGACAAAGTGACACAAGGAGCTTCTCACCCCTGGAGCTGGGCTCCCAACCAACACCAAAATGGGGTTGCAGCCCCTGGCCTTCACCCTCGCACCCTGGAGCATCCCTCTGTGACAGCGTGGGATCCTTTCCGTGAGCCCTCAGCACCACCTAGTGTTCCCAAATATTCCCGGGGTTCCATTCTGCGCATTCGGGACACGTCTGAGCTGGTCCCCGAGGCTGGGGCAGCATCCCACATCCCTACATCCACAAGGAACCCCTCCAACCCCAACTGCCACCTCTCTTCAGCTGTTTAACAACACAAATCCCCAGTGCAAGCCCTCAGGTGTGAAGGCTGCTCCCAAAAACTTCACAGCACCTGCTTCACAAAGCATTTTCCTCTGTGGGGATGGATTTACAGGGAAGGCTGGAAGACTTTGGCATCCAAAGTTGTTTCTGCATAGTGTGGGAGATGCTGGTTTGCATCAGAGCTGTATTTCTGTTGCTTAAAGGTCAATAAATGCCAGAGTTTGAACTTGCTCTTCTTCCCTGAACCTAGGTATGGTTTTTCATGGTAATTTTTTATGGTAATTCAACTTTTAGGATTGAAAATTAAATGAAAGGCAGAAGAAATTATAAATGTTTGCTTGGGAAAGGTAGTTGGAGCAGGAGTGCTGGAGAGGAGAGTAAGAGCAGGGAAGATTGTAAAGCTGATGAACACAAGGAAGAAAAAAAATTTTAAATATCAGTATGAATGACCCTTCTCAACTCTAATTTCAAAAGCAAAGGCCTCAGTGTTAACGTGTCACGGTGATGAACTGATTTCCTCTCTTTTCAGATGAAACTACCCACCACATCTGAATCTTCTGGTCCCTCACAGCTTCATGTCCCCAATAATCTCACTGTCACTCAGAGACATTTCTTCCGGCTCCAGGTGTTGAAGATGAATGAATTCCTCCTCCCAGATTCCTCTTGCTTTATGAGGTGATCTGGGTGTGGGTACCACGGGCGAGCCCGGCTGGGGAGGTGACATTCCTCCCTCTGCCACCGAGATGTGCCCTTGCTCCATCACTGCTGAATGGCAGCCGCATGCAGGGGGAAATCCCCGAATCAAAGCTCCCAGGGTGTGAAGATTTAATCTGGCCTGGCTGAGAGGGACAAAGTTGATGGCACAGCCCTGAGGGCTGCCCAGCTTGAATCAGGGGGAAGGGGGGAGTAGAAGGTAAATGATTTGCTAAAAAGATGTTTGTTAAAAACAACACATACAGCTTGCTCAACGCTTATTGTGCCTACCAAAGCAGGATGAGGAGATACAAAACTACTGATAAGGAGAAAGAATCCTAACCAAAGGTCCTGTTTTCGAACCTAAAACCAACTCGAACCAGCCTTGGAGTCTGGACTTGGGCCAGAGGCGTAAAGAGCATGTGCAGGGAAGCAAGGTGAAAAGTTCAGAATGATGAAGACTCCTTTACTTCATCCGAGGAAGACTCTTACTTCATCCCCGAGACCCCTGCCCGAGACCACCGGGCAGCACTGCGCAAGCGCAACACAGATGTAAATGACTCTTGAGTCCATTTCCATACGAAGCGAGGCTGGGCGGGGCTAGGCAATGAATATGTACAGGCGTATTGGGAAACTCAATGAATATGGAACTTGTAACCCGATATATACCAAGCAGAGAGCAGCTGTGGGCACGCATGCCTTAGGAGGAGCTATCCCCCATGCGTCCCAGCGCTGGAATAAACATACCTACTTTACTACTTATTTCAGTAGTGGGGTTCTGTCCGCCTATCAAGCTCCCCTGCACCTCTCCCGGATGGGTCGCTCTACATGCGAGGTGTTTTAGGGGAGCATTTCCTTGCCTTCCCACTTATATTTTTAACTCCTCATCAACTCTGAGTTATTTTTTTATCCTGTTAAAATTT
>VZRQ01010299.1:463031-483202 GCA_013397975.1 Machaerirhynchus nigripectus
ATTTCCTTTTAATGATCTTCTGTCCATTTTTAATGCTTTTGCCATGTCCAGGCGTGCTACAGTGCTGCCATCCAGCTGGGACTGATGCAGGTGGGATCACATCAGGGCTGAGCCCTCCCTGGTTTTATTTAACTCTCTCGCCTGTTCTTGCCCAGCTGGGGTCTCGGATCTGTTCACAGGGGGTGTAACAGAAACCTTTGGGGGTTTTCTTTGCTTATGTCACCTTTCCTTGCCCAGCTCTGCCCCAAAGCAGTCCCTTTTCCTCCTGGCTGTGTGCGGATGCTGTTTGCTCTCTGCAGCTGCAGATATGCCATACTGGATTTATTCATCTCCTCCTCTGCCATCTGGCCAACTCCTTCCTGGACCTCTTTGTGTGGGAACACGGCATTTGCAAGAATTAGGTCACGTTTTGGGCAGAGTCTGGTGTGTCCTTTGCCCTGTCCTTTGTTATTTCCCAGTTTGTGCCTCCCCAGGGCACTTTGCACCCCCCATCTCACTGTCTTTAGGGACTGAAGCAGCCCACGGAGAGGAATAAATTTAGGTGATGGTACTTTGGAACAGCTGCAGGTCTCTGCCCCTTCCCCCATTCCAAGGTACTTCAGCATCACTGGAGATCAGGGTTGCACGCGAGGGGTGAGCACTCGGATGACAAACCCCACTGAGATGGGAGGATGCTGCGAGGGATCATTCCCTGGGTACCCGGAGGGCTGAGGGAGGTGCCACCAGGAGGTGGCTCACTTAGAAACAGGAGCATTTAGCTACACAACTTTCCTGCAGATCCATTGCCTGCATTACACAGGCAGGTTTTGTGGGTGCAGGAGGAGGGGAAGGAAAACGAGACATCATCATTTTGGCTGGAAATACATCGATATTCCAGCAATGGACCAGACAAATATCTGTGTCTGGCCAGTGTGCCAGCTTGCTTTCCAATTTTCCTGCCTGTTAAAACTGCAGGCAGCCTGTGCAGCTCCTCTCTCCGGATGCGTGACCACGTGGCGAGTGACTCCTCCACCTCTGCCAGCACAGGAAAATGAGGGAACTCATTTCCTGGCTCTGACACTCCGTCGTTTCTCCCATTTTGCTGAGCCGATAGTTCTGGGCTCTCTCTGAGCATCACTCCCGCGGCACGCTGCAGCCTGTATCCCACTCTGCCTCCATGGAGACCGCGGGTGTTGCCTAACCACAGGGCGCACTGCGGGGACTCCCGGGGCAGCACGCTCCTGTTTTCTTGGTCATTCCCGGCTTTGCATGTTGATGTGAACAGACTGCCAGGGTTATGTGCTGCCAGACCTCCTGTGCATGTGTTTAGGAGCTGCAGGTCTGCGTGAGATAAGCAGGGAGAAAACAGACATCAGGAGGTGGAAAATTAGAGATGGGCAGGACACAGAAGAGCTTTTTTGAGGCCTCAAAAATTCCTAGAATAGGAATTCTGAAATTTTTTTCAGGACTGATTTCATGGGAAGGCAATAAGGTTTAGAAAAGCTGCTGATTAGGACTGGTTTTTAGGCTGGATGTGCTGTGCTGAGCCGAATCCCCACCTCCAGTGGAAGCCCAGTGCCTGTGGATGGTGAGAGCCTGACCTGGACACAAGTCTGATGAATTTACATCCTTTACATGTTGTTTCAAGGCTGTCTAAGGAACTGTGAGGGTTTTAAGGGTGGCTGAGCTCTAGGAAGTTATGGATATAAGTTGGAGATGACGTCAGGTTTTGGTGTGTCTTATCAGGAAATGATTGTTCAGGACCACGTGAAATGAGACATTCTGCTGGGGTTCTGCATAACCTCAGGTCAGGGATGGTCTTTACTACAATAAATACACCCAGAGAGGTTATTTATTTCCTTATAGTAAGATCCACCCCCCTTACACACCCCATGATTTTGTTCTGCAAATATTTGAAGGTGCAAATTTCCTGGTAGCCAAGAAACACCAACGTGACTCGGCAGAGCTTTGGGTGGGAACAAGTTCCCATTTCAGAGTCAGGTTTAACTACAAGTTTAGTTTTTAGCTAAACTCAGCCTTTCCTTGTAACAGATACAGCAACTTCATCACCCACAACCAAGACTTTTCCACGGCATTTTTTGGATCTCATTTGCATTTTTGGACATCCCTTGGGGTTTTTTTCATGAACTTGTAGCAACTCCCCAGCTAAATAATTCTTCATTTTTCCCAGGCCCTCCATCTCACCAGTTGTTTTCTTTCCATTTATGCCTCAGCCTCAGTTTTGGGGGTAGTTTTCTGGGGGCAAATCCTTCTATGTGCCTGGAGCAGGGTGAGTGTAAACTCCTCACTTAATTCTGATTTATTCCAGGGCTTGTGGGACACCAAATGTCATCAGGCCCTGGGACATTTGTGAAACAATTTAATGAAGAGACAAGAAATACCTGAAGCTTGGCTTTTGCCTCTGGAAAATTTGAATCATCCCACCTGAAAAAAAGAGGATTTGGGCATCCAACCCCCCCACTGATAAAGGAGGGGATGGTTGTGGGATGCTTCCTCCCTTCCAGCAGCACTTACCTCTCTGGGAGGTGAGAAAGGATGGATTAATTGATAATTATTTATTATTTAAAAGCTATCTGTTTAAACAACATTGTGGGACCAGGAGAGGGAATAGATTTCATGCCAATAAATCAAAATGGTAATATAATAATAAAAGAAAAAGACAGGGGATTTCCAGACAGCTCTTCTAACCCTCAAGTCATTTAGAAATCAGGGCGGATATATTTAAAACATTAAAAACCGGATTTCTTACTACAAATTCCCTGTGGCAGGTGTAGTTGCTCTCGGTGCTGTAAGTAGCTGCACTGCTCCCTAAAAGTGAGTAAAACCCAGGGCTGGAGCACAGAAGGCCCTGTCAGAGCTTCCTTTACAAACAGCCATAATAATGCTTCCCTCCCTCCCAAGGGTGTCATGAGGGTTAATTATTTAACATTTGTAAAGCACTTGCAGGGCTGGAGATGAAAGTGGAAAGTGTTATTAAGGAGAAACTCGGTTTTATAGGAGGCCTAGTCAAAAAATTGCATTTGGAGTTGAAACATGGGTTATGAGTGGGGATCCTAGGAGGGGCATCCATCAAACCTGGGAAGCATGGAAAATGAAGTGCTTTGGAGGAATTAATCCAGTTAATAATTAATGCAGTGTTTTGGGGATGAGGGGTGTGGGGGTAATGCCCCACACAGCTCTCCTGGATCCCCTGGATCCCACAGCTCCCTTGTATCCCACTCTGTATGAAGTGGGTAATGGGGAACTCTGATAGAAGGAAATTTAATCATTGCACAAAATCCGGGCAAATTAGGATTTAGGGGGAAAAAGCCTTGAGACAGCCATAATTCAGCAGATCGTGGATGACTTTTGTGGGAGAAAACTGCAAATGAAAGCACATGGTGTGCCCAGGAGTGGGGATTTCTGTGCCCAGGGCCACCTTTCCCTCCCAGCCGGGGTTCAGGAGGCAGGGAGGGGCTGGCGAGGCAGGTGCCCCAGCAGGGGAGGAGCACAGATCACCTGGCAGAAGGTGCAGCACCGGGATCACCAGCACAGGTAGGGCTCTGCTGCCACGGGGAGGGGAAGGTCACCCTGCACCGTGGGGTGGGAAGGGACCCCCTGCCTGCCCTTTAGGGACCCCTCAGTTTGGCATCCAAGCTCCATAGGGAGGGAAGAGAGGGTGAACCACTGCTCCCCTTAGGAAAGCAAATTCGGGAGATTTAGGTGTTCTCAGCCCACCGGGGTGTCCCCCTGCTCTGGGGTCCCAGTGGAGGGGCTGAGGGGGCCTGGGTGCTGTCCCTGCTGGGCTGGGAGGCAGTGGGGCGGCCCAGAAAACCTGCAGCAACTTTTTCCAAGGAGGAAGTTGAAAAATAAACAAGATATGTGGGGCCCCAAAGCAGGCAGAGGTGAGAGCAGGGCAGCCTGGGGGCAGCAGGGCCCCAAAACCCCCTGGCCACTCTGCAAGAGCCCTTACTGGCTCCCTGCTCCACTCCCAGCCAAATTAAATGCAAACCCTCTGCCTCACAGCTAAACCAAAATTACTGCTGCGTGCACTGAACCAAAACCTCCCTCCCCACCTTCCTCTCCCCACAGAAATGCCTGGAAAAGTCACTTCTTGTGGCTAAAACTGCAGAGACTGAAATCATAGAATCCCAGCATGGTTTGTGCTGGAAGGGACCTTAAAGCTCACCTCATGCCACCTCCCTTGCTGTGGGGAAGGTTTGCTGCAGGGGAAGGTTTGCTGCAGGGGAAGGTTTTTTTTCCTTCTTTCTTCCATTCTTCCCACCAGCTTGTCATTAAAAATGACCAACCCCTCACCTTGGCAGCACAGGGTGCAACGGCCGAGGCTCCGGGTGCTCCAGGAGGGGGATGTTGGGGACCACAGCTCTGTGGTACCCAAGAACAAGCTGTGGTACTCAGCAGGCTGAGGGTTATGTGTTTTATGGATATTTTGGGTATATATTGCAATGGAAATGGTTTTAATTCTTTATCTTGGATAGTTTTCCTTGAGGGATGTTGAAGACATCCAGTGCTTAACCTGTATCACATTCTGGGGCAGTTAGGACAATTTGAGGACAAGCATTCATCTCCTCTTTGGAAAATGCCCAGGGAAGTTGTAGAATCCAGCAAAGTTGTGGCTTTCCCACCCCTGGCAGAGTTCAAGGCCAGGTGGGACGGGGCTTGGAGCAACCTGGTCTAGTGGAAGGTGTCCCTGCCCATGGCAGGGGGTGGAATTATATTGTCTTGAAGATCCCTCCAACCCAAACTTTTCTGTGATTCTAGGATTCTATAAGTACTGATTTTTGTGGAATTTTTGATGGTGATAATTCTGGGTTTATTTTGGGTTGGTACCTGTGAGGGGTTGTTGGGAGTCGGGGTTGTTGGAGTCAGGGCTGTTCCATCACACATCATGGAGCCAGGGAGGCAGTTCAGGGCACAGATGGCACCCACCCCTCTAGAAAGCACTTTAATCTCTTTACCATCACGTAGAGGCAAAGAAAAATGGCTTTTGAGATGGTAACATGCATTTACCCCAGCAGATAGTTTTTAAAGTCAGACCTCACAGTCTTAAAACCACAAATAAACCAATGCAGGTCGCAAGAGAAGGAATGACAAAGTGCCCATTCTGAGCCCCTGTAATTAGGCTTTGGCTAATTTATTTTATTTCTCAGCTTTCTTTGCTGGGATGTAGTTTCTTGCTGCTTCTCTGATGGCTCAGAGCAAGGATAAGGATGGAGAATCCAAACCAGGGCCTTATGAGGAGGCAAAAGGAGGCAGCATAAGGAAGAGGAAGCAGAGAGCAGTGTAACTCCATCACTAGTTTTTACATCTCTCTCTCCCTCAGTGTCCCTTTCCAGGTGGATCCATCGTGTCTATTTAATAGACCTCTAGTCCAGCATCCTGAATTTAAAGCTTTCATCCCTATTTGAACTTCCAAGTTGAACTTTGCCCTTCCAGGAGGATGGATTATCTCAGTTTGTGTTCTCTGTCTGTAGCTGCTGTACAAGCTCCTGCAGTACCTGATGGTCCTTCAGGTACTTCCTGCCAACTGAGCCTAGTAGTTTCCAATGATGATGATAATTTTTTAACCTAAGTCCAAACCCCTTAAGGATCCCTTTGGGGCAGAAAAGTTGCTTTCCTGCTTTTGCAGACACAGCTGAGCTCACCAGTATGAGGAAGATGATTGCTCAGTGTCACTGTTAACGCTCCCTGGTGCGGACAGAGACAGAGGGAAAAGAGAACCCGATGATAATGGGATGAAATGGTTCAGAGTGGGGTTTTAGCCTGACATTAATGCATTAGGGATCCAGCTCCTGCGGGAGCTAATGGAAGTGCTGCTATGATTAGAAGTGCCTCTGCAGACAAATAAGACAATGCTGGTAATGAGTGAGGCAGTGCAGGGTACAGGAGAGCTTATCACTGTCAGTGATGCCTCTCCTGATACCTTTTGGGTGTCTCCTGTCATCTCTCTGTGCTCAGAGGCAGAGATATCTCACCCCTGTGTCTAGACCACTGCTATCCCCATCAGGTGCTGGATTTGGGCTGTGGGGTTGTGTTGTATTCAGGGATACACACAGAGGACATGCAGGATAGAGAAGGGGCTGACTGAGGATGGTTTTCTGAGCACAGCACCTCAGCTGCTGTCAGTCTGTAGGTCTGGGTTTGATGTGCTCCTGCAGCTGCAGGTACAACACGAGAGCCCCTCTGGAAGGCTGGAAATAGCTTCATTATTTCCAGATACACATCTCCATGGCATTCCCCAGCTCAGCCTGAGCTCAACCTGGGTGGGTTTTTTGCAAGCCAAGACGTTTCTCCTCTCCCCTGAGTCAGCCTTTCCCTGGGGACCACCCCATCACCCACAGATGCTCTGAGAGCCAAGCACAGGTCCCGTGGTGAGCAAACCAGCTCCGGTGTGTCTGAACTGCCTCATTCACAGAGGTTGAAGGGCAAAGTTAATTGTAGGAGTGATGGCTGTGAGCTCTTCCAACTGGTGAACTTTAGACTGTCATTTCCAAGCTGGGGAAAATGGAACATTATCAATGGAGTTAAAAAATTCAAACCAAACCAAACAAAAAACCTCAGGAAAGCAAATGAGACATGTGGAATAGTAAAATGGCCCAGGTTTTGGCTGAAAATAGAATTTGTGGCTGCCAGGGTAGTGTGAGAGGAGGAGGTGAAAGCCTAACAGGGATCCTTACCATCCTGCAGATGCCTCCCCAGGTGGCTGGGTGCATTAGCTATAAACCAAGAAAAACCAGCTCCTCTGGGAGGTGATAAGAGCAGATGAAACAGTAAATCATTAAGCAGACACAGCATGGAGCACCGTAATAAATGGGGGTAAAGAGCACTAATGACAAGCCAGCAGGGACACGGAGGTGTTGCCAATCATGCAGGCTGGGTGATGAGGGAAGGGACAAAGTCACGCTCAGCAGGACTGCCCTGGGTGGTGGCTGTGGCCACCAGCACCAGCACCCACTGGACGTTCAGCTTGTTCCTGTCCCTGCTGACTGTAAGCATGTCTCACTTCCTTTGGAGCTACAGGGATAAACAAGAGCTGTTTGCCCCAGGGCACAAACATAACTGTGGTTGGTTTTTTCCCCTGTGCTTACCCATTGCATGTTTTCAGAGGAGGAAGAGAAGCAGGAGAAATAGTTTTGCTGGTCACGTGTCCCAGCTGTGCCATGTGCTCCCTACTATCAGGTATCAGGCAGGAGTGGAGACCAGGAACCCCAAAAGAGCCCCCATCACCCCCTGAGCTCAGCCCAGATCACATGAGCACTGTAAGGTGGCTGTGCGTACCCCATTTAGCTGATTTTTCAGTTGTGATTGATCAGTGTATTCTTCAGGTCACCCCAGATGGACTGCATCGATTTCAGGTGGGAAACCAGCAGGCCCCACTTGATATCAGCCTTTAATATGTAACTGCAAGAGCTCCATCAGTTATCTATTTGGCTGTATATTGCTGTGATCATGTTATAATTATAGCATTAATATGGCATGATATGGCTGCAATCCTTCTTGTTGTGGTATTCTGGGATGAGTTTGGTTCTGCCTCCAGTTATTACCCTGATGTTACACCATTCCTCCTTATACCTAATCTAAATTTCCCCTCTTTCAGTTTAAAGCCATTACCCCCATTTCATGTATAAGATGAGATTCTCTACTCACCCAGAAAATACAGATTTTTCAGCCCTCTCCATGGCTTGGGAATGCTGCTCCCTGAATCACAGGGAAACAGGTGGATGCTCCCATTCCCCAGTTGCCCCTTTCAAAGGACTACAGAGATGATTGTATTAACCCACTGGACTGTGCCAGCCCTGCTGGTAAACAGCATCTTGCTTTGGTTTTCTGTTTAATTACCCAATGCACTCACTGTCAATAAATCTTTCCTTTTAAGTCATGAAATAAGGCAGAACCTTGCAGTGCTAATAGTGACCTGCAAAGCTGCCAGCCCCTACCGTACCCTTTCCATGAACAGCTTTTCCACTTTCGGATTAAACCCCGCTAAATTCATCTTCATGAAGCCACTGGGGTAGCTCAGAGGTGCTTGGTGAAGGCAGGAATGGAGACCAGCCTGGTGGCACTGCAGGGACATCGGCCCCACGTGCTGCCAAGTGTGGCTGCAGGTACCTGGGTGGTGTTTGCACGTGGAGCCAATGTTTGCTTAGCTCGAGCTGCTGGATCAGCTGTTTGGTGAAAGCAGCTCAGATATGGCAGGTTGGTTGCAGGGATTTAGGAGATGAGTTCCAACCCAGTGGATTTTCCTGCTCGGGGACAGACTCCTCTGGGAGATGGTATCCGCACCAGCCATGGACTTCAAGGGATGAAACAAGGTGTCCCTGGGAGACACCCACCTGAAATCAGATATTAATAAAGCCAAAGAAACAACTCTCTCTCCAAGGCTGAGAGCAACAACTCATGTTTAACCCCACATGCAAATCATCCCTTGTGCAACAGCAGAATAACAACACTTTTGGTTTATATTTTCAGTGAGTGGGGACTGAAGCCCAGAATGCTGCTGGGGAAGGTGGTTTCAGGATACTCAGGATGTCTGGGATGGGGAGGTCAGATCCAGCTCCAAACAATGCAACTACTGCTATGTGGAGGGGCAGCCCTCGCTCCTCAAGGGAGATGGTTTCTGCCCAGTATGAAGTGTGGATTGGCACAGAGAAGTCACTAAACAGAGCAGGAAGTCCTGGACACCAGCAGCACAGCCTTTGTTATCAATTAAAACATGCTTAATTGCCCAGCCTGACACAACCTCACACCAAGGCAGCCCTCAAACATATGGTTGAGCCCACATGGAAGAGCTGATCAGTTCTCAAACCAATTAAGCAAGCAGGAGCTGGAGCAGGAGCTGGCTGGGTCTAATTGCTGTAATTCTCGCAGGAAATGGGTCCCCCCGCGCCCTGCGAGCCGCGCGTGCGCTCTGGCACACACGCTCCAGCAGCCCGCTGCAAATCCTGGCTCAGGGATGCTCAGGAGAGGGAAGAAGGGGTGTGAGCAGGTCGGGATGCACGGAACGACTTGGTTTGTTTGCCCAAACCCACAATGTTTTGTTTCCAGCAGCTTTTGGGGTATTTTTGAAGGTATATTTTTAACAAAATGCTTTGGTTTGTGGAGTAGATGCAGGGTATTTTTCACCTCTTCCATGGCCTAAAATAATTCCAGAGATTTTGAAAAAATTTGAATTTTGCACACTACTTCTGTGGCTGTTCAAGGAGCTAAAGAAACATGCTGATGTTTACCCTTAGACATTCCTGTTTTCGCTGTGTATTATCTCTCCTACCTGGTCCCAAAACGCCCACCCTGCCCTTCTCTGCAGCAGATCCTTATGTTCACACTTGCAGAAGAGCAAGAAAAGCAGGACCTACTGCTGGGAGGGATCCTTGGAATTAAAGGTTCAGGCTGGGATGTGTCAGAAATTGCAGCAGATTTGGGGCCTTTTTGAAATAACTGTGGCTTTTTTTGACATTTCCTAATCTTGGGGCAAGGACCTCAGAGAGGTCCCAGGTGTTCCCAGTGTTCCTTCCTATTCCCATGTGCTTGGTCAAGCCTTCTCCAGTCCTCCCTGAAAGGGAAATCCTTCTTTTTTCCAGTGTTATGCCAAATAACTTGTGTAAATTGAATAATGACATTGTTTTTCTTTGCCTTGTAGTCAGAGGAGGTTGACAGGATGGCGAATTTTAAGGGTCACGCACTTCCAGGAAGCTTCTTCCTGCTCTTTGGGCTCTGGTGGTCTGTGAAATACCCACTGCAGTATCTCAGCCAGAAAGTAAATAAGAAATCCCACAGGACTTCTTGTTTCCAGCGTGTGGATGCCATTGAAGGGGGAATCAAAATCTTCTTTTCTCTAGTAGGTAAGGGTAATATTTCACTTGCTATGCCAGTATTCACCTAGCCTGCAGTGATGACTGTACGGGAGCCTTGACTCCAGAGAAACTGGTCTAGATGTGGAAGGATCAGAGAATCTTTAAGGCTGGAAAAGACCTCTGAGATCCTTAAGTCCAGCCATTAACCACTGCCAGGTCCACCACTAAACCATGAACCTGAGCGCCACATCTACATGTTCTTGACCACTTCCCAGTACGGTGATCCCAGCACTGCCTTGGGCAGCCTGGATGCATCCTTGATGTCCATCTTGCCTTGATCTCTAGTACAGTTTGATGTGGAAAAGCAAGTCTCACACCCCTTCCCAAAGCTGAGCTGCCATTAAACACAGGTCTGATTTTTCCATCCAGTCTTTTCTCCTAAATGCAAACTCACCAGCTCCTGCTTCAGAACCCCCAGCAGCAAGGAGAGGTCTCAACCATTGCAAATAAACCCCCAGAAACTCCATGCTCTTGGGTGTCCTGCAGGGATGCTGGCGGAGCAGTTCGTCCCAGACGGCCCCCACCTGCACCTGTACAGCGGGGAGAGGCGCGACTGGGTGAAGCTGATGAACTGGCAGCACACCACCATGTACCTCTTCTACGGCCTCTCCGGGGTGGTGGATGTCCTCACCTACATCTCCCAGGCGGTGCCGCGGGGTCTGGACCGCCTCATGTTGGCCGTGGCCGTGTTTGCTGAAGGTTGGTAGAAGGTGGTGCTTAATTCGGGGGGGGATCTTGGGGACCAAGCCAGAGAAGAACTAAAATTTGCCTGAGATATTGCTCCAGATGCCTCTGGAGATAAGACACATTGTAGGGGATGTATTATGGCAGTCTGGGATGGAATGAGATGGGAAATACAGTCACTGACAGATTCTGGTTTGGGATCTCTGGGGCTGCCGCGGTGCAAAGCAGCAGAATGAGGTTCCATGTTATGATAAGCAGCCCGTGGACTCTGCATTCCTCTGCCATCCACAGGCTGTTCTCCTGCCCCATGTTCCCCCCAAGAGCCATTAATTGCACTGCAGGCACCATCAGCCTCATCTGCTTGCGTGGCACGTGGCAATTTGAAGTGATTTATTCTGGCTTCAGCGCATCATGAGCATCATTCTGTCCTCAGGCTGCCTTGCAAGTCGCCAGCCAGGGTTCCAGACCCCTCTTGGATCGTAGAATCATAGAAAGACTTGGCTTGGAAGGAAGCTTAAAGATCATCTAGTTTCAACCCCCAGCCATGGGAAAAGAAGGTCTTGTTTATATAGAAACCTCCTTAAGAAAGGCACAGCTCCTGTTACTTTCCCTTTCCTGGTCACAGCAGTTTTTGAGGCAGCAGCAGCAGGGGCAGCTCCACATGCACAGTTTGGCATGTAAGACCAGGAAATCTATCACTTACAGCTCCCCAAAAATGGTGAAGTTTAACAATAAGAAAGAAGGACACAGCAGAATCCTGGCTAGAATGGAGGGGTTATCTGAAGAGGTGATGGCACAGACGTGGGAAGAAAACTACTCTGTCCTTGGTCCCTGTATTGCTCAGATCCTCCTGCCCCAAGGTTGGGCATCTCATCCTTCCAAGATGTTGGGATGCCACGAGGCCTAGGGGATGGTGCTATGTGGAGTCCCTTCTTTTCGTGGTGGCCTGTCTCAATTTGCCATCCAGGCAGGTGGTTTACTCGACTCGGTGGCCGTGGCTGTTGTTGTGAGTGCTGCTCTGAGCAGGGCTCGTGCTTTGGCAGGCTGTCTCTTCTATTACCACGTCCTTCACCGCCCCATGCTGGACCAGCACATCCACTCCCTGCTGCTCATCACCATCTTCGCCGGGGCTGGCAGCATCCTGCTGGAGGTTTTCCTGCGTGACAACATTGTCCTGGAGATGTTCCGAGCCAGCATCACCATCGTCCAGGGAACGTGGTTCTGGCAGGTCAGTTCTACCTTCCCAGAGCAACAGAGCGAAGGGAAAGGAGGAAAGGGAGTTGTGCATCGTGTATCGATCCCGCATCTCCCAAGGATTATTTTGCCAGGCTCACTTCATAAATAGCTCATAACCCAGGATGAAAATTTACTTATCACAGGTCATCTCTGATGGCTGCTCCTGCTGCAAGAGCTGTTTGTCTTGGCTTATTGCTCCTCCAGGGGGAAGAGTGAAAGCAAGTGAGCAACATTTTGCAGTATCTAACGACCACGTACTAATTGCTTAATGTGTCTAATGCACCCTGCAGCCCTCCCTCTGGTTCAGTAGAAAGATACAAACCCCACCAGCAATAAAACAGCTGAGTTAAAATACAGCCAGCTGCTTGCTTTGTTAGGAGTTGGAGAAGCAAAGGAATCAGCTGGAGATAATTGCTCTCAAAACTAAGCTGTCAAAGAAAACCCCAAACTAACAAGAAAAGTAACAAAAAGCAACCAGCCAAAACCAAACAAAAAAACCAAACAAAAAAACCACCCCAAAGCCAAACACTTTCTCTTCTCTTTTTCAAGTCTTCACTAGCTCAAACCAGCCTTTATTCAGAGGTTAAAAACTGGGCTGAGCTTGTAAAATACTAAATCTGGAGTTTTTAAATGATGGCTTGGAGTTTGGAATGCTGAGGGACAATTGTGTCTGGATATTGAACAGAAAAAGAGATATCTTAGGCACAGATTGGCTTTGTGTGGCCTCTCATTGCAAGGATGGACTTCACTCTCTCAGCAAAAACCTCTGTCCTGGTCAGGGCTCAAGTTCCTTGGTCCCACACATGAGTAAAGGTAATTCACTGTGAGGGTGGTGACGCTCTGGCACAGGTTGTTTAAGGTCCCTTCCAACCCTTCCAATCCCATTCTGGAATTCTATCATTTTTTTTCCCAACGTAATAAACTTCTTGTTCCACCCAGATCGGTGTGGTGCTGTTCCAGCCATGGGGAGGTCCAGTGTGGGATGAGAATGACCACAGCAACATCATGTTCCTCACGATGTGCTTCTTCTGGCACTGGGCAGCTGCTGTGGCCATCCTGGCTGTAAACTACACCCTCACTTACTGGTACAGCTGGGACAGGGGCTGGGACAGGAACTGGGACAGGGATTGGGGCAGGGCTGGGGTGGGCAGGCAAGGCAGGATGTCTGCAGTGAGGCACAGATGTACCCCTGCCCTTCCTGCAGTACGAAGTCACAGCTGAACAAGCAGTCCCACACTTCTGCAGGTTTCAGGGCACAGTACTTGTGGAGTGCACAGGATGCAAAGCAGTGTCAGTGAGAGACACGGGCGTTAAACGGGGAGAGGTCAAACAACTGAGTCCCTAGAGCTGCTCCTGGCAGTCACACTGCTGATTTTCCTCTGCACTGAGTGCTGAAGTCAAACTTTAATTTGATAGAGACATCAAAGCACCACCAGGACCCCCTGACACTTCGTCTCCTGCCTCTCAAGGACTTCAAAGTGGTTGAGGGTCACTGAATTATTAGAGGTACAAAACCTAAAACATTACCAGCCCCCAGTCTGGCTTTTCCAAGGGGATGGGAAGATTTTTCCACTTTAAGGGATGCTCTGAGGGATGCTGTGTGAGCTACAGAACGGAGAGTTCAGTCCACGCCATCAAATAGACTTTATACAGAACAAAATCCACTCAATCCCCCATCAACAGCATTTTAGGACATCTAGAATGAGGGTTTGGGTGAGTGGCATTAGGTTGGGGATGTTTCTAATAATGATTTGTTGCTCCTGTGTTACAGCTGTCTCCAGAGGTTTGGAAGAGGCAGTGGAGAGCCCTACATCAGCCTGGGGGTCCGGCAGCAGAAGTGTGACAGCAGCTCCCAGGCTGCCTTCTTGAACGGCTCCGATGAAGAGTGAAGAGGGTGCAAACTCCTGCTCCAAACACATGAACAGTCCCTTTTCCAGAAGAAAGAAATCTAATGAAATATTTATGTTTTGGAAGAGTGCGAGGTGCCCCCGTAGGGCTGCTGGGAGGAAGGCTGAGCAGGCAGGGGTGGCTGCCCTCCATCCACACCCGGGTATCTCTGCCTCGGACACAGGCACAGCTTGAAGTGACTTTTAGCAGCAAAACAAAGCATGGAAGTTCAACATGACAAGATTGCTTCATCCTATGGGCTTCCCCGTGTGTTCCCTTAGGGATGGAGGGCATCCTTTGGCCAGCTGACTTTTCCAAGAGCCTGGAGGCTCTGACCTGCTGTGGCTGAAGTCAGGGAAATCTCCAGGCTGAGGTCACGCACCTCTGGAGCAAGGCATCACCCCAAGGAGGACGAGCAAGCGAGCGTTGAATGTGAGATTATGGCAAATTCTGCAATCCCAGAGCTTGACTGCACACAATACAAATGTTATTACTGAAGCTTTGAACTAAAGAGGGGTTTTGTTAATCATTTTCATGTTCACTTAAAGGCTAAGAGAGTGAATAAATGTGAAATAAAAATCCTCGCTGAGCTGATATCCTTAAATTTAAGACTGATAAATTACAGAGTGTGTAATAATAGCTTAGAAAAATCCATCCCTCAGACCTGCAGAGCCTGAAGGACTGTAAAATACATAGCTAAACAGTAGGGATTCATGAAATGTCCCAGTTTTCCATTGAAAATAAACCCCCTCAGCTTGGAAAGCAAGATGAAACAGGCACATGTTTTGTTTTTAGGCTGCCTTTGCTAGCTAATTTCTTGCAAAAAGTGACTGGAAATGTCACCTCCTAGACAGGAGGAAAATATGCTAGTACTGAATAAGGGGATTAAAAAAAATTATATATATATATACATATATATATATATATATATAAATAAAATAACCATCAGCACAAGGTAAATTGCAATTGTTCGTGTCTCAAACCCCGGGGCTGGAAGGATGCTCTGCATTGAGATCTTCTCCCTGCTGTGTGTTGGGGGACGGATGGCAGGAGATTTCTGTGCTCATGCTCATGACTGCACAGAAAAGCAGCTCCTGGCAGGTCCAAGGGAAAGCAAAGCTGGTCTTTTAACCCCTTTCCCCTTGTGCAAAGAGCCTGTGACAGACTGCAGAGACTGCAGCCTGGATTGTATTGCTTATTAACAGTGCTGCAAAGGCTAACTAGCTTTCCTTGAATGCCACTTTTCCTGTACATGCACTGCTGAGCCAGGTTATTTTGCAGGCTGGGTACTGGGAGGTGCAAACAGACCGGGCGTGATGAGAATGAGGCAGCAGAGCTGCAGCTCTGTGCATCAATCTCATAAACTCATTTTTAGGTCTCATGAGTCGTAACCACTGAACATGAGGAGCATTTTGTAGATTTTTTTTTCTGCCAAGGCAGAACAGTTTTCCCAAACATCAGGAATTCCTCTGGCTGCTGTGGGGAGACACAACCCATTCTGCAGATGCCACGCTAGTGGCAGAGAGCCCCCCGTGAGGGAGGGCACAAAGCGAGTTAACGGGAACGCTGCAGGACAGGGAGGGGTTCACTGAAGGGCAAAAAGGCCTCGTGTGATGGTCTGGATTATTTCTGGTCTTCTCTGAATTATTTGCTTTTAGGAAACATCCCAAGCATCACTATTCCCACTAAACAGCCAGGGGAGGGCAGCAGCTGCAGCTGGACCAGGAACGGATCCAAACTGGATGCAGTCATCTTCCTCCTTCCCACCCCCAAAAGCCAGAGGTTTTTTCCATTCCAGGGCACAAAAATGAAAGCTGACTTTGGTTTCTAAAAGCTGTCCTTGCTTTTGGAAGTGGGATAGGGTTTATTTAACTCTTCACAGCTCTTAATCAAGTTGCTGTCTCCCTTCCCCCCTCCGTTTTTTGGCCCCTGTCACTGTATGGCCACAAAACACCTTTTCCCTCCACAGCACCTGGTGTTTGGAATAGTTTCTGTTTGCCTCATTAACTCCCTGCTCCTACAAACATCCCAGGACTGTCAGCAGAGCACTCACTAATTTGTTTTCCAGCTCTGGAGCACATTCTTTTCCAAGGTATGAAGGTCAGCAAGGGAAGAGAGATCCCGCCTGTGATTAAGGAAGGAAATACAGTTGGGGTTCATTTCTGTGTGAGAATTAATGATTTCAACTTTACCTAAAACCAGTTTGTAAGTGGTTTAGGTACCCAAACAAAATATGAAGGTGTCTGGACCAGTGGTACAGAGATGGTTTATTATATAGAGGTGCAACCATAAGCCATCCTCACATTTATTTCTTGAGTGATGGATATTTTAGGACAGGCCTAGATGGAAACTTGCTTTTAACACAACATTAACATCAAACAGTTGTTCTGGATCATGTTTTTCAGCACATAATGTTTGGAATTGATGATCTTGGAGGTTTTGTCCAACCTAACAATTCTATGATTCTATAAATTGAGTTAAAGTGTCTCTGTACTGGACCCATTGGCCATGCAGCTGGAGTGGGCTGGGGCTGTGTTTGTGTCCATATCCACACTGATTTTAGGAAGAGCAGGATGCCCTGGGTGCTGTCTCAGGGATGTTTTTTCCTTGTGTAATTGCAGCCTGATGTTCGATTTTGTCACTTAGGTGTCCTGCTCATCCACGGCTGGAAGGAGCTGCTGATCCTCCCCTTCTCCTACAAAGGAGCCCAGACAACACCCCAGAGCAGCCAAAGGTCCTGGCAGCTGCTCTTGCTGCAGCTGGAAAGACAAACCCTTCATCAGGAGCCAGCACAGCCCGTCCACGAGCCACTCATTCCTGGGGCAGAGATAGGATCTCCTGCTGCCACCCTGCACAGCCGCTTCTGTGTGAGGCTGAAATGAAGGTGTAGCAGCAGAACGAGCCCTGCCTCTGCTTTTACCACCTGCTTTACCTCCTGTTGCCTGTTTATGAAAGCTGGTGTTAGCATTTGTCATAATAATAATAGTAATAATAATAATAGTTTGCACTTCCCAAACAACCATCCATCTGCAGCACTCGAGCTGCTGGCAAACCTTTAATTAGATTGTACCTCCCACCACCCCCAGGAAGGAGACAAACATTATCACATTTTTTCATTAGCACTGAGGCTGATGATGAACCTTCAGGGAGAAGATGTTGCAGTTACAGCTGAGAGAAAAAGAAAAAGAAGAAGACAAAAATATGAAATCAAATTCAGCTCAGGGTTTAGCTTGAGGACATTAGAGGAGCTGGAGAGGGTTGGACACAGCTCTGCCACCCCCAGTCTTTTCCTAGGAGTAAGAATAGGTGTATTCCCTAAGGAACTGGAATGGAATCGCACTCATTTGTCCCACCAGTGATTTTACCCTGCACGGAGTGTCAGAGACCTGCTAGGTGATTTGATGGCATTTGCAATCTTTTTCTGGGTCCCCCTCACTGGGCTGTTCCCAACCACCTATCAGAGTTAAATCCTCATTTTTCTCATGGGGATGGTTCAAAAGAAACCCCTTTTTCTCAACTCTTTAAGGCATGGAAAACTTCATTCACTGTCTGTAACTTAAGTTACCCTTTTCATAGAAGCTTTCTGGCCTTTACTCTTTGCTGGCCCTTTATGGAGAAAGGCACATTGATCCTCTGAGTAAATACTTTCCAGCTGGGCCTCGTTTCCTCCCGTCACTCTCCAGCTGCTGCACTCCCACCTCACTTTTCCCCACTTTCTCCAAGGACTTGACTCTTCTTGCTTGGGAAGCAGCTTCTTGCCCTTTGGGGTAGTGGTTTGTAGAGGTGGGTGGTTGCAGAAAGGAAAACTGAGCTGAAGAGGTCCCCTTCAGTGGATGGTGCTGTTCCTTTTTTTCCAGAAAAGAAGTAAGGTTTTTGTCCTGTATTATTTTCAGGGGTAGGTCTGTAAGGAAGAACTCCTGTGAGGATTGTATTTTTCCTTATGCTTGGATTTAATGTTGTAACAAGTTCCTAAGCTTATGTTTGGGTGAAACTGTGTTTGTGGAAGCCCCTTTGCTGCTGTGGACTTCCCAGGACCCTTCTGCAGGTGTGCTCATCCCTGTTCCGCTCATCTCAGGCACCGTTGGAAGTGAGCAGTGCTGGGTGTACAGCACAGCCTCTTGTTTTCCTTCCTTCCTCCCACTTGATATGAAGATAATGAGAATAAAAGGCTCCTGGCTATGGCTTGGTGGCTTTTCTGGCTGTGCTGGACCACAGCCCATCACCCTGGGGAGGCTGCTTTGCTTCCATGCTGCCCTGGCCTTGGCTCACACGTGTGGCTGCGGGCAGGGCTGGTCCTGCAGGCTTGCTCGGGGTGGGTTTGGCAACACGAGTGAGAGAAATACACAACTTCCTAGGAGAGCTGCTGGGTTGGGAACGTGGCTGCCCTGGGGTCAGGGGCCTGGACAGTGCTCTGGGGTGATGCTGGGTGTTTCTGCACCATCACCTCGGTGCTGTGGAGGGACACGGAACGCTCAGGTGGCCTGAGGTGTTTATTTGCCCAAAGCACTTGCATTGCTCATCTCTGGAGCCATCAGTGGGATGGGCAGCAGCTTCGAGCTGGCTTTTGTCTGTGCTTGCTTGGTGAGGGGCAGTGTTGTGTTTTAGAGAGGAAAAAAGGAGTGGAAACAGGCTGCTGTGTCTTGCCTGCCTATCTTTTGGGGGAGAGAGGGCAATGGCCCCCCACTTCTCAGCTTCTGTGGGCTGGGAGGTGGAGCTCACAAAGGCTCTGCTCTGATTTGCGAGCTCCTGGCCCGAAATCTCCTGCCCTCAGGCAACTTTTGTAAGATTGGACCCCCTAAAAGGGTTATTGTGTCCGTGGCAACCCAGCTCAGAGGCTTCCAGCAGAGCCCTGTCAGACCTTGCTGCCACCTTGTCTCTTCTTGGCTCTTTCCCCAGCCATCCCCAGCCCCGCTGTAACAGCTGAAGATACGTGGTTGCCATGGGAACAGGAATTGGCTGCTTATCCTGATTTTTGTGGCCGGCTCCAGGAGAGTTGTTGCTGTTTTCTTAATGGCAGACAGGAGGTGGCCCAGGTTGTGAAAGGTGGTTGACTCAGGGTGCTTTGGACTGGCCCTCAGGATGTTCAGCTCCAAACATCCTGTCTGAGGGGCACCTCCCCACGGTGGCTTCTCCCTTTATCTGCCTCCTCTGAGTAATAACCTCCTTGCTGACACATCTGGAGAGGGAGAAGGACTGGCAGGAGTCACAGGTAAACTCTTCCATCCACACACTGGTGAGCAGCTGTGCCACGGAATGGACATGGCTGCTGGAATTTGGGAAGAAGAGGCATGGGGAGAACATCTCTGAGAGACAAAGGTTCAGTGTGATGACAGCTGTGGGTGAGGCTGGTGGAAGTGGTGCTGATGGTGCCAGAAATCTCTGGCTTTAGCCCTTTTTTAGGGGGGTTATTGTGTTTTGGAGCTGCATCATAGCAGAAGATGGGAGTTGTTCAGCCTGGAGAGAAGGCTCTGGGGAGCCCTCAGAGCCCCTTCCAGGGCCTAGAGAGGCCTCAAGAGAGCTGGAGAGGGACTCCTGGGCTGTCAGGACAAGAGGGAATGGCTTCCCACTGCCAGGGGGCAGGGTTAGATGGGATATTAGGAAGAAATTGTTCCCTGTGAGGGTGAGGAGGCCCTGGCACGGGGAGGCCCTGGCACAGGGTGCCCAGAGAAGCTGTGGCTGCCCCTGGATCCCTGGCAGTGCCCAAGGATGGAGGAGGATTCACAAAGAGAAGACCCTCCAAATGTCTGCGGCCAGGTGCTGAGCTTGCCCTCTGCACACAAGCTGCCTGTCCTGGAATGCTGATGGTTTCACCCAGGGGTGCGTGTAGGGAACGCTGGTGTGTCCAGAGGGACAGCAGCAAACCCCCCACGAGAGCAAGTGGGGTCAAAATCATGGATGGTGATGGGCCTGGGGCTGCAATGGCTCCAGGGGAGAGCCTGGAAGTTGGGCAGGAATGCTGTCCTTCCGAAGCCAAGCCTGAGGAGGCTGCAAGCAGTCAGGCAAGGCTTTGTCAGGACAGCAGGCAGCTCCGTATGGCGATGAAGCAGGAGCTTCGCAGCCTGGAAGCTGCGGAGGGAGAAAGGCAGCTCAGGTAATAACTTGTGACTGCAGCCGTATTTCAAGTGCTCTGACAGACAGACCAGCTCCCAAGAGGAATAAATAACCCGGTGTCTGCTCTTTCCTGGCTGCCACTTACTTGGAGCTAAATGAGCTTTTATGTGACTGTGGGCTCCAAAGCTGGAGTGGGGAAGCCAGTGGGCCAGGGGTGTCGGGGCTGGGCTCGTGGGGCTGGTCGAGGGGCTTGGTCAGTGTGGGGGTTTGTTTTTCTGTGCCTCAGATACGTGAGCTGTGCAAGTGGACTGTTGCTTGGAAACGTCTGCTTTTGCTGCAGAATAATTTTGCTGCTGTTTTATAAAAGAAGGTGGGGTTTTTTTTTTCTTTTTGGTTTTTTTTTTTTTGGGTTTTTTTTTTTTTTTTTTTTTTTGGGTGGGTTATATTCACGTTTTTGTTTGT
>VZRQ01010299.1:483220-521532 GCA_013397975.1 Machaerirhynchus nigripectus
TCTGATGGTGGTTTGGGACATACCTGCCACAAGAGAGATGCCCCAGGACATGGCAGGATTCCTGGAATTGTTCAAGGCCGTGTTGGATGGGGCTTGGAGCAACCTGGTCCAGTAGAACATGTCCCTGCCCACGGCAAGGAGTTGGACTGAGACGAGCTTTAAGGTCCCTTCCAGCCCAAACCCTTCTGGGACCCGTGGTGGCTGCTGAAGGGCTGTTTCCAGCTGCTGGGAAGCAAAGGGGACTCGTGACAACTCCCCAAAGCCTTGCTGGGTTGGGCTGCGCGGGGGCTGAAAAGCAAAAGGGTCCCTGGCACTGCAAGGAAGAGCGAGGCTGCTCTGCTGGGCAGGGAGATGGTCAGGGTAGGAAATTCCACGGCCAGCTCTGAAACAGCAGGTTGGGTCTGCTGGTAACTCAGGTGAAGGGGGAGATGGCAGGTGGGCGTGGGGTGACACATCCTTGGGTTAATCCCAGATGCTGGCACGGCTTGGAGCAGCCTCTGGAGCAGCCTCTGGAGCAGCCTCTGGAGCTGCAGGTGGGACACGTTTGTCATTTCTGGGCTCTGGGATGTCTCTGCTCTCCTTCCCTCCTCCAATTAATCATGTCAAATTAACATTCCTGACATGTCTCTTGATCAGGGTGCACTCCAGCTTCAGGCTGTTGCCCTTGCAGTCACAAGTAGGACAATGGTAAAATTTGGTTATATATCATGCAGCTGTGCTGTGCTTCAATGTGCTTTGTTGTTAGTCACTCTGGATGTAGATGTCTGTGCAGGGAAGATAAGTGTCCTGGAAGGAATGTCCAGGCTACAATCAGGAAAGACGTGGGTTCTCCTGGGGCATCAGCCACCTCACCCCAGTGTAGGCACCCAAAATGGAGCAGAGAGCCATCCCTGATCCCCAGCTCCTGGGTGGGGCATTTCTCACCTACCTGAAAGGCTGTTCAGTAACTTCCATCCTGAAAAGAAGCCTTAGCACAGATTTGAGCCTTTCCCAGATTGCCTGTGTCCCAGAGATGCAAAGGATGACAATGGTTTCTACATTCCAGTCCGTGTTTGCCACACAGAGCTGAGCCAGTCTGACCCATGCTGGCTCTGCAGCCAAAACCCGACCTGGAACGTCTTGCAGAGCTCTCCCTCACCTCAGGCACTTGCCATGCCACATCCTACCCTTGTTTTGCAGTGCCTAATTACTTTCTAGTGTGGGAGGACTTGGAGAACGTGCTGGAGTTGTTCATCCAGCCTCTGTAATTTGCTTTGGTATTTATAAACACAGCGAGGATGTGATTTGTGATGCGAGGGCAGGTCGGTGTGGAAGCTTTGGGATGAGTAATGCCTTCCTCTGTGCACATCCGAGCTGCAGAAAAGGACCAGAAAGCCCATGAGGAGAAAAGTGAGACTTCCTTAGCAGGTAGAAGCTTACAGAGAGCAAGGAGAGAGGTCTTTCTGGCGGGAACAAGACCATCCCAAGGTAAAACAATCCTAGAAACTTGTAGATTGTTATTTATTCCTTTCTGTGCTTGCTACGCTGGGATTTTTCTCAGGAATTTTGGTATGGGCTGAAATACTTTGCAGGATATAAATTTGCTGTTCCTTTGCTCCTCTCCATCCTTCTTGGTTGGTACTCTGTCATTGATCTGACTTAGTCAAAGATGTTTTTATGCCTTTAGTCTTCAAGCTCTTCCTATGGAGAGGAAATCTCTTGTGTCAAATCACCACTTGTGTGCCACAGAAATTGTGTGGAATATGCACGAGGCTCTTTTTCCAAACATTAATGGTTCCTGGGTTGCCTCCTCCTGCACAGCCCAGAAAAGCCTTCACTGGCTGGAGCTCCTAATCCAGCACTGGATTCACACCCTGGTAATTGCCTTGTTTGGAGCAAGTTTATGGTCTAAGGAAATAATTGTCATGTTGCTTTTTATTGCTAGAACTTTGTTGTGATTCCTGTTCGAATAGCTGTTACGTTTTCTTGGGCACTGATGCGTTGTTGTGTGGCATGAAGTCCTGATGATTCTCTGTGCAGCCTCAGAAATACAGACACACACATACACACAGTGGTGCACAGTGGCAGCCTCCCTGTGCTGGTGTCCATCTCTGGTACTCCCTGTTGGAGCTGAGCCCCGTGCACCCGCCCTGTCGGGATGTGGGTCCCTGGGGAGGCTGAGCAGCCCAACAACTCCCTTGGGGATGCTTCAGGTTGGCCATCAGGCACTGTTTGTCCTTGCAGGTCCAGAGAACGAGCCCGATGCCAACAAGTTTTCTGGGCAGTGCCCTCCGGGGCACTTTCTTCTTTGCCTTTGGCCTGTGGTGGTCAGTGCGGTACCCCCTGAAGTGCCTCAGGAGGAAAGGTGACGCCGAGGGCCAGCCGGGCCGGGGGCGTGCAGAGCTCTTCGAAGGGACGGTCAAAGCTTTCTTTGCTCTAGTAGGTAAGAGATGATGATGATGAGTCCCTGCCCCAATATCTGCTAGCACAGCAGCCACTCTCCCCCATAGCACTGGGTCTGTTTGTAGTGGGAAACCTCTGGCACAGCAGGGCTTGGGGACATGCTTGTGGCAACCCTGGGACGGGACCTTGCTGTTGTTCTCCTGGGCAAACACCACTGCAGCTTCACCCCTGCAAAGGAACGTTCCCTCAGGCTTGTCATTTCCCCATGATAAGGAAAAGTGACCTTTTCTCTCTTTGCCCAGGGATACTGGTGGAGCAGTTTGTCCCCACGGGTCCCCACCTGCAGCTGTACAGCCCCAAGACACACAGTTGGACCGACCTCACCCCCTGGCACTACTCCACCATCTACCTCTTCTTCCTCCTCTCTGGCATCACCGACGTGGTCTCGCACTCCCCGCTCAAGCTGCCACCGGGCTTGGACCGGCTCTCGCTGTCGCTGGCTCTGCTCGTGGAAGGTGAATCACACCTGGTGCTGGGGGAGGAGGGGACACGGAGTAAGGAACTGCTGCAGTGCCCGTGGGTGTGACAGCTCCTGGGCAGTCTGGGGGCCGCAAACTGGAGGGGGTGTGGGTGCATGATGGCACTGGCTGTGTGACAAAGTCACCCCCTCCCTACTCCTCCTAAATATGGATCCAGCCATAGCTGGATGCCACAGGGGAAGCTTGAGAGATCTGTGCTTCTGGTGGCCAGCAGCTCGCTCACTCTAGAGTTACAAAAAGGTGTCATCCCCCCGCCTTGGTTGGATGCAGAGGGACAGACTCTGATACAAAGCTCCCCACCATTTTTTGAGCTCAAGGTGCCCATCCCTGTGCTCCCCCTGCAGCCCTGGCTGGGACACAGGGATCCCCATAGGTACAGGGGCACAGGGAGCTCTGCAGGTACAGGGGTTCCTCAGGGGCAGAGCAGAGCTGGTGCTGGGGTTGCCTGGTTATTGCAGAGGGAAGGTGGTGACAGCAGCTGGTGGCTCTCTGGTTCTTCCCCCCAAGGCAGATCATGGCAAGGCCTGCAGCATAGTCTGAGTTTTCAGATGATTTTTTAAGAGAACGGATCCCAGAGTGTCCTTTGCTAACACAGGGTGGATCTTGGCAGGTTTGCTCTTCTGTTTCCGTGACTACAGTGATGCTGTGCTGGACCACCACCTCCACTCCCTGCTGGCCATGGCTATCTTTGCTGGAGCCCTCTGTGCCCTCCTAGAGGTGTTCCTCCGAGACCATATCATCCTGGAGACCTTCAGGACCAGCTCCTTCCTTCTCCAGGGCTCTTGGCTTTGGCAGGTCAGTGCTTTGCACCCAGGAAGGCAAGTGAAGTGGGGCTGCTCGGCCCCTTTAGGCACGTCTGTTTGGGTTAACCTTGTAGGCTGTTCAAATATCTTTGTAAATAAGAAGAGGAAATGAGGCTCAGTGCCAGAGCTGCCATTGTGAAGAAGTGCATGTGTAATGTAGCAGCACGGACAGCCCTGGAAATGAATGGAAAATGGAAATCAGATCTCACAAGGGAAGGAAACCACAATCATGAATTTTTATTAATTTTATTTTCCATTTTCTTCCTCTGTTTGTTCCAAGTAACTGGAAACATCTGGAAATCTCTCATGTAATCGCCCAGCTTTTGGTCTAGGGGGAAATGCACAGACTGGCAATGTCGCCTTTGGGATGTCACCTTTCTCCAGGATGCTGGGCTGCACTGCAGGCCCTAAGGATTGTCTGCAGAGAATCCATCTCCTCCTGACACCCTTGTGTCAGTCTTAGGGGACAGGGGTGCTTGGGGAAGCCAAGGGCAGTGCCCCAGGTGTTACTTGGGGTTGTAGTGCCTCCACTCCAGTCAGCTGCAGCAGGTGGGCCGAAATCAGGAGAACAGGAGGGATGTGCTAAAGCCTAAATTCTTTTTCATCTGTGACCAGATTGGGTTTGTGCTGTCCCCTCCGTGGGGAGGCCCAGGCTGGGATCAGAGTGACCCCAGCAACCTCTCGTTCCTCACCATGTGCTTCTGCTGGCACTACGTGGGTGCTCTCGCCGTGGTGGCCGCCAACGCTGCTGCGTCCCGCTGGTATGATGGGTCCTGGTACAGGGCATGGGCTGGGGAGGCCCCGAGCAATGCTCACACCCAACACTGGGGTGGGAAATCCATGCACCAGTGTGTCATGGGATAAGGAGTGTGCACATCCAAGCATGGCTTGGCTGGAAAGGGTGGGTTCTGTGCCACCACAGAACAGCCTTCCCGGGCAGGGTGGGGTGGCCAGTGGCTCTCACTACCCACAAACCCCTGACTAGTGTCGCTGTCTCTTCTGCAGCTGCAATGAATCCTGCCAGCTGAAATTCGGGGACATCGACGTGGAGCTGGACTGTGGCTTGTGCCTCCACAGAGGGAAGAAGAGCTCTGGTGGTGCCTTGCTGACGGAGAGCAGCTCGGATGACAAATGAGGCTATGGTGGGCATGGAAATCTCTTCCCTGCTGGTTTAGATCTCTTGGAATGAGGTTTTTGATTAGTCTTGATAAACTACAGCGGCACTTGACAGTGGAGCATCAGAAGCAGGAGGCAGGACCCTGAGCGGAGCATGGCAGGGGATGCGGAGCCTTTCTTTGTGCATCCCTTTGGCTGCCACGAGTTTTTAATTCTCTGAGCTGCAGCCCAGGCTGCAGACTGCAGGACTGGTTTGCTGGTGGGGTCCAACTGGTGTGGCAAATCTGACTATTTTTTTTAACATTATTTTCCCTTCTGCTTCCTCAGAAGGGAGCCAAGCCAGTGTTCAAAGCTCCTGGTGGCTGTCGCTCACTCTGGTGTTAATGGAGAGGGTTTTGTACACAGCTGAATGTACAGGCTGTCTGTGATCACCAATAAAGTGCTTTAACACACCTCCTCCGTGAATCTCTTGAACACAATGCTGCAGGCTAAGGCAATGTTGGCTTCAAAATGGTTTTGGTGGTGGATGAAATACCTGAGGGGTGGGACTGTGTGTGATTTAATGTGGGCAAATCTGCCCAGGGAGGGGTGGGTGGCCAGTGGATGGAAAGGATGGAGGGTAGCTGCTCTCCTGCTTGTTTTTTATCAGGAGCTGAGTTAGGCACGTGAGCCAGGGGTGTGGTGATCACGGGAGATGTGATATTTGCTGGGCAGGAGGCTCAGCTCGGAGAGAGACCCTTGAAGCAAAATGAAGGTTTCAGCTGGCTGGGGGTGGGTGTATGGATAGCCTTGGTGAGTCTCTGCGAGCCCTGCAGTGATCTCAGCTTTTCTCCAACACCTTTATTCCCTCCTTGGAGCTGGTCACTTCCAAACAAAACCTTCCTGTTAGGGGTGTCTGCCTCGCTGTTGGTGTCTCCTTTTGTTGCAGCAGAAGTGTGGGAGACCCTTCCTGCCGTTGAGAACAAAACCGAATTTTAAAAAAATGAGGATTAGTGAAAGAACATCACTAATCATCGTCCAAAAGTTCATAATCAACGTCAAAAATGTTTGTGCCATGTCCTTGGCAGAGAACTGGGCTGGGTGAACACGGGAGCACAAACAGCACTGATTTTATTGTCCTCCTCTACTGTATTCCCCTTTACACCTTTACTGTATTCCCCTAAGAAATGCAAGAGCCAGTTCAGTCTGAACACGTGCCTGCTGGGCTGCACAGGCTGGGAGGAAAGAAAAATCCCCCCTGGTTCAAACCTGTTGCAATTCCCAGCCCCATGGGAGCTCCCTGCAAGAGTGAGTATTGCCAATTTAATTTTTTATTTGGTATTTTTGTATTTTATTTTTTGTATTTTATTTTTTATATTTTCTCCTTTTGGAGCAGGGCTGGAAGAAGACCAAGGCTTCGTACTGCTGGTAGATGTCCCAAAAAAAACCTTGAGGAGCAGAGAAAACCAAGTAAGTGCAGTATTTTGGGCTCCCACGTTTGGCACCCACACAAAGATGGTTAATTGAGGTTCTAAAGCAGGCTGCCCTCCTGAGCAGTGGTTTCTCCAGGATCTGGTTGCCTTTAAGTCAGGCTGATGTGGATCTCCAGAACTGGAGGGAGAGCTTGTATCGTGCTCCATGGAGGTGATGTGCTCCCATTGTTAATAATCCTCCTGGGACTGGAAGTGGGGTCATTGCCTCAAAGTGTTACAGACTGGCTGCCACTAACGGGGAGCTCAGTGCGGAGGTACAACCTGGTGTACCGAGCTTGGATTGGAAAGAGGGGAAAAACAATCTCCTTCCCCATGGATCAACTAATGTTACTTTTTTCCTGGGTTTTTTTTTCTGCCCTTATGTTATCTTTGAAGTGCTGAATCTCTTACTGAGGGTTTTGCTGCATAAAACTTTGGTTTTCTGGTGATGTTTCTTCTTTCTTTGAAGAAATGTGAGAGCAAATAGTAATCATCCTGCCATGTGTTTTGACAGGTTCAGTGGGATCACGCTCCAAGACCAAGAGGGTTTCTTTGATCAGGGCTCCCAAAATTACCTGTTACCATATTAGGTGATAGAGCTGCCCTATATTTGAGATATGATTAATGTTCCTTGTGTCAACAGAGCAGAAAGAAGACATGAGGTTGTTGAGGCTGTGGCTGTGTTTGTTGAACAGTTCCCAGCTAGCCTGGGTGTGGGATTGATATTTCCTGAAACATCTTCTCTCCCAGTGCAGCTGGAAGGGAACAAAACTCATTGAGTAGAGAGTCAGGCCACGGCAGGGAGTTGGAATGAGATGATCTTTAAAATCCCTTTCAACCCAAACCATGCTGGGATTCCATGACTAGACAAGGTGTACGTGATCGGTGAAGGTCCCTCCGTCCACCCAAAACTGCTGCTGGTCCTGTGCTGTGGACACAGGGGACCCTGAAATAGGTGTGAGCTGAACACCTTGTTCCATAGCAGTCCCTGCCTCTCCAAGGTGGGTTAGGATCTGTGCCTGGGTGAGTTTAATTACTGGGGACCTCTTTATTTATCATACACAGACCTGACAGATGCTGTTCCTGTTATTTTCTGAGAGAACATTTGATTCCTCGTGTAGCTCCTGTGGTCTGTCTGCACCGTTGATCCCCAGGGAGATGCAGAGATGTGGATGATTTTCTTTTTCCACGGACTGTGGGCTGTGATTCCCTGAAAATAACTGGGCCAGAAAGTGATGCTGGCTCTCTTTGTTGTTCCACACATTGTTAAGCTTTAAATGGTGCTGCACAAGCCAGGATCTAAAGTATTCTTGCCTGCATTTTACCTTTTTTTTGTCTATTGGCACACAAAAACACTAAGACTGGTGGTTTTGATGACAAATATTTTCTGCTGCACAATTAAATTTGGAGAATTGATTGAGGTATCCAGAACACATGTGCTGAAGCATTTGGAAGGAAGAGGGACCCTTGTGTTTCCAGACTGAATTCACAAATTGTCTCACAGCAAGGGGCTGGGAGAATGCCATGGAAAGGGGGATGTAAAAGTTTCCCCATATCCACAAATTCTCTGCTGCTGGTAAATGTCAGGAGCAGGCTTTTACCCTGGAGGAACTGGCCATGGAAGCCTTTGGAGGATGTCTAGGTGTGATTTGGGTACCCTCTTGCCTCAGCTGGAGGGAAGAGAAATTCTTGAGACTGTATGGAAAAGTGCTGCTGGACAAGCTGAGGTGCTTTACAGACCCTCAGTACTTGGATCTGTGTGCAAAACCTTTGGTATTGCTGAGACACTTGCTGTAGATTCAAGGTTTGGAGAGGAGTTGAAATTAGCACTTTAAGCACCACTAAAATCTACTCTTTCCGCTTAATTATTAAACTTAGCTTCTAAACTTAATGCAATTGCTGTTCAGAGGACAACTGTATTTTCTAGGTCACTCATCTCTTCCAGAACTTATAGTTTTTCATTACTTTAATTTTTTTTTTAATCTTAATGCAGTTCTTGCCTATTAACTCAAGTGATTTAAGACACAACAGTCAGCACTACGTGGTTATTTTCCTCTGTGAGGATGCACAACCTGGATCTCATCCAAGGCTGTGGTGAGGCTGCACCTCGAGTAGTGTGTTCAGGTTTGGGTCCCTCACTACAAAGAAGACACTGAGGCGCTGGAGGTTGTCCAGAGAAGGGAACAGAACTGGAGAAGTGCTACCAAGCAGGGGGAAGTTTTCCAGCTCTGTCTGGAGCAGTTTTTTTGGGAGGCTGGAAGTTCTTGGATGTGCCTGGGTGGTGATCATGAAGTGTTTGGTGGAGAGGAGGCTGCTCCTGCTTGCAGGATGCTCTGGGTTCCAGTGAGAGTTACACAGTGTAACAGGTGATAAACTCATAGTTAATTGTTAATGTATTTCCATAAATTTTGTTAATGTATTTTCCATGTACTCCATGTACTGTGAGACTTCAGCAAACAGTTTCCTGAATGTGTGTGTATAATGAGATGCTCAAATATGATGAATCTTAAGAGTTGGAGTGGCATTATTGAAAAATACACAATTTCCTCCTGGGTGTGTCATCCGTGGAGTCTCATAGTGCTCACATCACTCACCTCTTTTCTGACATGTCTGGGAATTCCTGGTAGGTGTTTCTTTTCCCAGCACTGCTTTGAAAATAGATACCAGTGACTGTATTTTGTGGAGGGAAACAAAATTTAAAAATCCAGGTGTGCCAATGTGTTTCACCAAACAAATTGCCCTGTTTATTAATCTTAATAATAGCTGTTTTCTCTGCAGGCCATGAGGTGGTTCGTGCACTGTGTGAGTGCTAAGGCTGGCATTAGGATGCTTCACTGTGCCCAGTTTCTGCTGGTTCTGTGAGGTGTTTTGAGTTCACAAAGAGCATCCTTCTGAGCACAGTGGAGTCTGGTGAGATGGTGATTACACATCCTACTGATTCCCAGAAAGCAACTGAGAAACATCTTTAGTGCAGATGCTAAAATCTGGTGAACCTTTTGTCCTCAGGACACCTCAGCAAACCTGAGCTCATCTTTGGAGTCTCCAACAGCAGCCAGGCTTCTCTCTGCCCTCTTGCCTCAGTTTAAAGTTGGGTGTAAAGATAAAGAAAGGTTTTTCTAATGCTGAATATCACTATCCAGTACTTTCCTCTGGTTTGATTGTGTGTGCTGGGGAGAAATACCCACACAGGGTGATATTGTGGTGGGGGCATGATTTACCTGGATTTGAACCATGAGCTGCCAGCACCACTTGGAAACCCAGCTTCAGCCATCAATAGTGCAGCAAAACCTGGAAAAGTTGCTCTCCAGAGGTAGGGTTGGGATTCTGAAAGAACAGCAGTTGCCTCTTCTTCATCTTCCTCTAACTGGTGACTTTAAATGCCCCTCATTTCTCAGGGTTGTACTGCTGGAAAATAAAGTATGTGGTTCCTGCACTGATGTGTGAGTGTAGGAGAGAGGTGTTGAACCTATCAAACAACATGATCTTTATTTGATTTGCAGGATATTTGTGATACATCCGTTCTGCTGACCTGAGGTGCTCCCTTCCAGTGTGCTACCAGTGCTGCACCAGCTGCTCCATCGCCTGGTGAGTGCTGTCACTGCCATGAAAGTGTGGGAAAATGTCCTTTTGTGCTGGGTTTAGGTGGTTCTTTGTCCCCCCTGTGGGCTGCTGGCACCTGATGGACATGGTGCAGCTTCTGTTTCTTTCTTTGCTTCTTCCTCACTGGGAGACTCCATCTACAACACGACGGACAAAACCAACCTCATTCTGCAATTTATCAGAAAAATTTCTCCCTGGCCAAGCTGTGTCACAGCTCAGGTGGGGGCAGGGTCTTAACTACAGCTTGGGCCCCAGCAGTGTCACAGAAACAGAAGGTTTTATTCTTAAATAAATGTGAAATTGATTTAGTTTATCTTGATATTAAAAGTATTTGTCTTAGATTGTGTAACGTTCTACACCAGGCCCTAAGTTTGAGTTTGTTGGGTTTTAAAGAGAGTTTCAGTTGGCTTTAAAAGAGGGGTTTAGGAGCTCTAAAGAGAGAGAGTATTTTAGGCTTAAGAAGTTTTTGTGTTGTGCTGTAGTTCTGCTTTAACTTAATGTTGTATCAAAACATTTTTATTCCAGAAGCCTTTGAAGGCTGGGAGCAGAAAAGAGGCGTTGGCCCAAAATCCTTGACTTTCCTAGGGATCCAATGAAGCATGGAAAAGACTCAGCTGCTGGTTTTAATTATTGATTGAAAGAAAGAAAGTTACCATGTAGATGTCTGTGTACAGTTAGAGTTTCCTGGTGTTCTGTAGCAAATTCCAGGTAAAATTCAGATTTAAATGGCAAAATAAGGACTGGAGATGCACTTCCCAGCTTAACTCCAGGAGGCACAGCTGTAGCAGTTTAATTAACCAATTGATTAATTATCACTTGAGCACATGGATTACTTGATTGAGCTTCTGTAGAAACCAGTTTTATATTTTAGACCAGCTTTAACAGCAGAGCTGGAGCCTCTCAGACAGCACTGGATGTGTAAACATGACTGTAAAGCTGTTTTGTGGTCAAAGAAATTCCTGTTCTTGTTTGGGCAGAGAACGTTTATTCTGTGTTTTGTGTTTGATTGGAAGGGGAGAAGCTTCACACTTGAAGATGATTTAGACCAAGTGCATGAGCTCTTTGTTCAAGCAAAATGCAACAGCCTTTAAATAATTTTTAAAAATAAAAGTAAAAGTAACTTGTGCTTTACTTTTAATTTTTGCTTTAAGTTTTGCTTAAAGCTTTGCTTACTTTTATTTTCACTTTTTTGCTTTTTCACCTTTTTATTTTTGCTTTTATTTTCACTTATTTTTATTTTCACTTCTGCTTTTTACTTTAAAAAATACATTTATTTAAAGATAAAAATAAAAAAAAAAAAGTCCAAATAGCAGCACCTACCCCCAGACTTGTCCCACCCCAGCCAAAATCCAAACCACTGACATTTNAGTAAAAGAAGTAATGCACCAGTTACTTGGAACTGTGGTCCTCTGGTTTTATTAGGCATAAAAAAACCCAGAATATCAAAATTCTTTCAAGTGAGCCAAATTCTAAGTCCTTCATCAGAAAAAAATCACTGATTTCCATGCTGAAGCTCCTTTTTCAGCAAGATATTCCAAATATACCAGTAAGGTGTTGTGGTGGATGGACACAGGCCAGGTTATATATAATTTATATAAATATATATATATATACACATATATGTATGGTTTGTAAAAGAACACTTGAATATCCTCAAATACCCTTGGAAAAAAGAAACTGACAGCACAGGCATAAATGCACCATCTAAACCCAGAGTGTGATTCAGAGCAAAAAATCTCACTCAAGATTCAGTTCCACTACTCATTTTGGGCCATTGGAAATTCACGTATCTCTGCTTTTTTAAAAATAAACTTGAGCAAAAAGGCCTGAAATTAAATTACAAGGACTTTTCTCATCTGTGGTTTGTAGTTCTTGATGCATCATCCTGAACAACATAGGATGCTTCAAATTCAACCCAAAAAGCTGATTTTGGTGTTCACTCTTCAAAACAAGGAGAGAACAATTAGGAAAAGGCAAAACAAACAACATTCCCAGAATTCTGAGCAGAGAAAGGCACTAAATGCATAAGCTCTACAAAAAGGATTATTAATTAATCAACTGGAAGAGCTGAAGGCTGGATCTGTGACCAAACCTTGGGATAGCCCCACTCTAGTTCTTGATTCTCAGTACCTGGAGTGAGCTCTAGTAACTTAATTGTGTCACCAGCAAGGGGTAAACCTGAAATTCAGCCCTCAAAAAACCTCAAACTACCAGGAATCCATCCCAGCAGAGAACAGCTGGATCATTACTTTGCCTGCAGTTTATTTATTTTCCAGCATCCAAATACTCACGTGGCCATAAGGAGTGTTTCCTTCCTCATGCCTGCTGAAAACTCAGCTCCGTAACTGCATCTTCACAGGACAACACAAAATCTAAAGCAAATGATCCCATTCCATCCAAAAAGTGACACCAGAAGGTGGCACAGCAAGGGCTGAGCCCCAGAAAAAGGGCTGTACATGAATAAATTTGCCCAGAGGAGGAGAAAAGACTATTTTCCTGTGGCTGTCAAGGTGGAGTAGGGATCCACCTTTAGACATTCCTGACCTCAGATAATAATTCACAAAGTTTTTCCTGCCCCAAAACCCACGGATAGCAGCAGAAGAGCGGCTGCTGAAAAAGGCAACGTTCCATTTGACCACCCAGCGACCTGCTCTGGCCCAAGCTGGGAGGTCAGTGTGATGCCCTTCAGAAGTCCTTTCCAGCCTTCATTTCTCCAGGAGCCTGCACCAGCTGCAGGATTATTCCCTGCCGAGCCACCACACTGGAGAAAACAATTATTCCTCCCCTTGCATTTGGAGAGGCAGTGCCAGCCCCAGGAGAACCAGCCCCACTCTGGTCTCCACTGCAGGAAGCAGAAGCCCTGGTCAGCACACAAGGGAACAGCCCCTGCTCTCCCCTGCGCACACACACCCTGCAAACCCAGGCAGCAACACTGAAAGCCCAATCTGAAAGGCCTCTTTTCAGCCAGGCTGCTCTAAGAACTGGCCATCTCTGCCAGAGCTTCACAAACACACCCTGGAAGCACCAAGCCCAGCTCCAGGATGGCAGGTCTGTGCCAAGTCCCCATCCCAGCAGACACCCAGGGAGCAGATGAGGGAGCCAATCCCTCTGCTCAGAAGCCTTTACACCACTTTATCCCTGCAGGTGTTTTCTCTGAAATGCCTGTGCTTTCAGCTAAAAAAAATAAATCCACCCTGGCACCAAGAGACCAGAGTTTCCCTCTTTTCTGAGCTTGCCTTAGGCAGAGCCCTTCCTCTCAGAGACCTTGCAGGAGGGTACACCGAACAGATGCTACGATATAATGCAGAAGGGATATTAAATCCAAATCAGCACCTGCATCTCCCTCACCCCTCACTGACACTGTCTGGAGCACCAGAACTAGAAGCACCCTCAGCCTCTGACATCAGAGCAATATGTTTTACAAGGAGAGATTTTTCACAGCCACAGACACAAGAGATGAGCAGAAAGTTCAAAGCCAAGAATAAACACATTCAGTCTTAGGTGTTTCATTTGCTGCTGCATAGTCAGGCCTGGTGTGCAGGCAGGGACTCAGAGGAGGGAATTGATGTGCTCCCTGCCAGGGAATGTTCCCAGGGAGCAAGGGAGGAGGAGGAAGGAAATCCCTGCTCTCACATGGAAGCAAATGAGACGCTCCTGAGAAGTTCCTGCCTCCAGAGTGGCCTCCAGCCCAGGCCCAGAGGATGGATATGGACAAGCTTGTGTTGCTGTGGAGACTGCAAGGATTTTGAGGATGCCAGGAGGATCATTCACAGGCAAACTTGCTCCTTCTGCTCTCACATCCAGGGATCATCTGGGGAAGCCTAAGGCATGGAAACAGAACATTGGCTAAGGTTCCTACCTTCCCACAGCACAGCCAGGCTGTGGGACCCAGAGCTCCATGAAGCTCTAACATGGGACGATGAGGAAGCCTCCAGAAAACTGGGATTATCCCCAAGCTGTTCCAGTCAGACCCAGCAATTCAGGAAGATAATTATTAAGTTCCACAGACCCTGTCCCATCATCTCCTTCCCTTAAGGGTTTTTATCCCCTCCCACTGACACACATCATGGCAAGGTTCTGGGGAGATGGGACCACTTTCCTGAGGTCCAGCCCCTCCCTCCACCTCCACCCCCACACTCCAAGCACCACATTGTGTTTGGAGATGGGCCCAGGGAACCTCCCTGATGCCATCCACAGACTGATGATATTTAACAACCAGCTCGTTCAGCCCACAGCCTGTTCTCAAATTCTCTCAGGAGCACAGTGCTGCTGGAAGTAAAATTCTACATTACCCCATCCTGGCAGCACACATGGAGAGCCTCTGGGCCAGGGGTTAAGTGCCCCTGCTACAAAAGCACAGTTTCCACACAGGTCACTGGTAAATACAGCAAACACTCACGTTTTTAACCCACTCACTCCTGCAGAACCACATCTACATGAATGAAACCCTCGTCTCTGTCAGGTGCTGTGCTCAGCAGAATCTTCTGCCCGCCTCTGCAGCAAAGCTACCAGTGCCTGCTGGGATCAAAATGTGAATTTATGGAGAGGTGCCCAGAAGATTAAGGATGCTCTGACTCCTACACTGGAGAAACAGCTTTTGAGCCTATTGCCTTACAGCTCCCTGAAGCTTCCATCCCATGCTGCTGCTAAGGATCACAGCCAGGTGACCTGCACGTGGTCCCACTGAGACCTGAAAACAGAAATGGCTCCACTCACCCTCGCTTTCCCTACCTTACTCCACTATGCCCTATTAAAACTGTCTTTTTCTGGCTCATGACTGTTGCCCCTTACTGTGCACGTCTGGCAGCCTTTGTCACCACAACAAAGCCACTGATGCCACTGACCAAGTTACACCTGTATTGGAGACCCCCCAAATTCCTGTGTGGTGACACCAACTTAAGCACCACACTCAGGCTGGACCAAAGGACACATCACCTTGAGACCCGCAGTTCTCAAGCGTCTATCTGAAACACCCCAGGTCGAAGGATGAGGAGGGTTTATGTGCTCCACCAGGTGAGTATCACCTTTTGATGGGGTAATAGAGGGAAAGGCTCCGGGCACAGCATCACCACCTGCTCGAGCTCCTCATGAGCACCTTTAATCTCTTCTGTTGGCCGGGGCTGAATGATCAAAACCACACTTCACACAAATGTTGCTCTGCACATCAGAGACAAGTAAGGCTGGTAAAATCAATCCACCCACGTTCCATCCACTTGTTCCTGTGCACAGAAGGGGTTTGACATCCATCACTGTGCCTTTGCAGAAGGGCTACAAACAGCTTCAGGAGAAGGGAGACAAACTGACCCAGCGCTTCCTCTGCTCAGCATTCCCAAAGGCCCTTCTCAAACACCGTTTCCTCACCAGAGCTACACTGCTCCTCTTAAAGAACTTTTTCTTTAAAATCAGTTTTTCTTTTGAAATGCAGCTCTCTACAACACCCTGCAAGTCTTCCCCCAACCAACTGCTCCACTGTGCTCCAAATAATTTAAGTGTCTTATCGCCATGAAACTGCGGATATTTCCCCAAACTACCCCATGGCCTCTTTGCTGGGATCAGCCCTTTTGCCTGCATAGCTGATACCAGGAACACCTGGGACCCACCTTAGCATCTATCTTCAAGCAGCTAAGTTTCAACATGACTTGTCAGAAGCTGTGGTCGAAATCCATCCCAAAAAAATTGATCCCAAGTGCTTGGCAGTCTGTGCCAAAGCATGGAACTAATAGACTTTGATTCCAGCCTGATGTATTTATTTTGCAGGACTAATAGAATTTATCAAAGGAAAAATCTAGTACCCAAATTAAATTCTGGAATTCAATCTGCAGCCTCTGTAATTTGTCTCTCTTGCAGGTCACCCCACCTGAGGATGCAGTCCAAGAATTGCTTTGGGCTGCAGATATGCTTTGGCATCATTTAAAATAAATTTAGTTTAAAATCAAAACTCTTTCCCAAGTAGTTGTGACAAGCCAACAGACGGCAGTTTCTAGGACAGCATCTGCTCTTTCCTCCGTGTCTGAATAATTTAACCAGAGTATGGAGGTTCCAGTGGAACCAAGGAGAACATATTTAAGGAGAAACAAGACATGCAAGCGCTTCCTGTTCAGAATTGCTAAACCTTCTTGTTTCCCTCTCTCCCTCTCTTCCTCCAGACTTATTGGGAACTGCACAGATCAATATGGAGGAAAATTAATTCTATTGACCTCTAAAACAACATTCAAGTGGCAATGACTCTTTGGTCATTTCACTGACATGAGAGAGGAAGAATCTGTGCTTGAGGTCACACCTCAAAGAAGAATAGAGAGGAATGACAGGAGCAAAAACAGCTTTGAACTTTACAGGCTGTTAGTTTTAGGTGTTCTGGAAGAGAGACTTAAACCAGTTATTTCCCCTCACAAAACAGCAGCAGCAGCAGCAGCAGCAGCAGCGATACAGTGAACACTAGCCATAATTAGCTGATTCCTGCCCTGGGCTCTATGACTTTAATTTCAGGTCTGGCCATCCACAAGAAGCATCCACAGAAACTGTCACTGTGAGGTCTTTTTCCACACCCTAATATCTAGGAATTTTAAGATTTCCTGCTGTCCTTCTGCCCAGCCCCATTCCTGAGGCCTGTGGGTGTCACAGGCTCGGAGCACACAGCCAGCACAGACTGCAAAGCAGGCCTGCCCCTGCGGCTCCCAAGGAAGCGCAGGAGGACGGCCAGGGACAG
This sequence comes from Machaerirhynchus nigripectus, assembly GCA_013397975.1. Lineage (NCBI taxonomy): Eukaryota > Metazoa > Chordata > Aves > Passeriformes > Dicruridae > Machaerirhynchus > Machaerirhynchus nigripectus. The sequence goes on from VZRQ01010299.1 coordinate 499,818, forward strand.
AAACAGCTTGCCACCGCAGAGTGCCCTGGCTCTGCTCGCTCCCACGGGCTGTGCCAGCAGTCACCTGCGTCCTGGGAATGGGGAGAACTATGCGCAGCATCTTCCAAAAGCAGCCAAAGAGAGCAGCAGCCCCAGCTCTCCCTGACCCGTGCTCCAGCAGCTGCTTTAACGCCACTCGGGATCTGGGCCCTTGGTTCAGCATCCTGCCTCCTTCTCTCCACAAAGGTCATCAGGATCCAGAAATACCACAGAAGACTCCAGGCATGGTTACACATCAACACCTGTACAGTCCTCCTCACTGTCAGGGAAAGGTCTTGTGGGTTCAGCAGGACATGGTGGGAGAAGGGGGAATTAAAGCGACCCCATGAACAAAGAGAAGAAACAATCTGGAAGTTAAAGTGTTTATTGATGTGTTTAAACTTTATACATTCCCCACAGACCACACTAAGGAGTTTGCAGGTAAATCTGTGCATAGTGGGAAGAAACACGGAAAGGGGAAGAAAAAATAAAGTCACAGGAAAAATAGAAAAAATACACCACAGGTTACCAGAACCTCCAGATTTAAAAAAGCCGTGAGCATTAACACCAACTATACAAGCATTACAAAGACATGATGGTGAGTGGAACAATGCCCCTTATGGTCTTCTTGGGGCCTATGCATTCCATTTCCCTTAAAGCAGGCAGCATCCCTTTCCCAACACGTCACTCTCTTCCCTCCCCAGCTAACAGAGCTCTGTGTCTGTCAGCTCCCAAGGTCCCAGTTACTGCAGTGATTTGTTGTTTCTGGCCCAACATCACCCAAGGAGATGCAGAGGCTCAAAAACCTGCGGCTCTTAACTACTTACCATGTTGGTGAGGCAGGAAGGCTGGGGAAATTAGAAAGTAGTAGAAAGAGGGAGCTATTAATGCCAGGTGAGTACTGAAGGAAACTGGCTGAGAACAGAGGATTTCAATTCAATACCAGAACTTCCAACTCTAGAGCAGAACTGAATCTGGAAGGGCAATGTGCAGGCCCCAGTATGCACAAACCATGTTCTAACATTCCACTAGAGTAACTATAAACAGAGATGCTAGAAGCCTTTTAACTCCTTGCCTCCAGGGAGTCTTGATTCCTAGAGCCCAGGCTGCTAAGCAGCAGGGTGCACACCAACTGGCATATGAGGATGGGGTTTTTCCTCTTTTTTCCCCTCTTTTTCTTTTTTTTTTTCTCATTACAAGGAATTTTGTTAATTACCATTCCAAATTGCTTCCTTGCCTATGCTGTAATAGCTCCTATCCCTAAATTAATCTCTTTGCAACTCCCAGTGAAATTCACTTTAAAAAAAAAAAAGGAAAAAAAGAATACTGCTTTATATATAAAAGCCAAAATGACTGAAGAGCCACAACTGTCTCCTCTTTTCAAGGTGGGCTGGTACAAACGTCCCTCAATATACAGGTGGTCTATCAGAAATAAAAATCAACATTTCCCATTTTTATATATATAGAGCTTGTATCAGACAACAGTACAACAGAACTGGTATTTTTCAGATTATTTAAAAAAAAAAGAAAACTACATCTCAGTCAAATATCTGCAATAGATCCATTTTTCCCATTTAAGGAGATTTATATATCATATTGTTATATTATCATTTCTTCACCCATTTAAAAGAATGGAAATTGCAACTCTACAGTAGTAATTATAGTCTTAATGATCCAGGAGTTCTGAATGTAAGATGAAGTCCTCTTGAAGCAACCGTTGGTCAGTAGTTGATCCAAAACACTGGACCACTTTGGCCCTTCGCCCCACACCTTCTCCCGTCAGGGCTACTCGTCTTCATCTCTTTTATATCTGCATCTGCTCCAGGTATTTGTAAGTGGGATTCTCGTAGCCATGGTTCTGCATCTTGCTCAGATGCCGCTCCTCGGGGGTGAGCATCGGGTCAACCTTTGGAAAAAACACACGATACTGGTCAAGGAGAAACTTCCAAGACTGATTCCACAGAACAAGAGGCAACGGACAAACACTGAGTGAATACCGTGGTGAGCAGTCAACAGGGAAAAAAGGTAAACTGCAAAAGGTAATTTTTTTTAAAGGAGTTACTTGTTCAGGAGCTGATGCCTCCTGCCCACCCAATCCCCTGTCGCGATGTTCTCACAAATCTGCCATTGCTCAGCCAACACTGCAAATCAGGGACCCACTTCTCTCATTAAAGAGGTTGTTATGATCTCCTGAATGGGTGGGGCAAAGGGAAAAGCAGCTTTCTCTGGGCTCCATTAAGATGTCATTAGAAATGTGCAAGGAAGGAGCTGCTCTTCAGCGTTTGGCCAATCACAACATCTTAATCGTCAATTAGCCAGGAGGACAAATTGCTATGGATTGACTGACTGACTGCCCTGCTAAAGATATCACCTGAGAAGCCCATTTACTGCTAAATCCTACCCTGAGCCAGCCAAGGAAGCCTAACTGAATCTTAGAGATAAGCAAATGCAGCTATGGAGTGGCAGGTGCCAGCACAAGCACACTGAGAACTGGCACCTGCACACCGAGGAATGAGCTGTGATGGTGTCAGCAGGGACAGGGTTAATTCCTACTCAGACAGGAGCAGAACTGTCCATGGCCTGGCAGCTCCTGCCATCCTCTACCCCCACATACAACATGTGATTCAACACTGACTATTTCCATCCTCGGTTATGGAGCTGTTTCTCACCTCCACAATTCCATGGCTGATGGTCCCATACTGCCTCTTCCTCAGCATCACCAAGCTGATGACTATAACAGTAGCTATGGCAACAGCAATCACCAACAACCCAATAAGGGCACTGCTGCTGAAGCTGAAGTCATCACGGAGGGAGTTGTCATTATCCTGGAGGGAAGAAAACAGAGCAGGCTGAGGAAGAGTAATGAGGGAGATGCACTGCTGAACACAAACCTAAACCATGGCCACTAGGAGGGTCTTTGACCATCTGTGGTATTGAGCTATGATTGATTGTACACTAGACAGTGTATATATTTCATCCCTAAGTATTCTACCCCTAAATATTTCGCCTCTAAATAGTCCATCAAAAGGATCACGAACACAAAATTCTTTCCCCACTTAATACCTCTGGACAGGTACTGGCCCACATCACTTCCTTATCCCACAAAACACTTTTGCAGTAGGAGCCAGGTTAGTATCTAACGTTTGTTCACTGTTTACATCTTTATGCAGAAGGGCTGTACTGTTTCACTCTGCATGAGCCCCCAGAGCAGCATCCAGGCACCAAACCCTGAATTCAGTAAAAATGGGAATCAAAATCCAGCTTTAGGAATTTGCCAGTCCCTGGATTCAGCAGCCACAAACGTACCGGCTCATCCACCAGCCCTCCGACACGCTCCGCGTTGAAAATCATCTCCTTCACATCAAGGGTTTCATCAATTACCTAGAAACGGCCACAAAAGTGTTTTATGGAAGGATCCACAAAAAACAGGGAGGAGAAGGAAGAGGAAGACAGACAAGAGACCTTTGTGGAACACTAGCAAAGGCTCAGGACCACTTACCATCTCCCCCCTGCTCTCAACAGCATGGAACGTTCTCCAGCTCTTACACAGCCACCAAAGGTAGTATTAAACTAGTAACCTCCAGACCACCTCAAACTAAAGCCCCAAAGAAAAAAACAATAAAAAAATAGGTCCTAACTTTGGACCCAGCATTTCTGTCATGTAAGATCTAACCTGTGGCTTTAAAACAGTATTGAAAGGAAACTCCAAAGCTGACTTTTTAATTTTTTTAAACCCATGGAACTGAGGTGAAGTAGCTGTCACTAGAACCTAGAGAACTCTTAACACTGTGGATAGACACAATTCCTGCTGGGTTGCTCATTTTCAGAGAAAGGTGAGGCCCTTCCTTGCCACGAAGAGTAAGTGGGAACACAGATGGAACACAGAGGGAACCAGCATTCGGTGTGTTCAGATGCTGAACTACCTAGTGAAAGTAAAGGGACATCAAAGGGTCTCTGCTTGGGAAAAACATTCCTAAATCAGAGAGTTCTCAGTCTCAGACTGCCAAAGATCTGAAGCTTTCTCCTTCCCTCCCCCTCCCACCCTTCTGACGCTGATCAGTATTAAGAGCGTACAACAGTCACCAAGCTGACTCCCCCACACCATATGGACAATGAACACACTGACATTCTGTGAGCACGAACGAGACATGGAAACAAGCCACTGCTATTAATTAGCGTCCACGGCAGGTTTAGCTTCACAAAATAAAGGTGGAGAGCTCACCACATTTTCATCCACCTTGTTCTTGCTGTTAATCACTTTTTCTTCAGCGCCAATCAGCCCGTCCAGCTCAGTCATGCCAGAACCTGCACCAAAAGAGCAAGGAGAGCCCATCAGCCCTTAGGAACATTTTGGAAGGGTCACCTACTCTGTGTAGAGCTGCCATGGCTCGTGTGTTTAACTGCACAGACTGCTGAGTATTAACCTGTCTTCATGCTGCTGTGTCAGAAGGCAGATCACAAGGTACAGTGACAAATGATTAGGAGGGCTGTTAATGAGGGGAAATGAGGTGGCAGTGAGAGGAGCAGACAGGACTCATCACCAAAATCAGGCTGAGGTGTCAATCCAGACAAACCGCACTGTTAAGTGCTTCTGTTAGATGGCCCCAGACAAGGCATAACACACACTGAGTGCAGTGACGTCTGCAGGTGTCACCCCGGGTCACCAACAATCCTCCGTGACCCTGCATGGAAGCGGACACAGATCTGTCTGCCAAGAGCCAGCACAGAGGGAATGCTGTCAGCGTCACCCATTCTGGTGGGATCAGGAGCATCAGCAAGCGCCTCGGGAATGAGAATTCCAAGGTCACCTGGCACGGCTCTGTAATGAGCCGCTGTCCCATATCTGGCACAAGCCCAGAAACAATAAATCCCAGGGCAAGGGAGGAGCAGAGAACTACACCAGCCTTTGTACCAGAACATTACTACCCCATTTCCAGGCTGGAAGCAGCACTGGCTCAGGAGAAGAATATCAATTAACAGAAGGCCCTGTATAAACTGTTTTGATCCTAAGTGTTTATAAATAGATCAGATCAGTAAGCGAGTCTGATGCAAACTGCCCTGACCTGATGTAACACGGCATGTTAGGAGAACACCAGTGTTCCACTGGTGGTAGGGCAATGTAATGACCTGTGACTCACTAGTGCAAAAGCAGGACAATGAAGCCTCAAACTTGCAGTGGGATCTTTCCAGTGATGTGGGGGAAATTCAACTATGGCATTTCAGGCTTCGCTGGTGACTGCAAACCCCCTGCCCCCCCACACAAACTGCTGAGCTTGCAAGGTGCCCAGGACACTATGTCAACTGCTGCTGGAATTGGCAGCAAGTTCTTTGATGAGATGCAAGCAAAGGCTACTTGGCTCCAAGGCAAGTTTTTACAGTGACAAGCTTTAATTGCCTGAAAATGCCACGGAAATAACATTTCCCTATGAAGCATCTCAGGTTTTAGTGCATCATATTTTTCTTTGGAGGCAGTAATCAGATTCCAAATACAGCCAAGAATGCCAGTCTGACTTCTCACAACTGTCAAAGCAGGTCATGTTATTATGGAAGTCAATGATTGGGATTTTTGGCAGAGACCAGCCATAAATAGTTTGTACAGAACTACTGTGTCAGCTTTTGGCCTATGGTTGCTTTATTCCAGTCTCAGGAGCCAACCGAGCAGTCTCCAGGGCTGAGAGTTCAGCTGCTGCACTGAGCTCTGCTATTTGTCTCAGGGTGCTGTAACAAGTAACTGATCCAGTTCTATGTAGCTCAAAGGTACAGTTTAAATTATATACTTCCCAGGGAAAAAAAAAATCAAAAGCAAACACCTGCACAAATTCCCCCCCCAATCCAAAATTCCCTCAAAGCCCTCGAGCAATTCAATGAAATGGGAAGGGAGAGAAGAAACAAGTGTAGGACAATTGTTGTCCCCAGGTCATCAGAGACTCTTATATTTACCCAGACAGGGAGAACTAGCACAAATTTATGACCTTCAAGTCAACAAAGCAGTTGTCCAAAAATTTAATAAATAAAAATCAGTCTGTCCCAATTCTTGGCAGAGCAGTCAGCACACTGAATTAGCTATATAGTGTTGCACAAGATCGATGAAAGTGACTTATATTTGTAGAGAAACACAGATAATGAGAATAGTTTCAAGCTATTTAGCCTTCACCATGTTACAAAACTATGTGTGCTCACATGAAATGGTTATTAGCAAAATCTTTTGCTCTCCTTTGAGGTCTACAATATATTTGGAACTAAAGGCAGATTAAAGCACTGGGTTTACTCCACACACAGCTCATGTAGCACCATTCCACAAGAGCCTCCCATTTCTACTCACCTTCCCCTGATTCTGTATCACTAACAGAGACATTACTTAATGCTAATATTTCTGTGCTGCTCTTAAAGCCCCTTTTTAGCCAGGCACTGAGCTACTGCAGAATTAATCCTCAGGAGAGAAATGGAAAGCCACACACACTTTGCTGGTATGGAGAGATGCTACGTGTGGGAAGGTGATGCCAAGGAAAGCACAAACACGGAGGAGGAATCTCCTGATTTATCTGTCCCATACTAGCTGCACTCCGTAAGGACATTTAGATGGGAAACAGCCTGTGTCCTGAAGAACACTCATTCCTAGTTTAGTGGCATCATGGGGCATCAAGGACAGGTTCCACAGGAGGCGGAAGAGCCTCTGGACTATTCCTCAGGAGCACTGCAGGGTTTAATCTGAGAAGTGTCACACATGGAGAGCTGCAAAGCACCACTGCAGACACTGGCCAAGGCCACTCTTCCCAAGGGCCAAGAGGCACTCCAGGCACTCCGAGACCCTAGTGAGCCCATCAGGGAGGAACACGCACACAGTCAGATGCTTGGACTAGCTGGCTTCTTTGACACTAGGCCTAAACGAGCAAAACTGAACATTACTGATCTAAGTGAAAGCACGGAAATGAAAATCAAGGTGAGTATGGAACTAAAATGAAGCTATCAAACACACTGATGAGGTAGGAGAGTGATTGAAAGCACTGTGAGGGAGCAGCTTAGAACCAACCTTTTTTCATTGGATGGTACAAATCCGGCTGAGGATCTAGCAGGAGGGAAAACAAAAACAAAAATAGCAGAGAAAGGAGATTAAGAGAGAAAGAAAAAAAAGCTTGAGCATGATTTCTGACTCAGACCCTAGGAAAAGCTTTTAGTCTACAGCTTTAAGCTCAGGACACTGTTCAAGCGTTTTTAAAATAAATACACACGCACACACCAGCTGTCAACACCCAATGATACAAAAAAATAGATATATATATTAAAAAAAAAGGGAATTCCTGAAGCCCTTCAGCAGATCACAGCACAAAGATTTAACATTACACGAGAATGTTTTTGTTAAAGACTGAAAATTAATTCCAGAGTCAAGACATACTGTATGAACTTTGCAATTGCTGCAAAATGAAAAGAGGACAATTTTGCAAAGAGAAGAATTAGAAAAATCAAGAGAGCAGCTCAGCAGACATTACTCGCAGCACTGCTTCTCCAGTGAGTGAAGGGTCCTGTCAGGGCAACTGCTTTACTCTACATCACCCAAAGGGATGGAGCTTTCTCTGTTCCAGCTGAGCCTACTGTCTGGAGAAAAACACCACTGACCCAATATTCAGTTCCACATACCTTCACTTTCAGGCAAAGCTGGGAAGGTTTTCACCTGGAACGGGCGGAAAGGTTTGCCATCCAGGGGAATTTCTTCACTCTCCTCAGAGCTCACTCTGACATCCACCTGGGACTCAGAAATGGAGGATGTGAACTGATCCATGTCTGCACGCTGCTCCTGAAGCAGCTCATCTGAAAGGAATAAGAGGAATTATTACACAAACTGCATGAAACCTGGCAGGGACAGAGAGGGACAGATGGTTTGAACCAGGCTGAGGCAGGGCTGCCAGGTTATTTTATCTTGCATATCTCACCTGGAATTCTCAGTAAAGGCACTGGTTAGAAACACATTCAAATAAGGGCCAAGAGGTTTGATGTGGCAAGAGGTTTTGGCAAGATAGGATTAAACTATAAAGGGAGAAAACACCTGGGTTTTTTTTACGGATCTTTTTAATCTCACTTAGAGAGACAGCTCTGCTATTCTGAACATTGCTGATTTTTTTTAAAAGGACAGAAAATTCTTGGGAACAAGCTATTCTGACTGGCTGTTTTGTAACATCCAGAGTACCTTCCCTGAGCCCAAGTGCTTGTTGTCGAGGGCACCCCCTCAAAGGAGACAGCAATCTTTTGGGAGCTCAGTGGATATAAAAACTTGGAGTCTTAACACAGCAGCACAGGGGCTGGCACACACACTCACCAATCTCATCCTGGATTTCTTCAGCCACATACGGCACCTTGTAGAGCAGAGACAAGCTTTGATTCATCCGCTCCTCAATCACATGAAGATGCGTCATCACCTGCAGATGTACAAGAGTGTGTTGGAGTAAGCAAAGACTGTCAGTCACTTCACAGTACCAGTTCTTTCCTTGCTCAATAAAACATCTATTACTGGTGGTTCTGCCGTGGCAATAGAGCAACAGGAGACACAGATCCATCCAGTCCAATTCTCTGACTGATGCTCTCACACTTCACTGGAACTGGGTAAACAGTGTATCAGGAGTTTGGGAAATGTTGGGAGTGAGAGAGGATTCAGCTGACTCTCACTGTAACCAGCTCTCCACTGGAAATACTAAAATGCCACCAAAGCTGGTAGGTCCCATACATAGTCATAACTCATGTCCTGCAGCAGCTACAAGTGAGTGCTTTATTAAACGGATTATCATTCCTGACTGCTAGAAAAGATACAGGCAAAAGGAGCAGACACAGTATTTTATCAGCTCTGGTTTCAGAACAAAGGTGCCTTTCAAACCAACTGTGGCATTACATTTGTCCTACACCCACTCACTGGCAGCAGTGTTCTCCCTTCCTTTGAGAAATACATTCAAGCTCTGGGCAAGCTCAAATCACTCCTCCCAAGCACATTAAATCCAGCAGTGAAGTCAGGTCTGACCTGAAGAGGGTGCTGCATAATCAGGGATCATGGAGCACAAGGAAAACATTTATATGGATGACCAAACATTGCAAAAAGCTAGAGTCAGATGGACCTGTTTTACAGTCTGATGTGTGCCTGACCTTTAAGAGCAAGGATGAAAACAATTTAATTTTGCATGTGGCAGCTTGTCAATCAAGGGAATTGACTGAGGAGCTTAAAGCGCATCTGAAAAGTAAAGGGAATGGAAATTGAATGGTACCACCCACATCCCTTGCACTTCGATTTGTTGACACTGCAGCCCTCAGAATAAATTAAGGACTCTTAAGGGTTTAGCTTAAGAACACAGTTCACACACTCCCTCCTGGGCTGTGGCAGCAGCAGAACAAAGTGCTGCGCTGGGCTGTGCTTGACATGTCTCTGAAAATGTGACCACAAATTCCATATGGAGAGCCAAGCACCACCATAACCACCAAAGTTGCCACCACTCCTCCTGGGGACATGCAGTTTAACAAGAATCCCACAGGCAGTGGGAAACCAGGAGACATGAAGTGAAGGTTCACTGCCAGCACCCAGAAACAAGGTGGAACCCATGGAAGCTGCCACCTCCCAGTGTGAGGTTTGCTTCTGGAAAATCAATGTGACACCACTCTGTCCCTCACCAGAGGTGACAGCAACAGGCTCCAGTCCCTGTCCTACCCTTAACCCAGGGACCTCCACCTCCTGGTTATACAGTTTTTTATGCGTTTTTTTCTCAATGCCTATTTCTTCCTCTTGGCAGTACTGGATGCACTCCACTGCACTGTCTCCCTACAGCTCTCTATTCTTTCTTCTTGCTTATCTATTGTGCACTGCAGAATTCAAAGACACTCCAAAGCAGCACACAAGCCACAAACTGGGACTAGGAAAACATTCCTAAAGCTGCAACTGGACAGTGAGCTCTCTCTGAACCTGAGAAAGGGCACACCCTTCCAAACAGATCTTTCAGTGTTAGCAGGCCATTCTTGATTTGAATTTTTCATCATTTGAGCCTTTCAGCACATCTTTCCCCATTTTAAAACAAGTGAAAACAAGTATCACAACATAATTCCAAAGATTTGTGGAGTACCTGCAAGTACTCTTACAAGTACAATGGCCAGGTTTGAAGCAGCATATTCACATGCACTACCCAGCAGAAGGAAAAGGATTTTCTGGCTGTTCAGAACTAAAATACAGTGCAATGGTACAACATAAACTCAACAAAACCAGACTTTCTGATAAAGCAAACGACAATGATCAAGTGCTTGGAAAGGATTACACATTACGCTTCAGAAACCAGGCAGTAACTCTGCAGAGGCACAAGAGAACTCCCACAAACTCCAAACACAGGCACTATGAAGAACAAGCCTAAGGAAAGAAACACATAGACACTTGGAAGAAGTGAAGAGAAGTCTGTTCAAGATAACTAATCCCCCAGCAAATAATTTCAGGGGTGTTTGATAAACGGAAACACGTAACTGATACTGACCTAGTTCTAAACCCCTCAACTTGTCACTGTGACCAACAATGTATAAATCAAGAGTTTCAATTTTTAACACTGAGTCAGGCACCAAGGAAAACCATGCAGGGAGTGTATCTGGTGACAGGAAGCAAGCACAGGAGAGAGGGAGAGCTCCTCAAGGATGAAGCTGCTGTAGTACCCAGCAACACAGCTTCCAGAGCCTCCGACAGCCAGGGCTGGGCAACAATGGCTCCCTTGACAGAAACCCCCTCATACCTGGGATTTCATCTGCGCAGCCTTTTCCGGATCCACTGCCAGGACGTGCTGGTAGTGGCGGATGGTGTGCAGCCGGTCCTTGTTCTCGGCACGGACATAGCGCTTCAGGGCCTGCAGGATGCGGTGGGGCTGCAGGGCGGGAGCAGGAACAGGTCAAACCACTGGAGTCAACCCAAACCCACAGCCGAAAACACCACTTCAGGTGTGAGCCTACTTTGGTGCTGGACAGATCTGTCACCTGCACTCACCCCCCAGATTTTTTTTTTTTTTTAATTAAGCCTGTTTGACTCAGAACACTTAATTTTAAGTCTGCATGACTCAGAACACCACACCTTATGAACTGTGCCTTACAGACACCAAACAAAGCAGAGGATTTTTTCCCCAGGCAGGAAGGATAGAGAGTCAATTACACACCCACTGCTAAGTCTGCAGCTCCAGCTTCTACAATGCAGAAGCTTCCAGTACTATCCCACTGGACAAACGTGCTGGGAAGAAACTCACGCGTGGTGGGTCGGCCTGCAGGGCAGCCAGGTAGTTCTCCAGGGCAATGCGACGGCGATCGTTCAGCATGGCTTCCACACGAGCCAGGTGAGTCTCCACCAGCTGCTGCTTCTCACTCGCTGCTTCTTTCTCCAGAGATTTCACCATGGCCTGGAAGTGCTAGAGCCAAGAAAGTAATCTGTGTGAAATGCACCATGTGACCAACAACTCCTGTAACCCTTTAGAACTAACAAAGACTGTCGAACTCCATATGCAACTCATTTACAGTTAGGAGAGAAAGGCATAGAGAAATGCTGATGCAGATTTCATGTCTGCAAATTCAGTGGTGACAATTTGCCTTCCAAACTTCCCTCAGAAGCCATTTCAAAGGTCTGAAGAGGGAAAACGACCTTGCACATAAAGCCCGTGTTGGGGTTGGGAGATCCAGGCTGTGCTGAACAACTGACACAATATTAACTCTTGCCCTAGACCCTGCAATATGAAAACAGGATTGATCCCTTCAGCCTGGAGCCATTAATTTGCATTTGCAAAAGTTTACAAAGGTATTTACAAAGGGAATTTTCCATCAGCACTCCTTCAGATCAAATCTCTCTATTCTTTTCTAAAGGTCATAACCCTCGTCTTCAAACCAACCAGAATAGTCCACTAAGCATTCTGTTTCAACAGAGATAATGACAAACTCTTGGATTTGCACACAGTTTTAAACAGTGACCTATACTAAAAAAATGCAGAGTGAAAACTGTGTTCCAGGATAAAATCCAAAGTGGGCTTAAAAGCTGGAGTCAGTCACTTAGTTGTATATTGGTTTGAGAGAAACTCACAGAGCTGTCACTGCCAGAAGAACCTTCCCCTCATGATCCCACACTGTGAACACCCGATTAACTTCACAGTCCAACTGAACTCTCCTCGTAAGGCAGCACAGGATTGGCATTTTGGCAGCACACTAGCTTTATCTGCTGTCTAAGCAGTTTTCACTAAGTCTGCCCGAGCAGGAAATGTGTGTCCAGAGAGCCAGGGCTGACTCTGAACCAGGCTCTGAGGCCAGTGGTTAGTGCAAAACAGGCCAAAGGTCTGGAATTACAATTTGGCTTTGCTGTTGCTACACTTGAGGGGCGAGATAACTTTCTACTAGTGTGCCTAGGAAAGGACCTGGCATAGTATCCGATCATCTCCAGTTTTAAGAACAAAGCAAGCAGTTGAATCAAACCTCCTCTAAAAGGCAGCTGCTGACAAGAGCAGGAAGGCTGTTCTTGCATCTCAGTTGTCTTTTGGCTCTGAACACTGCAATCTCTCTCAGTAACTTTCCTCTTTAGGTCCTTCCATTCTTACCTGGATCAGAGTCTGCCTTTCTGCCTTGGGAAGATTTACAGCCTGGTTCTCTGCCTCCTCCCATTCTTTTTTCACCTGGACAGAAAAAGGACAGAACACATGAACAAGACACAAATTTAAATCTGATCTTTATGAGCTGATTTGCCTTCACAGGCAGATACTAGTACAGCCTGGCTGAGTTTTGAAGGCACAAAAGAGCTATTGTGGGGTTTAAACCTAGCACTTAATCCCTCTGAGTAACAAGCCAAGCTTCACAGAATCCCAGAAGTGTTTGGGCTGGAAGGGACTTTAAAGCTCATCTTGTTCCACTCCCTGCCATGGGCAGGGACACCTTCTACTAGACCAGATGGCTCCAAGCCCTGTCCAACTTGGCCTTAAACACTTCCAGGTATAGGGAATCCACAACCTCTCGGGGCAACCTGTGCCAGGGCTTCAGCACCCTCTCAGTAAAGAATTTCTTCCCAGCACCTAATCCAATTCCTCTGTCCCAACACTTGAGAAATAAAAAACTGACTGCCATGGTGTGGTCATTCTGAAAGAAACACAGAGAAGGCTGGAAATCGGAAAGCAAGTCACTTCACCACCAGTTTTCCCAGTACGACAGGGGCAGCAACCTGACACATGAACAACTGCACAGCACAAAACCTGGAGACTGACACTCACCCGGTCCATGCGGTTGTGGTGCCTGACCTCCAGCTGCTCCTTGGCCTTCTGGAAGCGGGCATGCTCATTGTCATCAGCAGGGGTTTCAAAGTAGACATCCACATCATCAGTTGGCACTGCATGAAGAGGGAAGGGTAAGCAGAGCATCAGAAACCCACGATCCTGGATTGCAGAGGGCAGGGAGAGGAATCTCCACGCCTGCCTAATTAATAGTCTGGCAAGCTGAGCCTACTGAACCGCCACCTTCCAGAGTCCATTTTGGAATGTTTACGGTGCCAATTTCCTGTCCAACATCAGTTCCAACAGCCCAAATGGCAGCGATGACCATGGCTCCCAGCACTGTTTGGCCTGCTCAGTGCTGAGGTGAGCAGCACTCAGCTCCAGAAATACAGTGCCTGGCATGGCTGGATTAAGAACTTCTTTTCCCTTCCCTTCCACACTGGCTTTGGATGGTTTAAGTGACATTCTGTGCATTAGCTGTTTGCTGACAAGCTGGCTCCAGACATCATTAATATGATTAGGGAGCTTGACAATAAATCTGCACAGTATTTTACACTTCAAACCTACCTTCCCTACCAGATGCACCATGCAGGACTTACAGGCAGTGATACTAGACAAGACAGCGACAGAAGGAGGCTCAGTGTGACAAAGTGACTTGTCCAATACACTGGACAGTTTGTAACTTCAAGACATCCAAATTCGACAAGGGGAAAAACAAAATTTCAGAACTGATAAACTTCAAGCATCTGCAGAATCCACATCAGGGGCTCTGTATTCCATATACCGCAGTTCAGGAAGTGCTGAACACATTCCTGTGCTACAGTTTTAGGAACTACACATCCCAGAGCCTTTCTGAAAGATCTGTGGCAAACATGATGCTCTCTGTTGTTGCCCTTTGCCTGAGGGAGGGCACAAAGGGACAGTTAAAGCAACCTCTCATCCATATTAGTTATTTGGGTGGAAAAAACCTCCAACACATCATTAAAGACAGTATGCTTCAGAAAAAAATTACCTGGCACTTCAGCATGAACACTGGGTAAAAGTTTAGCATGCACTGCATCCACCAACCTTCCTTCTAACTAGGGGAAAATAATGACAACATACAACACAGGCACTATTGTTGCATGCAGGGGACAATGTCATATCAGTCCCATATTCTCAGTGTGCTCCTGGCATTTCTGAACCAGAACACAGAGAACTCTCTTCCCAGCCCCAAATTCTTCTGCAACAAATTCTTTTTGTACAAAAAGCTCCTGACATCCACATCTTTTCTTTCACTGCCTCAGTTAGATCAGCCCAATCTAAAGCACTTGCATGAAGCACATTTTGAAAACAGGATTATGGCTGTATAGTCAGGCTGCCAAGCCCCAGATAACACAAAAAGCCTTTCAAAAGGCTTTAATGGTAGCTGAAGTGGAAGTGCTGGAGTGCAACAATAAGATTAATAAGGAGGTTAAAATGTTTTTGGTAGTTTTATCATCTGACATAAAACCCAGTCGAAATTGGTGCCAAAAACCTTAAGCACTCAAAACCACAGGGACTGAGTTGTGATTCATATTTCATACCAAGCTGAAAATGGGAATCTGAATTCTATACTACTTGTCTGATATTTTCCAAAATGAAAATAACAAGAAAATGCCTACTACCAGGAGGACAGCAGTCGGCTTTTCAGGACCTACTGTCGAACACATGCATGGTAACACAACTGGGGAAAGCAAGGGCTTCCTTCTGTATACTTTGATTAAAAAGCCAGTTAGGCAAGAGGTCAGAGACAGCCCCTGCTCCCTGCTATAGATCTGGAAGAGGACAGCTGAGCCCTCAGCAAAGAGCTGCAAGTCACCAGGGAGCACAGACAGCATATCGTGAGAGCCACTTTCCCCAGGAACAATCACCCTACGGATCTAGGGAAGTGGAGACAGGAGGAGACTGCTGCAAAGGGACAGACACCAGAACCAAAGGGATAAGCTACAGACAGGTCCTCTATTGCCCAAGGCAAGGAGGAGGAGACACCACACGCCAGACAGACAGTGGCCAACTGCAAAACGCCAGTGGGAGGCAGGACTTACTCATCTTTTTACACACAGCCATACAATACTCCTCTGACTCAAAATTGTTCCTGTTGCCTCCGCAGCCTCCATATATAAAGCGAATGCACTTTCTCTTGTTAGGATCGAAGTACCAACGAGGCATCACAGCCCGGCAGGGCCCTGTCATGGCCTCCTGGGAGCAGACAGCTGTGTGGAGATGGGTGAGAATATGAGCTGGTGAGGAGCAAAGGCCTTGCCGAGCGATTTACACGATGCAGAGGTGGCTCTACTTCACCCCTTCCTCTGAGGCACCGGCCTCAGCATCACTACTGCACTGACTCAAGGGCTTCTGTAAGTTTTGGGGGGTTTTAACACTCCAAAGCATCCATCACAAGCTGGTCAGGGAGATGCCTGCGTGTGGTGCTTTGGAGATAGCCAAGCAGCTCACTCTGTCTCTACAGGGAGGTCTCATCTGTGAGAGATTTCTCCAGAGCCAGGGGCTGGGACAGCAGGAATCTGTTCTGCTGATGCCACAGCATTATGCCCTGGGTGCCCCAGCGAGAGAGCCTCCACTCTAAAACCAACAGCATGGAAAGCCAGTCCATTAGGGCTGCTTAAAGCATCCAAGGATGTCCTGGTCACTGCACTCTGCCTGGACAGACACTCCACATCTTACCGGAGAGGTGCAGGAGTAAGTGAAAAAGCAGGCTAAACAAAGGGAGTGATCTCCATGCCAGCCTCAGACACTGAGGTTTTAAGGTTTGAAACATCTATGCACCAAATATTAAAACTCCATGTAGCCATGGCACAGGGAATGCTTCATGGTGAGCCAGCAATAGCAGCTGGGCTGTTTTGAGGCAAGAGAGCAAATACAGTGTATAAATTAGCAACTGTTCATAGTACTTCAGGGAAAAAATACTCTATACCCCCAAAACAGACACCCCAATCATATTCCTCCAAGCCTCTTACAACACCTGCAGATCTGTAACAGCCCTGTACACATATGAGCTAAGCCTTATTTCAGCAAGGAAAATTATCTGCAGCATGCTGGCATTTTACCAAAAAGATGCAAGAACTGCTGGCAATGATTCAGTGATCTGTAGCTAATTGAGTTTCTTTCCCTCTCCGCTCCTCCCTCCTCTGCAGACACTTCTACATGCAAAGTGTAGGACATCACATAATGCTGAGGCACTACACCGTGAGTCCTCTGCAAGGGCACCTACCACGCAACAAAAGCTGCCACCAGCACAGTAGATTCTACTACTGCAGAAAGTATACCTTAAAATATAATAAAGTTGGGCCAGTTGTGCTGGCTGACTTTCTTTTGTGGAAGAGAAGTGTTTATGCAAAGGCAGCTCCAAGGATGTTCCTCATCCTTAAATGACCAGATGGCACCTCTGCAGAGCATGGCCCAACACTCTTAGCTTCCTCATTTTACGCTGGTATAAAGCACCAGGTTTTAAATTTACAGTGTACCCCAAATGTCCCTTTAAGAATTTCCAAAATTTGCAGATATGGCTTTTCTGACTCATCACTGCACCTTCATGGAGGTGCTTGTTCAACATGCCAAACACTGGGCTTCCTGCCAGCAGAACTGCTGTTTATCTGGAAACACATGGCCCATGCTCTAGAGAGTTAATTTGAACACTTGAAACATAAGCATCATCAGCTTTCCTCTGTTTGCTAACTTATCTGGCAAATAAAACTTCCAAGTGGCATTTATTGACTTGATCAAAACCCCATCGCTAACTGACAGCCAACAGGAATGATCTCAAGGGAGCAGGAGGTCTGTGGACTGGAATGTGTCTTACATTTCATGTCGCTGCTCACTTCTTTTTCGGCCATAGCCTTGTCACTGCTGGGCTCTGTGGGGGTCTCTTCAATGTAGTCATCAACCTTGTAGCTGTCGTAGTAGTAATCACGGTCTTCCACCACGTCCTCGTCCTCTTCCCCTTCATCATCCTCATCCTCATCTTCCTCTACAGCTGTTCCTGTGAAGTCTTCTACACCTGCCTCTGTAGGGAACTCACTGGAGGAACATGAATAAATTAGGGGGTAAAAGTTAAGGCTAATCACTTGGATGTACCAGAACAATGATTCTCTTTCCATCTGTCCTAGAAACACCAGAAATGGGAAAAATACCATGGGAAAAATACCAACTATTGATTAGCCCATCACCCACAGCAACGGGACATCCCTCATTACAGACACTCCTGCTGCTGCAGGCAGAGTTTCTCCACCACTCTGGCTTCATGCAGCCTCTTTCCATCTTTTAATAAGTGGAAGTCTAACCTTGGGGCAGGTTCCTACTGTAGAATCCTAGAATGATTTGGGTTGGAAGGGACCTTAAAGCCTATCTTGTTCCACCCCCTCCCCTAGGCAGGGACACCACCCACTAGACCACGCTGCTCCAAGCTTCCTCCAACCTGGCCTTGGACTCTTCCAGGGATCCAGGGGCAGCCACAGCTTCTCTGGGCACCCCGTGCCAGGGCAGCACCACCCCCACAGGGCAGATTTTTTTCCCAGTATCCATCTAACCCTGCCCTGTGGCAGGGGGAAGCCATTCTCCCTTGTCCTGTCCCTACAGGCCCTTGTCCAAAGACCCTCTCCAGCTCTCCTGGAGCCTGTTTAGGAATTGTAAGGGGCTCTAAGGTCTCCCTGGGCCTTCTCTTCTCCAGGCTGAGTGACCCTAACTCTCTGCAGGGATGAAGGGAGAGGGGGTGTTTAGCCCCTCCAGTAAAAGGGGCACTGCAAAGTCATTTGTCCTCTTCAGGCTCAGGACACTCCTTTAGGAAACTCAAAAGCACAGAAGTTTGCCTCAATCCTCACCACAAGGGAGTTGCCTCGTGAAACAATCGTAAGCAGCATCTTCATGTACAAAGCTGTCAACATCTACACCAGTAAGGACTCTACCTCTTGTAAAGGTCATAGTCTTCATCCTCATCCTCTTCCTCTTTGGACAGAGCCTCATCCACAACCCTAGTCTGAGGACAGCACACATATTCTGTTCCATGGAACTGGTCCACTCCGCAGGGCAGCAGCATCCCATAGCTGTGCAGGATCATCCCTTCTGTCAGACAGGCCTGAAAGGGGAGCCCATTCATGTCAGCTCAGCATTATGCTTTTCCTTTGGATAAAGCTCAAGTTTGCCTATCACAGATCCCAAGAATGGTTTAAATTTTACAGCAAAAACAACAGCAACATATGACCTAAATCTGAACACCAAAGGAAAGTGGACTTGAAACTTGTAGTGTAAAAAAAAAATCTCCATAGAAGTCCCAGATTCAGAACCATCCAGTACCTCTTGGTGTTAACATTTCACATCCCGGCCCCAACAACTACTGGTTTGTCAGCCTGGCAAAGTTCCGGAAAAGAAACCTAAACATTTTGCACCAACTCAAGGGAGAACACTTGAAAGAACCAGAAAGGGTGTTTGCTTTTCTGGGCTGGTCATTTCATTAAACTTTATCTATTAAACTTTACATTAGAGCAAGTGAATAATTGCTCAAATGGACTTTGTGTCAAGATTATTTTACCATGCTGTAGATGAAAATCCATCAGGTAATTCAAGAAAAAGTCAAACATAAACTATACTTAGACATTATGTCTATACACTTCTCTTACGCTAAGGAAATACTTGGCTTTGAGGTGCCCAGAAAAGAATGAAGAAAAGCTTTATTAAGCCCATCAGAACCCTTCTGTGCATTGCTTTGCTACAGCACGGATTTTAAATGAGCCAAATATTGCTGGAAAAGTTCTCCAGCTACATTTAAAGCAAATGATTTTTCAATTTTCTAGACATTAACAAGTTTTCCCTCAATTAAAAGGCAATTCCTCTAGTACAGCTTTATTTAGATGGATTTTTGCTCACAGGATTTTAAAGAAATAGGAATTTTAAGTGGAGCATCCTTAACCTCATCTGGTTAACAACTGGTCCTTGCGTTGCCGTTTCTACAATTGTTGCTTCTACAAAATGGAAAACATGCACATTCTGTCATGATCTTGTTTTTATTACCCCTGCTTCAAATGGGAGTGCAGAGCTTTTGCAACAGTTTAGCTCGTCAGATAAAAAACCACAAACCCCCCGCCCCCCCAAAACCATGGGCTAGATTTATTCTGAGAATATAATCCATCTCTTATGCAAAACCTCCACTAATCAGTCCCAATGAAACTCAGATTGCTCCCAGCCAAGTCCTCCCAGCCAAATCCTCAGCAGCAGCAGGCACATTCAAGCAAAATGTACAAGAAAAATAGGAACTATCCTACGCCCACTGTATCTCCCTGGAAAGACGAAAGAAAGAGGGATGAACCATTGGTTAAAGCAGTATCCTAGAGCACTGATTTCAATTCCTAGCTCTATGATATGGATAAGCTATTTAGGACAGCTTTTCATGAAGAGTAATTCAACTGCTACACAGGTCTTTAAGTCACTTGAGTACTTTTAAATTTTTATTTCCTTGCTGTCTGCCTCAGTTCATTGACTGGAACATGGGAATAGCAACCCAGAGAGAAACACTGCTATGCTCCAACACTATAAGCATCCAAGTGGACAGATCCAGAATAAACAAATTCCTGTCGCAGCGGCTCCATTACCTCCTTTGCCACGGTGTGCCAGTGCTGGTGGCTTTCACACACATCGATGCGCTCCTTGTGGAAGAACCGGCATGTCTCGGGAACCAGCAGGACGTCGCTTACAAACTCACCCACTGAAAAACACAATGGCCACAGTTCACACTCATCCAGTTTCCAACGGTAAATAAAGCCTCCATCAGAACTCCTCCAAAGTGCACTTTGGTGAGACAAGTCCCACCAGCTCTGAAAATTATCTCTGAGAGTCTAAAGAAAAAGAGAGCCTCAGAGATTCCAAGGTAGAACCAGGAGCACAGGGTAATCCTGCTGACCCCTAAAGCTGAACTGAAGGCAGAGTTTACAGTGCAAGTTAATAAACAGTTGTTCTTCCATGAAAGGATTGACTGAAGAGATTTCACTCAAATCTTTGAGAAGATTGTGTTTGCACTCGGAAGTTTCAAACCACTTAATCACCTATTTCCAAATGAGCTGCATCATACCAAAGTTCCTTCATGCTGTCTGCTGCTGCAACAGCCTGGAAATTTTTATATGCTGAGAGTGTTATCTATGTTTTCAGTATCTGAGCAAGTCTTGTTTGGTTTTGTTTTGTTTCCAGATGGTTTAATTCAAGATCAACTGCAGCACATTCACCGCGCTAATCAAAACACAGAGGACTGGAAAATAAAAACGATACAGTCTAAATATCAGAGTACAACCAGAGTCAGCAAATACACTGCATTCCAATATCTAGATAACCACAACCTGACCAGCACGAGGAAGCTCTGTGCCAAACCCAGACTTTTGCTTTTGAGGAAGATGGGAGAGAATCACTCTGCTGTACAGACTCTAGTTTAGTCAGACTTAAAAGCTATTTAGCCTAAATTTCCACCATCGTCCAGCTTGGTACCAACACATACGAAATAAGGATCAGAACTAAATGAGCATCACTGCCCCAGAAGTCCCAGCAAACACTGCCACTGGAATACAAATGTGAGATTTTCTCCAAGATGAGGTTTTTCCTTTCTTTCTTGCAGATTCAAATGCTGCACTCAGTGATTTTAAAACAAGGAGAGAGCTCGATACTCTGAGAAGACCTGGAAAAGATCTTCAGCACAATTGTTTCAAAGCAGCATTCCCTGCACACATGACCAGCAGTTTTAGGAATAATTTGTTAAAACTGGAGAAAAGCTTTTAAGTCAAAAGACTTTTTCTCACAGTCTCCACAAAGCAGAATTATTTGTCCAACCAATCTTTCACACCGTTTTTCAAAATATATTTTAAATACTGTTTGTATGACCAATTTTTTGCAACTCCTTAGTGTTGATACTAAAAGCTCATGGACACTTCTACATAGTATAGAGAAGTTAAACAGTTTAGAGTTAGATTACCTGGTAATTGAAGATAATGAAATAAAACTACCTTAATCATCCCTTTGCAATTACTTACATTTTAAGCTAACAGAGAAATTATATTTTCCCCATTTTCTTATCTCAAAACTGGCCAGTTAGAATTCTGAGTTAATAATCTTTCATCCTACTCTATCAGGAAAGGTTTAAATGCTTCTGGTAAGAAAAGTAAAACTGAGCAAACTTTAAAACCAAGAGACTGTGGTTCTGGGGGCTGAAGGCAGAAGATTCATGGGTTGTTCTTTTCACCTTTCAAATACAAAGGAGCTTTCCTTTGTGGGGGAGGGGCAGAGAAGATTAAACAGGGTATGGTGACAGGATCCTACCTCAAGGTGCTCTGTGCATTAATGTATCAAGGTGTCCTGAGGATGGTTTATTATCCCGTATCATTTTGGAGGTTTTGTTCTGTTTTGTCTTGTTTCCGGGGGCTGCCTCCCCCATCCTCCCTGGCTCCGGTACTATC
>VZRQ01010299.1:522292-546959 GCA_013397975.1 Machaerirhynchus nigripectus
GAGCGGCAGGAGGCAGCCTGGTCACTGGGTTCGCTGTTCGGGTTTGGTGTTGTCACCGCTGTTGTTGTTTGCCTCGTTATACATACACACACTAGCAAAGAACTGCTATTCCTTTACTCATATCTTTGCCTGAAAGCCCATAAATTTCAAAATTACAATAATTCAGAGGGGAGGGGGTCATATTTTCCATTCCAAGGGAGGCTCCTGCCTTCTCTTAGCAGACACCTGTCTTTAAAACCAAGACACAAGGAAAACACAACCAAGAATGGGAATAAAATCCCACAGTTTGACTATAACCCCAGAGAAACGCATCATCAGTTTACAACAAGCAATTTGTATAGCGCTAAGGACAAAGACATTTTATAGATATATGGACTCCAGACTTGCAACTCAGATCTGAGAACCAAAGCTGCCTCCCAAGCTGAGGCCTGCAAGTCATGAACAGTGTAAAACACACTAATGAAAAACCTGAATAAATAGTTTAATGCTTATCAAATTTTAGGGCAGTGTCAGTAAAATCAGCTTATTTTTCAGCTGGAGAATAGGCTTGGGGAAGGATTATTTCTGAAAGAGATAACTCCTTATAAATCCAAGGATCTTGTTTTCATCCTTATTTCCATCAGAAGTTCTTGTGATCAGTTGGGCTTGGTTGCTTCCCAAACCTGAATTTCCACATCTATAAAGACAAGCACCTTTCTCCCAGGATGTGTCCACAATAAATTTTATGTTTAATGAAGTGCTTTATGATTGTCTAATGGAAGGCATTACATAAAGGACAAAGCACCCACATGGTTCTGCTGCTTTGCTGGTCTTCTTGTCAAATCTCATGGTAACCTGAGATATGGACACAAGTAATTAAAACTGGTTCCTACTGAATGCTCCCAGCAATCAGACTCTCCCAAGACTTCTTACAAGTCTTTTCCAGTGGATAACTGAAAAGAAAAGTCAGCCAGCTGAGACTAAGCTGGGACAGTGTGGGGCAGCGCAGTGTCAGCCACAACTGACAGGTCAGAAGTCACAAGTTAACCAGTTAAAACATGCTGCCTGTGTGGGGAGATTCTGGAAAGCACCATGAAATCCATCACAGTTTATCTCATATTCTTTTCACAGTTCAAAATGGGGACAGGGAATACAGCTGCAAGAAGCAGGGCTCTTTCAAACAGCAAAGTTTAAATATAGTCATTGAAATAGAATAGAGATCTCTTGCCAAGACCAAGCAGGAAGCCTGAGCACACTGAGCACTGAAGTCTCCAAGGCAACAAAATATTAAAGCCTTACAAAAATAGGATCAAAATATTAAATCCCAATGTTTTTGTGATACTCAGATACAATAGCCTTCAGGTTTTTATGGCAGTTGCAGAGAGAATGGGGATTTGTTTTTCATGCCAGGCACCATTATTCCACCACAGCTGTTACCAAGCTGTTGATCTGCTCCAGAAAGGCAGAGTTCCATCTTGTGGAAAGAAAAATGTTTCAGTGGAAGTTGAATGTGGAAATGACAACCTGATACAAGAGAAGTACTACAAACTGAGTTGTTCACCCTGTAAGAACCCAGGAGGCAACTCCTTGCTTCTCCCACAGGAATTCCCACAGGAATGTACAGCACACCCAGCACACACTCACCCAGGCACTTGTAGGGCACGACGATGTGAGTGTGGTCCTTGCACTGCTTCTTCCCACGCTTGCACCAGCTGTCGATGCTGACAGGCTGGTTGGCTTCCACCACGTTGGTGATCTGAAGGTCTGGGTACATCTGGGGAACAGCACAGACAGAGAGGTTTCTCTCCAGAAAGGACAGAGAATGTGCAGAGCAGCTCCTACCAGAGTAGTGAGTCTGATTCTCTACACAGGAACAACTTGGAGTTTGCACATGGACACACACTCTTCTCTGGATCAAGCTCAGGACAGCTGGAGACATAAAAAAGTACAGCTGTCTGTCACAGAGGGTTTCAGAAATGGATATGCCACTGCTTTGAGGCAGGAGAAAGCCATGTCAGGGTAAGAGTTCTCACTGGCACTAAGCTGAGGGGTCCGGATTTGCACAGCAGGGGAGGAGGAGCACTTGGGTATTCAGGTTTGCAGGAGATGTAGGTGTTTAATTCTTTCTGGAGCAGCACAATACCTCCTGGAACAGCAATCGCCAACAAATAGGGTTTAGAAACGTCTTCAGACTCTCTCATCACTTGTCAGGTTATGCACCCACCTCCTCAGATTTCCTCATGCCTGGTCCATTTGTGATGTATTAATTTGATCCTTGCCCTGCTCAAGTTCTCAAGTCCAGACACTGACTTATATTTAGGCTTCTACTACATGAAAAAAATGCAGCCTCACTTATATCAGCCTTGTAAAACAGTTCAAAAAGTTTTCCAGTCCAGACATGGTACATTCTGTTGCTTTCCCATTAAAAAAAATACATTCCTTGTGGCATTTTACATGTCTGTCACCTCAAAGGAGCAATTAAAGACACTGGACAAGGCCAATATGTTACAGTGTATCTGAAACACGCTAGAAGACAATTACATCGTTTGCAATAAAGTATAAAGAGCTTTAAAACACTGTCAAAATTTGATTAAATTATTTTGCTAATATTCTGGCTAATCTGAACATGTCACTGAGAACAGCACAGCTACATTCTAATTAGAATAGGTGTCGGGTTCCATTTTACACAACAGGAAGCAGATGCTGGTTAACCAGCTCAGGGGCAGAACATTTGGGTAAAGCCCTGCAAACATACACGAAGATATCTCTGACTTACAGACCAAGGACCTTCTGTGGCAGTGTGAGCTGATCTGAAGTAGCTTCTAAATCCCACTTCAGTGTCCTCCCTGCTCTTGCTGGGCAGTAACTCAGCAGGACAGTGCAGGGAATTGGACTAGGACAAAGCAAGCTCATCTCCTGCAGGGTTAATTTGCTACTAAGCAGCTAAATTGGAATCCAATTCCTTCACAGCAGTGGAGAGTCAGGATTACACAGAAAATCTCACCTCCTGGCAGTATTGCAGAATCTCCTCCTTTCTTCCAAAGCAGCTCTTGGTCCCAGAAGTGTCAGGTTCCCATTTCCCAGTCTGGATGTTCACATGCATATTTAGCTTCCCACAGAACATGGCAATTTGAGGCTCTGCCACCGCAAACCCTGTCCCAGCATTGGCTGCAAGGGCCTGTGAAGACAAACCAAAATACCTTGATGCATTATCTGATCAAAGGCTCAACAACTCAAAGAACCAGAAACCCTCTGACATCTTCTCAGACAGCTCCTGCTTGATCCAGAATATCAGTGGAGTCTTGCAAACTATTTTGTAACAACATTCCTTGAGACGCTGAGCCCATCCCAAGTTTTCACCAGCAAGGCGTTTGCTCTCCCAAATTCTGTTTTTATGACTGAAACAACAGCTTACCAAAACCAAGAGTAATTCCCACTAAAAGGCTGCGCCTACATGGGCTAAAACAGATGTCTGAAAAACTTACTAAACAACTAATACTAATGACTTTTGGCAGAAGGACCTCTGTGAGGTTACACACAAGCAGGTATTACTACTGCTAATAAAATAACTGCGTCCCACTGCAAAATCCTGCTCAGAGTTTAAAGCTATGTGTTTATCCCAATATCATCAAATAACTAGGATAGAAATACCTAAGATTTTTGCTCAAACATACAAATAAAGATGATTTCTGCTGAATCAGAAAAAACAGCTGTGGCAACCAGCTCCTCAAAGCCTGTTGTGTCCCATTCAGTGCACTGAGGAGCTGTTTCAGATGTGTATTCTGTGCACTTCCCAGACTGCACCAGCAGACAGAAACCTGACAGTCCAGGCCCATATTTGGGTCAAACTGCAGACTGATCAATGAAAACAAGGTCAGGGTCCCTTACTGAAATCTTGCTGGCTGACCAAAAGAGGAAAAAGAGGAGAAAATTAAATTGCAGACTTTTTTTTTTCCTGAGAAGACCAAGTGGATGGTGGGAGCTGAACATGCTCTCCTTAAATAACTACTAGCTGTTGTAAAAGAGAAAGAGGCATAAGGCAAAAAACCAGATGAACTCCTAAATCAAAAGCTCTTTAAGGTGTTTAGGGGAATGAAATCCATTTCAGCTACTCCAGATAGCAACAGCAATGCAGAGAGTCTGCTGGCCCTAAGCTGCTTTTCCACTGGCAGGCAACACAACCCCAGGCTACCAGTCCTGCCTCCGTATTTAACATTTTATGCACTGAAAAATGCATAAATTACTGTGGGCACTGTTCATTCCCTACTGCCTGCAGACCCCCATCAATGCATACCAATATTTTTATGCTTGAAGCAAATAAAGGAATAAAGAGTAGAATTCAACTGGACAACTTCTTTGTGCAGCTCCCAGTTACTGGATATTAGGAAAAACAATAACTCCATTATAATTAGCTCATTTCTCCCCCTCTCCTTATCTCACTGCCTGGAGATAAGACATTTCAACACTCAGAAAGTCAAGGATTGTTTAGTGCTGAACACAAGATTACTGCTTGAGGGAGAAAACCAACCTGAGGCACAAAAGCATGAATTCAAGTATTAACTGAAGAAAAATGACCCCTTGAGTTTTAAGTACTATTCACCTGTGCATCACTTAAGAGAAATAGTCTTAATACAAGTGGTTTCTACTTACTCTGACCCTTCCAACCAACAGACGTTCATGACAGCATGTTTTAGCACAGACCACAAAGGAATGAAATACCGAACTACATGTAACAGACAGCAGCATCGATGTCCCAGTATCAAAATGCTGCCAAGTTCACATATATTTTCAAGTTTAGTGCGGGTACGTTTGTTGTACTCTCTGTCCTAAGGAAAAACGTCACTTAGTTCAGGTACAGGAGGAACTCTGAGGAACAGACTGAGGCTGGGAATACGGTGCAGTAACTTGGTTCTTTCCGAAATCAATACTTTAATAAACATCTTACAAGTGCATACAGCAGAACCTGTGACAGATCTTGCACCACCCTCCTCCCTGCTGTCTTTTCAGAAGAAAGAGGCAAACGTAGAATGATCCTTCATAACTCTCTAAACACACAAAAACATTTTAAGAGGCCCTTTTTATCTCTCTCCAAACAAACACCGCTTTGGTACCAGCAACCACTTTCCAGAGAGCACAGGACCTGACAAGCTAAAGCAAACAATCCCCAAAACAGTTTTGTTTGATGACAACATCGCAACCACATCCAAGTTCCACCCCCGGAAAAAAACTAAAAGAAACGCAAGATCAAGAACCCAGAAAGCATTAACCCTTTTAAGAATACAGGGCACCAAAAGAGAATAAATGTATGTGCTATGATGGCACTGCCGATGCCTGAAATCTGGCTCCTTCAAAGCAAACTTAACAAGTCTGCAGCACAATAAGGGAACGTGAGCAGGAGAGGAGAGGCGCAGGTTCCATCACGAGGCAGAAACATCCACAAGTAATCCATTCATCACAGCTCTTGCATGAGCAAAACTCCTGTTCAAACACATACCAACCTTCTGAAATCATGACCACCCCCTATTTACATACTGATTCCAGCCAGTGTTTGTTTTTGCTGCCTCTCTGGCTTGCTCCCTGCAAAGGTATCATTCCTCCTCCTTGGACTGCTCACATAGTTCGCATATCAGTCGGGTGCTGTTGCCGTAGCTACCAGAACATGGTAAGTCCCAATTCACAGCTGAACAAACAAGACTAATTACTTGCTTGATTTCATCACTTTTAATCAACCAGCAGAAATCTTCTCTTGAATTGTGCTGTTGGGTGAGTTAATGAACTTTGAGATACACAAGTTGATTCTTTAACCCCAAGACCTGCAAGGCAAGATTTTTGAGCAATGGGCTTCAATTTTCCTTCACTGGCAATCCACTCCAGCCCTCTATCATATCAGTTAATTTAGTACTTTAATCTCATTTTAGCTATAACGAGAGTACAGCATCTTCAAACTTCATGGAGGCCACACCTTTAACACTGATACTTAAACATGTAGGGAAAAAGGTCACCTACAAGAGTCTTTTGGGATCAAGAAACTTTCTGATGCTTCCCACAATTGCCTCCAGTGTATCAAAACTGGAAGCGGATCCCTCCGGCTACACTCAAGCATCACTGCAAAAGGAAGGCTGTGGAACATGTAAACCAGCACGAAGCTTGGGATAAAGCCATGTCCTTAGTTAAGCTTTTTAGTACTTAAGAGAATTCACCCATTCCACATTGCGAAGGGATGAACAAACTGACAGCACATTTTTCTCTGGGAATTTCCCAGCCATAAATGGAAGCAGCTGCTTCTTTTAGTGCTGGGGAACAACTATTCAATCCCTTAAATAAGCAGCCTGACAGATCAGGAGGGGCAACACACACATGATGGAAAAGAGTTCATCGAGTAGTGTACACCCTTGTTGAACATTATTTTAGTAGCTATTATTATCCTATTAATACATACCCATAACATGAGAGCAAGACAAATGTTATTTGAGAAAAGACTGTTCCATAAACCATTACTTTCCTCACTGGCACTTGCATTTACAAGATGTTTCAGGAGAAATGGCTCTGCCTCTTGATATAATTCTGCAATCCAGTTTGCTTTCCAAGACCAAGGAAGTTTTTGATTCCATAAACACATAAATCTCTGGCCAGTTAATGTCAGTTAAATTCCTCACCCTGCCATGCAGTGCCTGATTTATGGTCCTGAAACACTGGAATTCAAGCCTCTAAATTTTCCTTTTCTCTGCTGGAAGTGTCTGCCCAAGTATCCTGGCTTTTATTTACTACCAGCCTCTTCAGCTTGTGACACAGGGTTTGATGTGTGAGCATTACTCACCTGGAGGTCTGGGCTCCAGGTGCTAAAAAGGGTCTTATCTGTTCTTCCTGCAAGTATCCCCGATCCCAAAGGAGGGACACAAGGCTAGAGACATTAGTATAATAAAGAATATTTTATAACTACCCTTGAAACACAAGCAGTACACTGCAGATCTGGTTTATAAAGACCTAAACATGAAAACCATGTCCGTATCTATTGCCTTCTATTGCCAGGATCTGCTAAACCTCATCACAACATAACTTATTTCACATGCTGTCCATACAACTCCCTATGGAATACTATTCTGGAAAACCTTCTGGCATGCTGCTGATGATTTGAGGATTGAAGGGTGATTGGAGCTTTTCTCTTGTGAAGAGAAGCTGATAAATGTAATTCACAGAAATTACTTCATGAGAGCTTTCCTTAACAGCTCAAAGGTATCTGCAAAATGTCATATTTAACTGAATTCTGCATTTTCAGTGGGGTCAAACATTAGTATAGCCTTGTCCATCTGATCAGATTAGCAAGAATGAGCCTTTATTCCAGCAAAACCAGAGTGGATGGGAGCTTCAGAAGCTTGGAGAGCCTGTGAGGATAACCCACACTGCCCATGTTTTCCATCAGGCTTCCCCTGCAGCAACACGAGTAGCTCTCCACATAAAACCATGGAAGATTAAGCTGTTTTAAGACTGAAACTCCAGCCTCTAGAATTCATAAGGTACTGAAGAAAGCTCTAATGGAGAATTGCATTGACTTGGTGGCCAGAGAACAGATTAGTGGCTGCTGAGGGCACACCCCACCTTAAGTGAAAAGGCAGGACCTTTTGCAGGATTCTCTACAGGTCAGATCAGATTTCCTGTTACTGAGTTACATGTATTCCACAACCAGTTGCTACTACACTAACAAAAAAAACCACGCAGCACTTGAAAAGATTACTTGCACTGTTTGTTTTTAATTAAGCAAAGCCCCTTGAAAGCAATACTGGTTATTAAATCAGGGTGCACGTGAACCACAACCTGGGGGACTTCGGAACAGGCTGTTCAGCACTGTCCTTATCCAGATAAATCACACTGCCCACCTTAATTAACGGAAAGGAAGAGTTTTTTCTGGATTTTTTTTTTTAATTACATTTCCTACTCTATCTGGAGCAACTCTGCACATCTCCCCATGTCAATGCAATACCCACAAATATGGAGGATATAAATTGAATGCTTTCAAGACCACTGAGGAATTCTAACAGTGCCTTTGACACAAAAATGAGCCCTGTTACTTTACCAGCCTTCCGGTGAACACAACCCTCCATGACTGCTGTTTTTGAATGTGTAAGGATTCTAATGTTTTGCTCTTTCTAGGCTGAAAAATTGGTGTGAATGTTTGTGCAGGGACTCAGCTGCTTCAGCTGCACACCTCATATTATTGTTGCCTCCAGCTGACGTCCATGGGCCTTTTTCCTTCCACAAGGAGAGGCCAGCCCTTGGCAAAATGAAAATTAAGAAGAGCTGCAGTCACAAACTGAAGCTGTTGGAAGGAGAACAGCTGGGTTAGCATTGTAAAGCTCAGCCTTCCTGGGTCAAAATGTGCCACATGGCCCTTAAATTAACATTTATTGCCATGAATATCACCCAGGAATTAATGGTAAGTCAGTATTCAGGAAACCAACACTTCAACTAAAAAGTGAGGGAAGTTGGCAGAGTACTTTACACACAAGAACTTCTGGACAGAATACTTAGAACTCCCCTGGTTTTGGATTTATAACTTATAAACATGAGCAGAGCTCTCAATTCATGCTTCAAATGGTGTTTCATGCTTTGTTTTCCTCAGCTCCTCTTCCTGCTTTTATTCAGCAGATAGGTGGCTTGAACCCAGGAAGGCTAATGAATGCCTGACACAGCAGGCAGTAAATCTACAGACTAGCAGCTCATCCTAGCTTTATTGCTTTATTTTTTTTTAAATTGCTGATAATTACAATAATGCACATGGGCAGGGGTCCAAGACAGGAAGAATTATTGTCTGCAGGCAGATCTGGTGTGAGCTGATAATACCAGCCTGTGTTTGCTTTTGAATTTAAATGGCAGAAATCTCACTACAGCAGTCTTTGGCTTGCTTTAACTTGCTGGAAGGGGTGGAGTTCTCATCTGCTTGTCCTTTATTGACTTTTGTGGTGGAGGAGTCTGCACCAGCAGAGAACTGGGAGCCAAGGCAGGAGCTGCAGTGGTAGCTAGGGTGCAGTTTATATTTAGATGCCTGTGTTTATGGCCAACATGAAGCCCTGAACGCTGCGCTCCCACAATGTGCCGACAGCAACCGTAGGATTACAAAGACCTGCTGCAGCCTGAAGCATTCCTTGCTGCTTTGCATATTCCACTGCCTTTCTACAAAAAAAAGGGGAGATTTCCAAGTACCTGTGACTCACAGGCAGCCTTTCTGCCCTTGGAATTTGTACTTCGGCGGTATCAGGTTATTTTCCCCTCCTCCTCTAGTTTATCCATGCTCCATAAACCAGGCGTACATGAGTCAATGGGCACATAACCTGCCTGTGAGACATCTGCACTGGGAACTGCCACATTTCAATAGCGAGTGCCACTGCAGGCAGTGCTGGCGCACAGCTAGGCTGAGGGAGAGGTGATCAAATCCGGGAAAGCCATGACTCAGCACTGCCTCAGCTTCCTGAAGTTGCTTGTGTAACATGGTTGCCTTTGGCATCCTCTTTTCTATCCCTGGAGAGACGAAGTTCCTAACAACTCCACTGGAACGTTCCTGGACAAATGTTACCAGAACTGTACAAATGTACCCAGAACTGTGTCCTTTGAAAAAGATTAATTTCAGGGCCTAAAGCTTTCAAAAGTACAGCTTGGGTGTAATGGCTGGAACTGGAACAGTTTAAGACAAAGCCACCCTAAAAATAAGGGCAAGAGAAGAGGAAAGCACAAACACTGATAATCCTCACACAGCGCACAGGTAGGTCCAAATAGGTTTAATCAGCCAGGTCGCCTTCCACACGTCCCAAGGACGTCAGGGACAATTTCCAAGCTGTGTCAGACAGAGACACTCAAGGCCATTTCCTCCCCCTTGCAGCAGAACACTGCTACGGCGCTATTTAAAGTTCCCTTTTTATGGCGCCATCCGAAGTCCCATCCCAGCACAGGGAGCCAGACCTATTTATCACTGGGCTAAGCTGAGGCACAAAGGCAAGTGACTTGCCTAAGGTCACCCGGCAGCGGGCTCAGCTCAGTTTAATCCTCGTCTCCTCGCTCCAATCCGTGTCATCACTCTGTCTTGCAGGGCCCAACTAATTGCTGCTTTCCCACATTAATTATTTGGGCATCTGAGGCACAGAGACCCAAGACGTCCTTTTAGCCAGTCAGCAAGTTAAAACCTGAGTGCAAGTTAATGTTTTCACATTCACTAATATTCTACTGAAAAAATTGCCGTGGGGCAATTTTGCCTTCCTGGACAATCAGAAGTGAGATCCAAGCCAAAACCTAAGGACAGCAGCTATGGCTTAGTGATGCTTGAAAAGTTTAACTCTCAGATCTTTCATTTCTGAGCTGATTGTTATATGAACCATCACCGCTGATAGCACAAAGGCATCACTGAGAGCAGCACATGTGGAGGAGTACTGCGAGATGCTATTTTGTAAGTGACTTCTCCATGGTTTGATAGGAGAGTTCATGCCATCTTAAGGCACTTTAGTAACACAAGAATTAGGGAATATAATCACTGTAGTTACCAGGATACAGATTCCATAATACACAGGAAAGTACTTTTAGAAAATCTTTCATCACTTCAAAGCAATTTGCTCAAGGCAAAAATAACTCCTGGACTAAAACTCATCACAAGTCATACACCCACACAAGTTCTCCACTAGCTTTCCTAGTGGCCAAAACTGGCAGAAAGGAGACAGAATAATCTGTTAACATCAGGCAGAGAGAAATATAAACCCCTTACTACTGATTCAAAGTGATTTAGCATTCCAGGAGGGAACCAACCAAAATTCCTTCCTCAAAACAGCATGAAGATTTGTTTTACAGATCTTGTGAAGCTCAGTGGGAGCTGTGCAAAAGAGCCACTGCAGGAACCTGTGGTTCCTCACTCCATCCACGTGTCTGACCACTCGGCTGACTCCAGATAAAAAGGCTGCAGAGACTGTGTTTTTCTCTAAAACACAATGACCCAAAAGGCAAGGAGGAAACCGAAGGGCACATTTTAACAGAGAATTTAAAGTGCCAAGGAAAAATAGCTGGGGGAAAAAAAAGCAAGATAAAAGAAGGATAACAAGCAGGAATGCAGATTGCAATGCAGTCTGAGTTTGGTTGAAGTATCCATCCCCTTATAGATGTTGTTCAGTATCACAGATTGGTTATTTATGTGCACAGACTGCATGTGTTTTGGAACATGACAGAATACTTGGGATTTTCAAGTCCTGCAGGTAGGCTACACAGCAACTTCCTGACAGCACACAGGAATGATTCAACAGGTCTTGCTCTGACCACACTGGAGCTCTGCGGGTCATGCTTATTGCTTTCCACCCCTCGACTCACAATCTTCTGTAAAAAAAACCCCAAAACCCAGCCCAATTAACTGGTAATTCTGTCCCCTCCAAACAATTCAGATGGAATTTCAAATCTGCAGAGGAAACCATGAGGTTTTTAAGTCCTGGCTTTCCAAACCATGCTAATGACCACCTTTAGAAAACTGGAAGCCACAGCTAAAATATAGGGCTGCTTTTGTCCTTGCTGCTGCTCCTTGAGCTCTGCCAAGCTTATGCTGATCCAAACCAAAATTAACAACTTACCAAAAAAATTATGGAATAGCCTTGTTGTTTCCAGCATAAAAACTGAGGATACTTTTATAATTTAAACATTTTAAGTCCACCCAAAAGCACAGGTTACTTCTGCAAATTTCAAGTCTCTGAAAACAGTCAGCAGTTAGTACCTGTTACTAAAAACGGGTAGCAATTCTGGCACTTAGTAAATCTATAAGGAAAATAATGGAAGTTGGGATTTTAAACCAAAACCACCTTCCCATACACCACCTCCTGTTATATATTCAGAGTTTTTAAGGAGCATCTTTCAGGCAGCAGCTTACATGACTGCTCACACACAAAACAAAATCTTTCAAGAACCTTCAATGTCTAGGTGTGCAGAAATCAGCGCTTTAAAGAGATTCCTATACTGACACTGTAAGTTTCTTCAGCTACAGTAAACAACATCGTTTTCCTTAAAGAAAACTTCAAAGTGAACACTGCCCCAAGAAAGTTTAGTTTACAGTTAGCTGCTCATTAGGAAAAGTTTCTACCACTTGTGGCAAAAAAGTAAATGCAAGAGAATTAACTTAGCAAAACCATCTCAAATTTTCACCAAAACAGTCTTTCATTTTCCTGACTGCAGCTACTTCTGATCCCAGTAAACAGCAATAAAAGTGGCGAAAGGCTGCCAGCTGCCTTCCACTACAGCTGGCAAACTGAAGGTGAGAGAGCAAGCCCACAAGCAAGGGCAGTATGAAAAATGCCAAGCACTACTCTGGTTAAGCAGGGAAGAGGCTGGAGTGCAGGAAGAAGGCTCGGAGCAACATTTCTTCCAAGAGTCTGAGGGCAAAAGCTTTATTTGTTTATTTTCAAGCTTATCACACACAGCCAACCAGTCATCAAAAGATCCTGGGGCTATCAGCAGAATTCAGGCTCAAATCTCACAATTTACTTTCTTCCAAAGCAGAGGATGAAAAGTGGACTTCCATCCATTCCCTGGAACTCAAAACACCTGGATTGAGCAGTCTGACATGAGAGAAGTCAAATGACAAAAAGCCTTTTAAAGCACCCCCAAAATTTGTCAGCAGCAGGGTCACAGAAAGTAAAGGATCTCAGCAAAGGCTTGATGTATTTCCCCTTTTTCCACTCTTTAAAAGCAATCCTTAGTAATTTAGCAGCATTTTATTTCCGAAGCATTAATTCATCAGCTGGGGTTTAACAGTTACAGCACCACCCCACAGCTAGGCTTTAATGGATGTATTAACCAGTTCCTTCACGGGAAGCAGCAGAGCTCTACATAGAACAGCAGCTTAATGCTATTAGAAAATTAAGTGGTAATTTATAGAACAGACTCAAGCTGGCTGTGCTGAGATGCCCTTCACTGATTTTGCTGATCCAGAAAGTAAAACTACCTCCACAGAGGCAAGCCTAGAACCTCCAGTATTTCAGGGCTATCACTGCAGAACATTTACCTGGCTTTGATGATGAAAACCTAAATTTCTTATGCTGAATTTTATAGCTCTTCACTCTATTGAGCTGTATCAGATTGTGTAGCACTGTATGGAAGTAAAACAAAATGGGAGAGGTGATTTTTATCTTTGATAAAATGAGATTTTAACTTGTTAATAGTCTTTCCCAGGTTTCAGTGGGAAACTGTGCACACTGCTAATTATTTCCTTGATGTTTCCTTATGCATTTTCTGAAAATTTCAAGGCAGGGGAGAGAACACGGTTCTTTTCTGTCTGCTTAGCTGAAATACAGTTGACCATAAGATTAGTGGAAGCATTTACACACTGCAGCTGCACCCACACTGACCCGACCCTGATGGTCGGGTCCTTGATGAGTTTTAAGTAATCTGACACTTCACTGAGGGCTGAAAGCCATCAGGTGCTGAAAGCTTTACTACAAAGGTGGAAGCAAAAACTACCTGTTCTGCAACAGCAAGGCAATTCATTCTTTGAAAAAGAGCAGGCAGAACAGTTCTAGACAATCTAGTTAGACCTCAAAGAGGCACTATACGCCGAGAACTTCCATCACCTCAACTGAAATTCCTCTTCAAGGTCTCTGAAATGTACTAGTATTTTTTTTTAAACCCTTTGCCTGGGCTGTCCATCATAGGAGCTTTTTTTTTTTTTTTTAATAAAGACCAGCTGGAGGAACTGTAAAGAAAACCATCAAGATATGTTATTCTGAACACAAGCATTCCAAACAATTCTTTATTTTCCTACTTTGAAAAGGCTATCAGGCAGGGAAAGAAGTGACTATTGACTTTTACTTAGAGATGCTTTCTTCTGCCTGCTCAGATCCTCTTGGGAGACATACTTGAATGAAAAAGAAATAAATTGTCAGTCTTCCAAACAAGTTTTGCTTTCCTTGACCCTACAAGCAGACAAGGACAGCAATGGAAATGCTGACTTAACATGCAAATCCCATCACTGGGACACTGGTTGGAGGGTAGATTGATCTGCCTATTGATGCAATTGGCCACTCACCATTTTCCTAGCCATGGGCTGAGTCATTTCAACAGCTCTTTCTCAAAGTCAAAGGATTAAAATGTTGCATAAAGTTCTAACCCTGGGTAGTGGTGGTTTTATCTTTCACTAGTTGACTTCAGACATGGCCCACTACAGTGTTTTTTTAATTCAGAAACCCAGCTATGCACACATCTCAGCTGCAAATATTAACTCTGCCAGAATCTGGCAAATCCATGATGTGGATTAGCCCTATAGTATCTATTCAGATGTCTCAAATCATAAGAAAGCAGCATCCCAGAAAGCTGTGCTGAAATTATAGTCTCATGATGCAACAGCATGAGACAGCCAGAAACGTACCTCATTCTCATACCCTTACTTTGGACATCTTGCCAAAAAAAAAAAAAAAANCATTCAGAGCCTAAATGAGTTCCTTACCAGACCATGTTTTAATTATCCTGGAGGCTGCCCCTCCCTGCACAATTCCCAGCCAGCCTGGACAGCAGTGGGACCAGTATTACATGGATTTGTGTTATGAGGCTGGGAACATTCTGAGAATGTTGTACTGAGAACTTGTGTATCTCATTGTAGTACCTGCTGGAGGAGGAGAACACGTTTAGGACCAACACAAAATGGATTTGTGGGTGTCAAGGCAGTGTGGCAACTCTACAGCTTGGACAGCAAAGGCAAATGGAGCAACTATTCAGTCACAGTCACACAAGTGCATTAGAGGCTGTCTGTATTTCCATAGTTATACCTGTCAATTAAAGGATGTGAATGTTAACCCAGAGAGGTGGGAATAAATAAGAACAGTCCTCTGCTTTGGGCTGTTCCTAAAGTTAATTCACTGCAGGAAGCATCCTAACAAATAGTGCCAAGCACACCATTTTAAGTGTCACTCAGGAGCAGAGGTGGGCTAGAAGGGACCAACTATCCACTCACACACCGCAGAGAAAAATGAAAGCAAGAAAGTGTCTACAGGCAGCACCAGGCCAAGTGTCTCCATATGCAAACTAAACCCTGGATTCATCTTTCTGTGATAATGAGCATTTAAAATCTGGCTCAAGTTAAAGATGTTCCCATCCCGATACATTCCAACAGACTGTACCACTCCAGCATGTTCAGTCTCTCTGGATCTTTATTTTGTACTTTACAGGACATGTGGTGTGTTTTGCAGCTTAATGACTATTTTAATCCTCTTCATCAGTGAACAGCATCATCCTGGACATGCTGTAGACACAGACTGTGCGATGGATGCTGCTCAGAGATCTATCTGAAGAGCCAGTCCAAAGCACAGAAGTCATTCCAAGGCAAATACTACAAAACAAAAAGAAATCTCTGCTTTGCTTGATCTGGTGTATTTAAGGCTCACTGTTATAAATAGTAAAAATCAGCCCTCTTTTATGGCCTGAGAAACAGCTTAGAGTAGGTCAGCAGCATCCTCTTAAAAAAAAGACAAAGGATTCTTAGTGGCAATGCATCTCCAAGTCAACATGAGGGGAAGAGCTGCTGAAAGTTTAGCACATTAAACCCATCTTAGCTAATGCTGCTGCCAGCTGTGGCTAAATGTTTGTTATGCCCCCAGTTATAAGATCAAAATAAATGTAAGAATCACAGCCTAATAAATAAAAGAACAGAAAATTATGAGTAAAGCTATCCGCCACTTACATAACAAGGAATAATGACTCGAATTTTTGCAAAAATCTTTGAAGACAGTGACATAAAGCTCGAAAAGCCAAATTGAAACCAGGGACTGCAAAGCAAATGAAGTAAAGTCTTTGCTTTTGCCTGAAGCAAAAGGCCATTTAGGGTCTTGGAAAGCAGTGCTCCTCATGTCTCTGCTACAGCACACATGAAGGCTGCAGCCCAAAATTTTCCTGCGTGTCTCCATAATATTCTTCCTTGGAACACCCAGTTTAGCAGATTGCACTTTCACACCAGTGAAAGTATGACAGTGGCCATTTCAGAACAGCACTGCTCCTGAAATCCACCAGCATCTATTACAAAAGGACTACAATGCTGCATTCTACTCAGGGCCCTGCAGTGAAAGAGGGAATTAACATGCTGTAGATGCTCTGTGGAAAGCCTCCCATACAGTTATACTTTGAAAAGTATTCTCCTCATCACGCTAATTCCCATGTGAAGCAACTGGCAAAAGCTTGCTCAGTATAATTGAGCACAACAAATCCATCCAAACCCAGGAATTTCAGCCTCAACTTCAAAATGCCTTTTGTCTGTACTGTGGATTTTACATTTAAGCAAATTCAAAAGAAGATTTCCTGTCATTTAAAAGCCCTACTACAAGAGGAATACAGCTCTTCTAGTTCCTCTTCCTGGCAGCCCGAATGCCAAGGGAAGGACCTGTTGTGCAGGGAGAGAAGGCAAAAGGATGTTGAGATGATCAGCTCGTTTATGTTTATTTCTTTGTCTCTTAATCTGAGAAACAAAGATATACTCTGAAGCAAGACCCAAGGATTTAAAATGAAGGATTAATTAAAAACACTATGCATGAAACACAGCACTATGGATTCAAACACAGGCAACAGACTTCAGCTCTTGTGATTAGTACACATTTTTATTCACAAACTCAAATGTGCATACCACAAAAAAAGGACAAAAAATGCATGAGCACATAGGCAGAAGGAGAGGGACGGAACAGGTGACAAGCTGTGATCCAGCCCACAAAGCCAGCTGTGGACAAGGCAGGGATACAGCAGTGCAAACCCTTCCAGCGCATCCAGCCTTTGCTCTGGCAGGCCATTCATCTCTGCCTCTGTTATTGGGAAATTGCTTCCGAGAAAGCGGCTGTGCCCTAAACAGGACATCCACATACTGACCGGCTTTGTTGCAGGGCAAGTGTTGATGCAATTTGAACAAGACAGCATTTATCAGGCGTGACGGGGGCAGGAACATGCACTTTTTTCCCTTGTTTCCCCAGTGAGTGTCTCTTTCTGTGACATGATGCTCTGTCCCAAGCCCAAGCTTCACACACCCACAGGAGCACCACAACTTCATTCTGTGACTCCCTCAAGAATTCCCTCGGCCTCTCCTTGGATGTGGCTCTTGCCCAGGTAAGCCACAGCATGACATCCATCCATGCCCAAAGGCTGAGCTCTAGTACATCAATACACTGCAAATGCAAAATCTCTTTTTTTTTGGCTAGTTACCGAGGGAAAACCTTCTCCACTGCCTGACATTTCCAGCACTGAGGCTGAGGCTCTACTTAAAGCCTCTGGAAATGAAGTGGTTATTGAAACCCTGCAACTCAAACTACTTAGAGGCACTTAAATCTTTCCCAAAGTCCAAATGGAAGCTGCAAGCATCCTGCTCCATTCAAGAGTAATAACTGGTTTCCACGATAACATGCACCCTCAACAATTTCTCAGTCTCCTTTTTTTCCTGGCAGGCAGCACATTTCAGTCCATGCACGAGCACTGCTGTACCCTGCATTTCAGAATTCATCTTTGACCGAGGCTGCTAAAGCAGGCTCTGTGCTCTGCTTGGATTCTGACACCATTTCATTCTTCAGGGTTTCTAAACGTGTTTGTGATCTTGTGGCGTAAAACGAAACAACTATCAAATTCAATTTCTTCAGTGAGGGCTTTGATAAATTATGCAGGGAAAGACTCACATTCAAATGCCGATACTCTCTGGGAACACCAATCACAGGTCTGAATCAACATTTTGCATTTAATCTTTTGAGAGGAATACTTAGGAGATTAAAGCAAATCTGCCCCTCTCTATTTCAGGCTACAATTACTGTAAGATGACCAGTATAAGAAGTCAACCAATGCTTGGTATTAGTGAATTATCCTAATTCATGCAGACTCCTCTAGGACCATTTTTGGCAAGTTACTAGGCCTGATATGAATGAGAGAAGATTAAACACCGATAAAAAAAACCTACTAAAACTTAGACCTGGCAATGTGTCATGTTAAATCCAAAACCATATAGAGAATTTGGTGATTAAAAGCTTTATGCTAGAGGGTACCACATGTCTAAGCAAAGACCAGCTTCTGTTGTGAATATGCAACTCAAATCCGCTTGGAATCTAACAGGAGTGCATAATATTTATTGTAACAGATGGTACGGGTAAGATTTTTCTTTTTGTTGCTGTCATTTCACACTATGCAATGACATCATAACTAGTGGGATTCATCAACCCAAAATCCAAAAGAAAAGGAACAAAGCTTTTGGCAGGGAGCTGGAGCTAAAATTAACGTAAGAGCCTCTAAAGAAAAGCCCAAAGATTAAAAATGTAAATGTTTGGCTTTTGATTTAAGCATCTCAGTACTGAAGTTAGCATAAGGCAACTCCTAGAAAATAGCAAGTAGTTTGCTAAATCTCTGTTTCATCTCGGCAACATCACCAGATGAAGATTTTTGAATTGTCCTCACTGGCTGCTTTTAGAGCTTTGTGGTGACAGGTTAAAGAACCCAAGCACAACATCTTCATAAGAAAATGCAAGCCGTGCTATAGTAGAGAGTTAACAGAATAATAAAATTCTCACTTACGCAAGAATTCAAAGAAACCAAGCCCCGACCTACACCTCAGAACACCTCAGACATTTGAAAATATAACGTAACCAAGAAAATGTTTGTTGGAAGAAAAGAGACCTAAATGAGAACAGGAACTTTCAAGGTTAAACACTGCTTTTACTTAAACATGAAGTCATCTGTAAGGAGATGATAATTAGCTACTCTTAAATGGAAACTTCACTGAGTATCAACCTGCTGTTCGAGTCAAGTGAAGCATGGCCCCAGCCAGCTCAGTGTGCCCATGCGTGTCTGCCTGTCCCTGTCCTTGACCTGGATCAAAATACACTTTGCACTGCTGTAATTTTGTTAGAGAGAAGCTTACTGTATGAAATTACCTAAATGCATCCCTGTCACAGAGCCAGAGCCTGGGATCCGAGTGCTGAGGCATGTTTATCATCTGCTGCACCTCAGCACAACACCATGGGTCAGTGACACTGCCAACAGCTGTAACACACCAATGACTCAGTGCCTCGCCCCAAAGCTTCTCCAGCACAACTGGGAACCAAGGAGCAGCTCCCACCTTCTGTGGCTTTTGTTGGGTTTTTTCCAGGCTGCATCTAAGTTATGCTGGCAATTTTAATGCCCTTCATACTTGGTAGCTTGAAAAATTTGAACTCAAAGTCATCATTTGATAATGATTTTCCGTTAGTCTCGAATCACAGTGAAGCCATCCAAGCCAAACAATTATTGACCTGTCTCCTCCATAAGCTTCTCTGAAGCCCACACATAGCATGGAATAACAACTTCAGACTCTGCTTCCTCAACTGAAGGCCTTGTCTAGCCACAGCATCCTACCCCACAGCTCACCTGTGCAAGAAATCCTGGCACTAGAAATAACTGCTGAGACTTTTGAGGGTCCAGAGGAGGAAC
Source organism: Machaerirhynchus nigripectus (assembly GCA_013397975.1). Classification (NCBI taxonomy): domain Eukaryota; kingdom Metazoa; phylum Chordata; class Aves; order Passeriformes; family Dicruridae; genus Machaerirhynchus; species Machaerirhynchus nigripectus. The sequence continues at coordinate 541,694 of VZRQ01010299.1, forward strand.
CCCCCCAGGAAGGCACTGGCAAAGAAGATTAGACTAAACTCTGTAAGTGGCCACTGATCTGCAGGTTGAGAGCTAAGAATTCCCTCAAACCACTGCTAACAGATGTTACTGCACGGCCCAACACAGTCATCTTGAGAAACAAATCATCAGGAAAAAAACAGCTCAAGCGAAGCCACTATCCTTGCAGTAAACACACCAACATCAAGATAGCCCAGCTGCACCAGTCCACACAGACTACTGGGCCAGTCTTGCCAGAAGAAATCTCTAAATCAGATGAATACAAACATATGTACACGAACCAGGTCTGCCTGTAGTAGAGAACAAAAGGCTTTCTGGACCATGCCTCACCCAGTAGTTCTTTCCCTCAGGAAACAGAGAGCCAACATGTGATTTGACTTCCCATTGTCACCAGCATAGAATGGAAAAGTGAAATAAATTCACCAAATGCCACGGAGAACAGCAACATTTGACTGTGCATGCTAGTTAAGAGCAACTAGGAGGCTACTGAAGATATAAAACAAAATGAAGGTGTGCAATACATTCATTTGTACAAGAGCATTATCACGGCAGACAAACATGACAAGGAGTTAGAACTCAATTTAGTACATATACAGGTTGATCTCTCAAGAATAAGGAGTACATCCTTTTCCCCACTGGCTGTATACAAAACATCCCTGTAATACCTCCAAATGAAGAGCTGGTAAGCAGCTTAGCCAAATGTTCTCCTGATCAGGTGGACACCTGATTACATAAAGCCAAGCACGCTGGGTTTGGCTGCTAGAGAGATTAGTATAATATCACTTGGGGAACATTGGTGTTTTGATCATTCATCTCAGGTTGGAACTTAAAACTCCTACAAATGCACATAAAGACAAAATTTTAAATTTTAAACATCAATCCTGCAGAGCAAGCATTAGAACTTACAGAAATTTAAAAGCCAGGCTAAAAGGTGGGTTCCACTTCTGTATTCTTTGGTACATGGGTTTTCCATGTTCTCACCTAAGGTAGTATAGCTTAGAAAACACTCAATCACAAATACATATTTAACTCCAACTGAGAAGGCAGATGGTGGTGAAAGTAGTAAATCTAGTGCTGAACAAGTTAAAAAAAAAGTATCATTCACATGCTAGATCTCCATGTGAAATGTGTGTCTGTATATATATATATCTCCCTGTTACAGCTGCAGGAATTCATAAATTAAAAGAAGTCAAATCCAATATTAAGAAATTACTTTCAAAGAAAACCTCAGCCAAATTATGTCTCCCAAAATGCACTTTCCCCTGTGCACTGCCCCTCAGGAGTGAGTGCTGCTCCTACAGCACCAACTCTGAATTACCACTTGCCCTATGTAAGTAACAGTATTAACAGGCTGAAGTTACTTTTATCCTATAGTATCTGAGGAGGAGCCATCAGCCCTCCCAAACCAGAAAAAATATGCAATTTTGGTTAATTCACAATAAAGAGAAACCTGACAATTTACTCCACTCGCATCTTCCTTCTTACTGCTTTGTAACTCACACTAGTAAGCATATAGTAAGTATGTATCTACATATGGAAAAATTGTAAGAGTTTGCACAGTGTTCTCAACCCATTTCTCCCCACAAACCTGAGACTTATTGGCACCTACAGAAAAAAGCTGAAAGGGAAAATATCCAAAAGCAAGCTACAAAATTAATGTAGTTAATGCATAGTTAAAGAGCCCTAAGTACACCATTTAAGATATGCAGCAAGTAAAAAAAAAGGAGGAGATGCCATTTCACTGTGACAAACTGCAAGTCAAGAAAGCAGAACATGTCCATTATGGGTGCAAACAACACTTCTGGGAAAGACAAGGGGCAATCTTGCAAGTTCAAGTACAGTTCTGAATTAGGAGCCTCACCAGAAGGGTTTCTAGGCCATTGTGAGTATTCAAAGCCTTTCAATTAAGAGCAAGCATCATTTTAAATTAACACCATGTTTCAGAGGTGCTGACTGCCTGAACTTAAAATCAATGACACCAAGTTTTACTGTACAGAAGAAGCACCAGAGCAAGAGTCTGAGGGATTGCATCAATTTAGAAAGCCTGAGGAGTTAACGAGCAGAGTGTGAAATGCCCAAGTGTAGAAAGAGAGGGAACGGCTTTGCCTTCTAACAAGAAATAGTTGGAGATGGTGCATTTCTCTTCTATTTTCAGCTGAGGAACAAGGCTGTGGTTTAAGCACATGTGTAGAAGCAGATGCTGCAGTCAAAGTGACTTACACTTCCAAGACTGAGTCCATATGCCTCCAAAAGACACACACGCAGGGAAAAGCAAAGGCAGAAGTTTTACAAGGCACATCTAGAGAGAAGCACAACTGGTACAGAGCACAGCGAACTGCAGTAATCCTTCCTGCACTCCCAAGTGCTGGAGGAACAGCAGTGTATAATTATAATACAGCTAAAGCCACCTACAGAACAGCTTTTGAATAACTTGCACGTGATGCAACGACCACATTAACAAAAAAGTCATTCAATCCCTGGCAGAGCTATTAATGCCTAAATAACATTTAAGAGAGGTGATAGGAGACATTTAAGAGAGGTGAGAGGAGACCTGAAGGCCTCCTCCAAAAAGGAGCACTTACCTTCATGTACCATCCTAACACGCAGCAGAAATTCCAGAGCCTCTCTGCAGTATCAGATTTGCTTTACTTCCATATCTTTGCTTCAGAGAAGCTTTTATTGAAGCTTAGAAGAGGCACTGTATATAATCACCTTCAAAGGAAGGGGTATTTCCTAACACTGGGAAGCAAAGTTTTAGGAACTGAGAGCAAACTAAAGGCCACAGGCTCAAGACTGGAATTTTCCTGAGCTGTTTCTGCTTAGGACTCGAACACCGAAGTGGAAATTTCCCTAGGTGGAGTTCTTTGTTCAATGCAGCAGGCAATCAGAAGTCCCCAAGGTCTGCAGAAATGGCAGAAGGCTGATATTTTTGTCAGGGAGAATTTAAGCAATACAAGACAAAAATAATAACATGAAATTCTGCTGCAAAACACACCCTTTATTTTTCCCCTCCCCCAAGACCTGGTGATTTCAAGCAGGCACGTAACAGATGTAAGCATTCGAGAGAGCTTTGGAAAAATACCAAACATGATTTTAAAAAAGCAGTATCGAGTCTGCATTGCCTCAGATTTGATTACACAAAAGGTCAAGTGATAAAAAAACTTTGCACCTTTAAAGGCCTTGAGGGCACAACAGAAGTAGTTTATCATTGGAATACAGATCAAATTAGCATAGATTTATTTTCTTTTTCCAGCTGGCATCAGTGTCCTGTTTGACGTTCTTGGGGACTTCACAAGCAAAACAAGCAAAATTCAGATACATACTGCGATGGAAAGAAACACATTAATTGCTGGAATCCATGATTTCGCTAAACTCTTCTATTCATACTCATTTGGAAGAGAGACTGTCAGAGGTTATCAGCCATCCCCACTCTATGATCTGAAGGGAGACCGACTGTCACCAGCACCAACCCTTGGGAACGCCCTAGTCAAGAGTTCAGACACCATCAATTTAAGAGAAAAAAATAAACTGCCACTCCTCTTGCTCTGTGCAGGACAGAGAGAAAAACAGATTGTAGTTGATAAGAAGATTACTGGGTGTTCCAGGGACAGGGAATGGGAGCTAAGATAATCAAGAGACAGAAAATCTGCCTAATGCGACCGTGCCAATCCAACTAAACTAAAAATTGCAGACATTTTTACACGTTTTCCATAACTTTCAAATGTCATCTCGATTATTGAAAAAATAAATTCCTTGCATATTTTGTATTACATTATCTGATAAAATCCAGTAATGACCACAGTATAAGACCCAGAACAGTAACCATTTACTTTGTCAGCTCTGCATAGAGAGTTATTCTTGAGCAAATCTGCCAGCAATAAAGACTTGAGAGCTGCAGTCCCCCCACCAAGACGACAGTGGGAGAGGACACAGCAAAATTAACGATTAAAATGCCACAGTTGATATTTTATGCCAGCAGACGAAGGTGGCTATTATGCCTTTAGAGGATGCAAATTGAATTGCAGGAATGTTTTCATTTTAATCCTTTTCAAAAAGGTCAGTGCCCCCTTCTCCAGGGCTGCTGGCCTCTCCTGTATGTCAAGGTATGACACTGCTGCTCTCCCTCTGTGCCAATCCTGATTTTTCATGGCAGGTGTCCCTTAGCAGCAGATTCCAGAAGGGATATGCATAGCAGCTGAATTTGTCTCGGATGTAAGAGAGGAAGTGACCTACAGCTGAAGGAGTTGCCAAACAGGTGCAAGAGATTGGATGTAGCACCAGCAGCCAGGACAGTCCCCTGCCACCAAGGCAATGCCAAGGAATCTGATCTGGGCATCAGCTCCGTGCCCTCGGAGCAGCTCCGTCATCCTTCCTGCAAGGTAACCTATGCACAAGTTGTTCCACAAACAGTTATCAACCATGTTCCCCTGATTTACAGAAATGTAACAGAAGGGTTGGTACAAGGTATGTGAAATACTATTCCTCTATAGCAAACAAATAGAAATCATGGACTAGACCAATTCCATACAACACATGTTAAAAATATCCAAGAACCACATTTACTGCCAGTTAAGAATTACCACCAGCTTAGAGCTTTGGATTTTTGCATCACACTGAGGTAGATGTTCTGCTTAACCAAGCTTGCTAAAGTTTACTGTAAACTCTCAAATCAAGCCATTCACAAGCAGCCACAAGCCTGCTCTTTATCCAGCCCTAAATAACCCAGAACCTTCACAAGACGGATGCAGCTGTTTTGCATTTCCAAACAACATTCAGGCACAGATTATTAAACTCTATTTACCTGCCATGTCTTAAGCTCAGCACCTAATTTGCTCCTTGTTTTACTGCTTCCCTCTAATAAGACAGGTTAGAGTGTCAAGTTTTCAAACCTGCAAGATTTTCTCCTACCCATCTTGTTGTTTGGAGAGCTAGATTACACCGAGCTTTTGGATTTAGGATAAAGCTGGAATTTCCTCTGTCCAGTTACTTTCATATATGCAAACACAATACATATTTCATATATACGAAAGTAACATATACTCGTATATGTGCACGCATATATATATATATATATATATATACACACAGACCCCTATGGGCATCTAAGCCATTTCTATATGGAATGCACAGCCTTTACACTTGGCTGAAGCATCTTCCCCGAAAGCCAAGGTACCAGTTCCAACCCAAAGATTTATTCTGGATCCATCAGCAACCAAATGGATTCGTTTAACTGAGGTTCTTCTCTAGG